>OY292483.1:3640000-4240000 GCA_958496325.1 Nomophila noctuella | reverse complement strand
GTTGCTCTGTGAAGATAAATTTATTGTGAGCATGACAATCATACCCAATTACACTTAATTTTACACTTACGCTAAGAATAATAACTTATTTACATACCTGTAAAGAGAAACAACAATATAAGCTATTGCTTCTTACATTATTTCCTCTACAGTCACAAATACAATTATTAACATTTAAACATCTTTAATAACTTGTGACTTGCAATTAACGAATCTGAATCTGAGTAAAATAAATTCAAAACTCGGTCTTCAACCCCCTTTGGCAAGGATTGTGGCTGAGTATAATATCAGATTTGGAAAATGACAATAACAGAGTGCATATAAAGAGGATAAAACGTACATTTAAAACAAGTTGAAGGAAAGTGGAAGGTAATTATTATTTTCTAATGGAAATTATAGAACTATGAGAGATTCTAGTGAATGCTCTGACAATCGTGATGTAGACGATTAGTTATGCTATCTTTATCATAGATATGTTTATGTCAATCTATATTGTTGATTCATATAGTTATTATAGTATATATAGTTGATCTGTGTAAATTATTTAAGGAAACTTGGTTGTGTCAGATACAATGATGTGGGGTGCGGGCTGGCAGACCTCCGCGTGGTGCACCCTGGGAGGGGTGAGGGAGTAGCTCCAGTTGCGGTCACTCCCACACTTCTGCGAACTGTCAGCGGCGTGGGACGAGAGATCTTTGTATTTTTATGGGATTTTTCGTCGGGATTTACGGGTCTGTGGACCACTCCCGGCTTCTTTAATATTTAAAGGGGTTTGTGGACGTGGTGCGGGCGACATTTGGTCGCGCCTTCGGCGGGCTCGACCGAGAGGTTGGGCACTTTCGGAGTGGTGGGGGGGATTAGCCATCTTCCCCGTGGCCGTTACCATCTCTGCTGCTTCAAAGACCTGCTGGGTGGCTCCTGGGGGTATGTTGCGCAGAGATGGCCGGAGGGCTTGCCTTAATTGGCCGGCCCGAGGGAAGGAAAACCCAATAAAACCCGACAGCGAAGTCGATTAAAACCTGAGTATACCAGGCGACCTACTCAGTATTTAGCCTTACCCGGGTACAGGGGGCACTGCCCGGGTGGACCGTTTTTTCCCCCATATTCGTGGGATTAGTCATGAAAAAACTGAATCAAACAAAAAAACCTGATGTTCAGAGCGGGAGAACCGCGGCGACGCCTTCGGGCGCAACCGAGAGAGAAAGGAGTCCAGTCGTTCTCGAAAGCGGCAGTGAGACTGACTGTCCGACAGACGACCGCATCGACGAGTATGTGCGGGAGGTCAAAGCGTGGTATCTGGGTCACAACAGCGAGTCAGATACTACGCAGTATTTGGCACAAGATCTGGAGAGGAAGCTCGCCTGCTATCATCGTAAAAAAGGCGATTTGAGCAAGGAGCAGTCTAAAAAGAAGGCCTCCGAGGCCTTTAAGAGTGCTATGAGTGGAGTCAAACTCATAAAAGACAAGAGGAAGCGGCAGGCCGCCGAGCAGGCTGCTGCTAGTGCCGGGAGCAGCGCGGGCGCATTACCCGACCCTCTCAGCCCCAAGAGCACATCAGGCTCTCTAGAGGAGCAGCACAAGCATTCACTGGTGGCAACAGCTGCGAGTGAACAGCAGACGGGCATTCTAGAGGACGCGGCTATCGCGGAGTACTGTAATGAGGTCAGAAAAATGTACTTGGCCCACGACAGTGACTCAGATACGATGAAGCGGGTGAAGGAGGACTACACCCATAGATTCACCGCTCTGCTGCAGCAAGAAGGAGAAACCGAGGAGTTAGCGAAGGCTGGCGCAGAGGAGGCCTACGAGTCTAACATAAAGGACGCGAGGTTCCTCAAGCTGCGGAGGAAAAAGCAGGCAGAGAAGGCAGTCGCCAGCGCCGGGAGCAGCGCGGCCAACCCTCTACCCCCCAAGAGAAAATCCCGCTCTCCAGTAGGGGAGAAGCGGAAGCTGCCGCAGACAAACGAGTCCGTGCCAATGTCGCGCGACTCGTCATACTGCGACAGTGACCAGACATGCATGACGTCGGAGTTTGACTCCGACAGCTCTTATAAAGTGGCGAAGTTGTCCGGTGGCCGAAGAGGCAGAGGGCGCCCTCCCACCACAGGGCAATACGTCGGCCTGCGCAAGGCCAAAGCCGACCTCAAGGCTCAAGCCGAGAGGGAGGCTAAAGAGGCGCAAGAGGCCGCATTCGAGAGGGCCTCGAGAAAGCTCGCCGAGAGGATAGCGCGGGCAGAGGAGAGAGCGTGTCGCGACGCGTCGAAAATGACCATCGACGACATTGCCCTCCACGCCCGCGACGCCGCCAACTGCATTGCAGAATGCGCGGCGAAGTCTCGGAACCTTAAGGGGACAATAGTTCGTGACCTCAAGGACTCTGCCGCCTTTATTGCAGAGGCGGTGGAAGAGCTGATAAGGCGCAAGACGGACGATGAGGTCCGCCAATTCCAGAAGGCGAATACGCAGCTCAAACACCAGCTGGATGAGCTGCGCAAGGAGATGGCAGCGCTGAGGGCTCAAGTCCAGGCGCAGAGGAGCGCAACGCCCGCTCCCATGGATGTGGAAGGGTCTTCTGCTACGCGTGAGGTTGACATCGTCTCGCAGATCGGGACGATGATCAACGCGCGGTTCGAGGCCCTGGAAAGGGATGGCAGGCTATTGGCTGCCAAGGACTTCCGCCCGCCCCTCAGGAAGAGTCAGAGTAGGGTAGATTCGGCCGAGTTCAAAGTGCCGGCTCCCCCTCCTCCCCTACCCTCCCCCAGAGAAAGCACACGGTCAAAGAGTGTTAAACAAACTGCGCCTACGCAGCCCCCCGATGCCGCCCCGACTACAGCCACCCCGGTACCAAAGGGCCCGAAGGGTAAAGGCAAGAAGCGCCCCAAGGCGCCCGTTACCCTTACTCCGAGCGAGGCTCGCCCGCTTCCCCCTCCACCGCCGTCAATGGACGTGCCTTTTTCAGAGGTGGCAAAGCGTGGCAAAAAGGCCAAACAAGTGCCTCAGGTAGAGGCGCCCAAACAGGCGCCAAAGCCCAAGAAGACGTCGGCTAAGGCTGGCCCCGGAAGGTCTTCGGCCAAGCCGGGAAAACTGAGAGTGCCACGCACCGCAGCCATAATGGTGCGATACAGTAAGGACGCCCTCCAGTCCGGTGCTTCGTACGAGGCATTCTTCCGGATGGCCGCCCAGGAGCTCAAGCTTCCTGAAGTTGGCATATCGGAGGGCGTTAAAGTTAAGGTGGCCCAAACCGGGGCCCGGTTGATCGAAGTCCCGGGCCCCGAAGCGGAAGTACGAGCGGACCGTCTGGCAGAGGCGCTCAAAGCTCTGCCGAGCACGACGAGGTCAGAGGTGATCGAGATCACCCGACCTCAAAAGAGGGGTGACGTCCGCGTCTCCGGCCTCGACGACGGGGCGACGCCGGATGACATCATGGCCGTTCTGGCAGAGAAGGGTGGCTGCCTGCCGAACTCCATTTCGGTGGGCAAGATCGCCTCTTTTGGCAGGGGCCGCGAGAGAAGTGTCGTGGCCGCGGTGCCAATTGGTGCCGCTAAGCAGCTGGCCAGCCTAGGCCGGCTGCTCGTAGGGTGGTCCTCAGTACGAGTGACGCTGCTTACGCCGAGGGCTCGCCGCTGCTACCGATGCCTGGGGGAGGGTCACGTGGCCGAGAAGTGCCGCGCTCCCCTTGACCGGTCAGAGAGGTGCTTCCGCTGTGGCCAAATAGGCCACAAGGCAAGAAGTTGCACGGCCACCAAACCCCGCTGCCTGCTCTGTGAGGCAGCGGACAAGCCGGCCGAGCACGTGCTGGGGACGAAGAACTGTCCTCAGCCAAAGTCGCTGCCCGCCGCCGCTTTCAAGCGGTGGCTTGAGGGGGAGGCTGAGGAGATGGATACGTCCGTCCCTGCTCCCCCTCCGGCAAAAGCCCGGGAACTAGATGTAGGGGCATCTGGTTCCCACTAAGGGTTCGGGAGGTGCGCGCGGAGTCCCCGCGCGCCTTTCGAGAGGGCCGCAAGGCTTTCGAGCGTGGCCAGCGACGCCATCGCGAGGGGGTGTGTGTGGGCATAGCCCTACCCGGGTCTCAGGCACACCCCCACTTAATCGCGATCAGAGGGACCGGTCGGGTTTTAGTGGGTAGTCTGGCTCTTCCAGGAGTCCCACATAACCCTCATGCCGCCCCACGGCTGAGGGTATGCGTCAAAGCATTTCCCGACTTAAAAAAAAAAAAAAAAAAAAAAAAAAAAAAAAAAAAAAAAAGATACAATGATGTACTTGGGAAATAACTAATAGAGTTTTGTTTTATTTCATTGTAAAAGGTAGATGTGATGTATAGCTAATAAATATAGTGGACACGCTTGCTGGCGCGGCGTGCGGTGGTGGGGGCGCGGAGAGCGGGCGCTCGCCGCGCACTCTTGTACCGGCCGCCGGGCGAGCAGGAGCGTCTACCGTTGCATACATACCTTGTGTTTTATTACCACACTACAACTGTACAGAGTCATATCAATGTGTATGTGATGTTGTAAAATAGATTTATTTATAAAGTAAAATATTTAATAATTTGGATATTTTCTCAAGACTCGAGTGAACCAGGCATCAACTAGATCTTAGGTCTCATCTACACTCTCCATCTGGTGTGATTGGAATCAAAAGCAAGCCTATCTTCAATATTATCTAATAAAAATCACCGAAACTTTTTAATTTTAGGGTGGGTTACCCGCTACTCAATTCGCTCTCCGTTTATACAAACTTCTGAAATCAATATTATGATAACAAATTCAACCGTCAATGTCTCGTATTTTCGGGAATATTAAATTATTGGAATACTTATTAGGCGGATGTGGAATGAAATTTCGCGAGCCTTGGGGTTAATTCGAATCCGTAGTTATTTACAATCCATAATTTAAGTTTTATTTGGTCTCATTTAGAGTTTAAAATAGCATGCAAAATACAGAAACGGTAAACCCCTAATATGTCAGAATATGCGAAATATCGGTAGGTTTAAAATGTCACTCTATATACACGGAATAGGGATCATATTCGCATTTTCATCACAACTTTCTTGAAGATACGTTATTTGGCTCTGCAAAATTTAATATGTCGTGGATACCTTAATACATTTGAATGACGTACTGCCTCATTTTAATCCGCATTCGGTAAATGTTAATGCGATTGAATGATCTCGTTTATCATAATACTAGTCGCCGCTTGCGACTTCGTTCCCGTTGATTTCCCTTTTCCGCACCGATATTAGTGTCATAGCTAAATATTTTGCAAATTAAAACCAGCAGTATCTGAGATTAGCGCGTTCAAACTAACAAACTCTTCAGCTTTATTATATTAATCATAATATCAAATCGAACATATAATTAGGTGCAATATAGAATAAAAAAAGAAGTAGTAGTTATTAAGTCGATGGTTATAATGTCAAAGGGCTTAAAGGACATTTTGGCGAAAATGACTTTTTGATGCAGTCCTATAGAGCTTTTTGAGCTCTATCGATTGGTATATATAAGGTTTTTCTATTCCCAATATTGAGCAAGATATTCACGGTCAAAAATCAGCCATTCTTGCACTTTTGGATTAAAGGACAGAACAATAGTTTTCTGGCCTTTACAGCCTACACACGTATAATTTTAGTCGCACCTGTTAGGCTTAAAGGACAAAGTTAGCCTAGCAAAATAATTTTCTTAAGGCTTAAAGGACATTTACTGCTACTGTTGTATTAAATTAGTATCCTTTAAGCTAAATTTTTGTAGGTCATATTTCATCTTCTAAGTGACCTTGGTGCAATGAAATGTATGAAGTTTATATGAAGTTTATATTAAATTTATGTATTTTTCATCTGAGGGAGTATTATCTATCATTTTAACTTATATACTTGTGTGATATGTATATAGGTATACTATATTTTTTATTTTTGTTCCTGCAATTCAAGATTTAACTTTAGAAGTTTTTATATTTATGTATATTTTAATATCAAGAAATAGCTTGAAATAAAGAAAATATATTATTCGATCCTCTCATTTGTCACAATGCCCCATATTGAATCTGTGAAAAAGAAGACAATGCCAATTTTTGTAGGGGAGATGGCGTTTTTCTGTTTTGCTCGCGTCCATCAACCAAAAATGGAAATTTATATTCTTGAGAGCATTCCAAACGATATAAGCTAAGGCAGTATAGCTATAACCTGAATCAAAACTGAATGTGACATGCTAGAACTTTTGCACTTCCATAGAAAAATGTATGAAGCAAGGAGTTCTACGCTGTCCCTCTCAGTTCGGACTGAGTTTACAGCTATACTGCCTTAGCAAATATCATTTTCATGCGTTTATTCTATAATATGATGATTTATTCTATATATGACAATATTAAAAATTGCTGTTAGTAGCAACCATGTTCAAAACTTCCTTTGTAGTAAACTGCCTCCCTCTCCCTACATGATAATTTGATGGACTAAAAACTGTCAAAATTTATGTTTGCTTAAATAGTAATACCGTCGTTAATGCGTTTCTATTCTTTCTATTTATATTTCAACTTCTCAATAATTATTACAATTTCAAAGCGAAAAACGTTTTAAGGGACAAAATTCTGTTTGGACCATTTAAGAGCAGTCCTTTAAGCCATAGACAACAACTACTATTAAACAAATGTTAAGCTTAAAGGACAAAATGTTAAAATTACAGTTCTTAAAGGACATCTATTTTAGAAACTACGCTATCTGGAATGTATTAGACGGTCGCATACAGTTCGGCTTAAAATAACAAAATCAATGGTCTTTAGGCGAAAGCGATAGCTTTAAAGGCAAAAAAGTTGTGTTAATTTTTCTACTTTTTTTGTTTTTTGGCTCTCCTGAAAAGTGGCGATTTGTCCTTTAAGCCCTTTGACATTATAACCATCGAAGTGTTTTAATAATTAGCACTGTACCGGCAAATACGCCAGCGGTGGGATATGGCGACGTAAGGTATTTGTAGAGTAAAATTCTTGAATGTCAAGTTAAACTGTTGTAATAATAAATAAAATATGTACAAAATTAGTCAGGTTGGTTACGAGGTAAGAGGCAGAAGCTAGAAAAAATATGCAATGAAAAAACAATTGACGCGCGCAATTTAAATATCGAACGCGCGCCGCGCTCTGCATTCTCTTTTCTTAAATGAGGTTTTATGCGGCCAGTTCGAGGAGGTTTTACACCTCGACAAGCACAGTCAAAACTAAATACGAGATGTTTTATGAATTCAGCCGTTTCATGACAATAATATCATAAAATTATCAAAGCCATCTTACTGCCGTCCCCAGTGTATTGTATAGCAAAAAATCTCCCTTTGAACCTCACTTTCCTGTCTCATTAGGCACTTGTCCACTTTTTGGCGCGCAAACATCAATCAAAACGTAATTCTGTTCGGCGTACTTTGCATAGGCTGACGCACCTGTGTGCCAAGTCAGTGGAAATTTAATGATTTGTGAAAAATCTGAGCTCAGTTTTAATCGAGTATAAAGGCGACAATAAAATAAATCGCTATTGCGGAATTAAAGTCGTCGCCACGAGAGTCCACGACATTTTGTTATGAATAACAATGCTATGGCATTTTCTTTTAGTAGTTTCCGATAAGAGTTACAAATGGCGATGACGACTTGCTTGTATTTATTTACAATAAATTCTAAAATCGCACTTTAGTATAATAGCTGAATATTTTGATGGTTAAACCAAAAATAGTTAGATACTAAAATTAAATGATTTTTAAGATAAAAAAATATTGTACCTTGTGTGAAGTAATGTTCTGATAAACAACTTGCTTTTCAGATCACCTATCAATACAAAATAATTTCCTTCTTCTACACCGAATACTTATTTTACCTTTCATTATGATGCTATCATTAATCAAAAAGTAAATTAAGATGAGCACTGGTACTTAATACGCCGCCACCTGGGCTTTTCATAAATCTGTGTAAACGTGTAAGACCCGCTGTATTTCTTTTATATATTATACGAGTAATTGAAAGGTTTTTAAGGATGTTAGAATTTTAGAGATATTTGTGTCGTGTTAAATATTCGTTACATTTTATGTAAGAATATGAAAAATCCTGTATAGAGGATATCCATAGAAATACTCTTATTTGAACGTTAATAAGTCACGTCAAGCTAAAAACTATTTTGATTAACTCAGTGTGTAATATAAAATAGTACCTAAATGCCTTTGCCGATTCTTCTAGCCAGTAACTGCTTTCCGAATCGGTGGTAGGGTCATTATTTTGTAGTTTTCTGACGATTCTGTGGTCTTTGTCTCCTGGCCCCACGGTGGGTGCCAAAATAGAGATTTATTTTGGCTAATACAATTCAATCGCTCTCTTCAGTGGTTTACTCTTGACTAAGGGCTATCCTCGTTAGGAGGGTTGAAACACACGTGAAGCCCCTTCAGGGGATGAAAGTTATTTGCCAGCTTTGTGGGAAGAGATCGTTCAATTTAGGGCGGTATTGAATTGATGAAAATTTTTGAAGGTGAAAACTCTGCTTAAGTAATTTTCGTATTGGGATTTGTAAATGAATTTTCAAGTTGGTCGATATTCACTGCGTATTTCACGCTCCTCAGTATAAAACAACCGTGCGAATTTTTGTTAACACTAATCTTAACAACATACTGACTTTAAGTAAGGATAATCCCTTTTTTGGATTTTTCGGATTTGTATGCCTAAAATACTGATCAAAATTACAAGTTACATATTTAAAATGTATTTAAATATTACTTAAACTTTATTTTAGTGGTAAAAAAACAGGGCTTGGCTCGCGATACATTATTTGACGACAGCTACAGAGTATCAAAAATATAAAATTTTCTGGCAGTTCGGGGTAAGTTCAAACAGAATACAATCAACCCCGGATGGAATATGCACAGAAACGCTTTGTGCTTTTCATCTGTTTGTTTTTGAGCTATTGAAAAAAACAAGATAATTTAATAAAGAACGAATCAGTGCGAACAAGTTATTATTATTAAAGCTCTTACAATAAAAGAAAGAATATCGTCATCAAGCACAAGCTGAAAATTATATGTATCCAAAAGTTTACGACAAATCACAACTTAATCGAGTTACTTTACATTCCGATATGATGTCATTCATTACAGCGTTGTGCACAAAGGCTGCCAGATCCAGAGCCTCTGACCAACATAAAACAATTTTACAAACTATTTGTCACTTCTGTAAGACACTTCTTATTTTGTCGCAAGAAGGTTTAATTAAACATTTATTAAATGAGGGGTAACATTCACGTTGAATTTCTTCATTGTTTTTAGTGCGATGTGTTATCATTACATAATTTATGAGTTCAAAAGCAACACCGCGGCGTGTTTGTCTTAAAACAATCAATCATTTGCTTACAGATTGGAAAACTATCATAATATTATTTTGGTTTATGACAAGGGAACGATTTGTATGTCTTTTTTCTGTCATTTCATTTTGATACGAATAATTTAAACAAAGATTTTTGATGGTTGCTTATTTTACAGCTCAGAAGTTTAAAGGTAAATGCATACATACGTTAATCATTAAACAATAATTCAATCGACTTCCGGTCGCTCAGAAGTCGCAGTCATTCATTCTTATAAAATGCACGGAATGGATGATACAGATTATAAAAATTCAGACGGTTATATTAAAAAAATGTAAAGAGGTCCAAATCAATTCACCTCCAAGTACTCGTATTGCAACAGGCTACCGACAAATCAGGTAGATACTGGCTGGAAATTGCTAGCGTGCGGCCCGGGCCCCAGTGAGCGACGCGATACATCACCGTTTGGACGCCTACTGTCACGTCTTGGCGTCGGTGCCGCGAAAATAAAAAAAAAACAACGGCATTTGCAATAGTGTCAGTGCCGAGAAAATTAAATAAAAACGGCATTTTTAATGTGAGTGTTTAATCTGTGGTGTTCCTTTTTCAAGTTTGTGTAAGTGTTGTGCTTTTGAGGATATTATTTTACTTGGTGGTGGACGTGGATGGATTTTGATTTGGGTAAGTAAGTAAAAGTATTTTTAAGTTTAAAGTCAATTTTATACGTAATTTTTTTATTAATAGATTTGGATACTTCTTTTTGTTGAGATATAAAGTAATCAAACCACTTACTGTTTTTTATACTGGTGGGTAGATGATATAAGTTGTAGTAAATAAAATGTATTGAAGGTTAATATTCACCTACAAAAATGTTTCAGGAATTTGAAAAGTAAACTGACTTTTTCTCGTTGCCTTTTACATTAAGACGTTAACGTAAAGAAGAGAGTTTTCTTTTAACTTCAGAAGCAAATCATTTTCTTTGCAAAGTGCGGGAAAAGTTCAGAAAAAATATATTCATAATTAGAGAATTTTGTTCGTTACTTCCTTTCCTGTCTTTGAGTTATCAAACACAATTTAATATGAATATTTCTTTTGTCTCAAGGATTTCAATCTTCACAACCGAGCTTTTTTTTATATAAATCTTCAAATGTCAATAGAAACAATTACATGTTTTTTTTTATTTAACCAACGCACGGAGTTGGTTACTTACATTATATTAAACGTATGATCAAATTATACTTATACTATCACCATAATAGTATGGTGATTATATATCATTTGGTCCATCATTTTTCATGTAAAATGCTTACGAGGGCGTCAAGAAATCCATTATGCTTACGACGCGGCAACTCTTTGTTTTTCCCTTACGTTTTCTATAAAACATCTTGGCATAATAGATTCGCGCAACAAAAGAAAATAACTTAAATATTTCCTTTCCAGCGTTTCAGAATACTATTTGAATAATGCGGCGAGTTTGCGTTTGGATCTAAACTTACAAACATAGTGTACTTTTAATGATCATAGTTTCTGTATTTTACCTTCAACTGATATACATATATATCAGCCGTCAACTACAAATTCACTACTTGGATTACCATATCAGACTTCACGCAATCCATACATCTCCTTTTTGGTCGCCCTGTATAATGATTTTTATGTCACCACATAACAGGACCTTTCACCTGAGGGTAAGCCCACTGATTATGGCACTCAGGATGCTCGAATAAATAGACGCAACGAAATAGTAGTAATAATATCGGTAGGTTCAAACAAAGTTTCTTTCTATATTGTCAACATTTTAATCGAGACATTTTGAACCAGTCTAATGTTGTCGTCATTTTTACTATCTGTCTGACAGTCTGTAACGTCAAAATACTTTTATAAGTTAATTAAAGCCCGAAAGTTTAATAGTGTTAAAACTTGAAACTTGAGTTGTATTTACAAGTGGCTAGTTATTTCTGATATGAGTAGCTGGCTAGCATTCGCCCCCAATGTTTGGTGCAATAAGGCAACTTAAGTGTTATGTTAAGTTCGAAAAGTTCTACTCAACTAGAAAATTTCACCTCCCACTTTTAAATAACAGTTTATTTAACCCATCTAGATGGATATTGTTATTTTCACACCTCTTGATTACAGAAAAGATTCTTAAATATGTTAATAAATGAACGGTCACTTAGTGCTTTCTTTCTTCATCCTTTTCTATGTACCATATTCGCAGAGAATTAGTGAACGGATGGAAAGAGGTCCTTAACTAACAGCAGAGTCACGCAGTCAGGATCAAATGTCACGAAGTACTCTGAATGTTAAGTTCAGTTCCAATGAGTGAAGTGCCAGGCTATAAATATCGCACTGTAGGGCAAAGGTCGTTATTTTACGGTTTGGTGTAGGTATTGGTTTAAAAGTCGGGTAAATCAGAATCGCAGTTTTTTACTAGCGACCGCCTGCGACTGCGTCCGTGTGGATTTCGGTTTTTCGTACACACAGGATACTTAAGTCTAAAGTCTTCCTCGTCAAATGTACTATCCGACACAAAAATATTTTTTCAAACAAACAAACATTACAGCATTATTATATTAAAACAATAGCATCAGATTTTTCATTGCTACCACTGAGCATCGTCGACGGAGCAACAAGTGGCTTGGCATTTCTAAATAAACACGGCAATGCAGTTCTCTGGGAATCATATGTAATTTAGTAGCAGATCTGAAATACCGTTTTCTGTTTCTATGCAATCTTGGGATTGTAAACGAAGAACATCTGGTAAAAATTATTTGATAATAATTATTAGGAAAATAGTAATAAGGTTATTAGAAAAAACAACTAATTAAGAAGGAACGAATAAATGTGATTATTTTAATTATTTGTTAAAGAAAATAAGGAAACTGCTCTTTTAAGTTGCATCTCAGAACATTTTCGATGAGGCAACAAATGTCTGAGGTTATGGATGCACAACGCAGAACCCTTCCATTGGGAATTACATTTATTTAGTATCAGAGGAGAGCTGAAATATCGGTTGCCTTGCAATCTAGGAAATGTGAACATAAATATTTGTCAACAGAGATACACTGCGCAATTACTAAGATTGCACAAGGTCCTGGGGTGAAATTTAAAGTGATAAATTAGTTTAAAGCAAACAATATTTTCTTTTTTTCTACATTATACTACGCATATTTTCTACATAACAAAAAACATAATTCGTTGCTTTTAATGAAAAAACATTTTTCAAAATGAACATAATATTATTTTAAGATTAGCAATGTTGCAAAAAATGCGTATGGGTGGGTACAAATGACGTTAATCCTTCTATCTATGTATTACATTGCTTTGCTCTGCTTAGTAAGTAGGGTGTCGTTAAGACCTGTGGACTTATATTAAAATTACTAGAAAGCAGGAAGTTACGGCTATTTATTATAAATAGGTAGTATCATAATAACAGGCTTTACTCATGGGATAGTATTCATTTTAGGCCTCGCATTCAAACGTTGTTATCGAAAGGTGTAATAATTGCGTCCTTTACACGAAAAATGCTCGTTAGGCCTGCGTTACAATGGACGCCATGTAGGGAGAGAATATTGGGAAAATCTGTAAAAATGCTTATTTATTATATATTTTCACCCGCCATTCTTATAATAATGGCTTAAACTTAATTATGACATTGATCCTGCTAGGGTTTTGCAATATAAGAACACATGCCGCATTTTCTTAAAATTAATTAAAGCATTCCCAATTATCCGATTTTGTTTCGGATTCATGCAGTCATGCAGTCACCATCGTATAAGTTTTGGTTAAATTTATATTTAATCATTAGCCTTTCGCCCGCTACTTCGTCCGCGTCCCGTCCCGTACCTTAGTTTAGTCATAACTTTGCTTGCCTTAAAACCATCCCTAGTCATAAAAGAACACTTTAAAAAAAAGAATTGACCAAATTTTGAGTTATGCGCTTACCAACACATTTTGCGATCGATTTTTAGGGTTCCGTAGCCAAATGGCAAAAACGGAACCCTTATAGTTTCGTCATGTCTGTCTGTCTGTCTGTCTGTCTGTCTGTCTGTCTGTCTGTCTGTCTGTCCTGGTTCGTTCTCCGCCGTTTCTGAACCGATTGCCACGAAAATTGGTGGAGAGATGTATAGCGATAATTCAAGAATTGGTTTTTAAAATCTTTGAAAAATAATCATTTTTTACCCCCCTCCCATACAGCGAAAAGTTAATTCTAAAAACAAATTTCGACTTAACCCATCGTGTAGGGTATCGTTAAACAGGTATTTTTAAATACAATAAAACTCGCCTTGAAACCATGTGGATCAAACACCCCAGTCTCGAGATATATTAATACAAAGTTAAAATTAGAGCGTCCCCCCCCCCTTAACTTTTGAAATACTATTACAATAATTCTGAAAAAAATGTCCTGTATACCTCCAAGTAAGTACTTTCAACGAAAACTATAGCGAACCCTGTATCATACATAGTTATTTTTATACAACTCGACCAACTTATGATGTGCAGTTGCCCTTACTAAATGTTGTCTTAAGCGGTCGGGCTATCTTTTAGCTACGGAACCCTTTCATGGGCGTGTCCGACACGCTCTTGGCCGGTTTTTATATATAAGAGAAGATCTGCTGCCCGTGTTTCTTTTGTGCCATCCAGATAATTATTTATTTTGTTATGATCGGGCAGCCACTAATAACTTTTACATATTTATTTATTTTGGTATTTTATTTGTTATTTAACTCCATTGATTAAACTTTATATCCAATACTGCAAGAACATTTACCTTGGTTCCTTTAATAACGCCCTCACGACAGGCGGTCGTTAGGTTTATATCTAGGGTAATAGTATTTTTCTTGAAATAACATATTAATTAGCGCACTAATTTAAATGTTTCGTGTCCGCTTATGCTCGTTAGGGCATTTTAAGTTTAATAACTTTATAAATGCCCTGGACTGGCACATCAAATGCCTAAATCGAAACTAACTTTTTTTTATTTTGTTTCTTGTTGCATTATTGTTTTTGCTGTTTGTTCGACAATTCCACTTTAACTTTTAAATGTATACACATTGTTCTGTATTGCAATCTTGTTTAGAACTGTAATGCTTGTACTTTGTCTTTCTATGATTGTAATGTGTTGTGTGTATGAAATAAATAAATAAATAAAATAATCTTTTAATATGGGTGCTAGCTAGGGAACGGATAGACCAACTCGTACATTCTTATATACTTTTATTAACATCGATTCGAAAAAGCGGTCCTTGGTTTTGTAGGCAGGGTCAACACTAGACCTAATGGCTACAGGCGATTATTTAATATATCTCTTATTGGATTGACTACGGTGTTATACAGAGGCAACAGTTCTCGTGGATTTCGGTTTCCGTTACATATAGGTATAAACAATAGCCTAAAGTCTTCCTCGTCAAATGGACTATCCAATACAAAAATAAAATTGTTGAAATCGGTCCAGTAGATCCTTAGATTAGCACGTACAAACAAACAAACATACTCTTTAGTTTTATAGATTAGAAGAGAAAAGAATAGAAATTAGAAGTATAGATCAGGAATGTACAAAATAAATACATTATGGACAAACCTTTTCCTCGACAAAATTGGGCTAACAAATTCTTTGGTATCATTTTGAAATGTCCAAAAAGTTACAAGTTGATATGAGACGCCATTCTGTTAGCGAGCGAAATTTCAAGATGGAATTTCTTTTATTCCCGGCCGAGGGAACTGTGGCATGACGTGGCAATTATCGTAAACGCCCAAATCTACATAATATAACCGCGATCGCTTTAGAATTGTATTACGTTTCTAGGGGCCAATTTGGTAATAGCAATTTTGATGTTTTTCTCGGTGTTCGTAACGTGGAATTATTTGATATCGGTAACGATCTGTTACAAGAATCAGTGTTTTGATCTTTTGTTTACATTTGTGATTATTGCTAGGCAAGGAAGGCCAATTGGGGACAAAAAGATTGTAGTAATTTTTCATTGATTGGACTTTTTGGTATTGTCATTTTAACTATGGGCTTGTGTTTCTTGACTTTCATGTAACCGAGTTAACAATATCCAGGTAATATAATTATAATTATATAACTTTAGGTGCCTCTGTCTTTTTTAAAAGTGATCAGTATAATTTCAGTTGTTTAGATCAGTTTTCCAACAATTTAAAGACACACATGGTAGTAGTTTATCTAAACAGGTAAACTTGCACACAAACTCTCTGGACTTATCCGGGATTGGTCGCGGCTATTGCTTTTAATAATGAATGACCTTATACATAATATATACTGCGTTACTGAGGAGGATGACAAAATTATATTATTAGTAGGACCGTTATTTATTTCTAAGGCACACGTCGAGTCACTTACGCACATGCTCACATGAAGAATGATACGACGCTGACCTCTCGAGTAGGATCAAGCTCACACGACCGTGGTAGTGAATGATAAACCCTCTCTGAAAAATAGTCTCGTTCCGGAGTCAAGGGTAGGGTTTGACGCCCGAATTTGAATATTGACATTGAGAGATAACGGTTTTTTGGCAAATATTTTTGTAAGGTTTACTGCCAGGTGGTAGGTGGGTTATAAAATTTAAAGTGCGCCCTTATCTCACAAATGCCTACGAAAATAGATTTATTGATCTAAATGCAATATGGTTATAATACATGTATAAACATGTATGTTCATAATACATGTTTTAGGCATAAGAACAAGAGTTTTGTGCGTATGAAAATAAAAAATTACGACCATTACCGTCATCTGTACCTCTCCTCCTTTTTAGTCTGTATGCAGCTATACCTACTGTAGTTTAAATTGGTAATTAGCCCAGACAAGCATTAAAATAGTTTTCAATAAGTTTTAAAATGTCCGGCAGTTAAATTTCAAATTAAATCTAGATCTATCTAGATTCAAAAATCCCATATCCACCGCTGCTGTCGACTGTACAGTCGGCTAAAAGTTCATTGGAGCATTCAATTCGCGCGTAGGCGCTCATTGGCGGCCGTGGGCACGAAGTCAAAATAGAACGACTACCGCCCGCCACGCCAGCAGCGGAATGTTTTAGCACCAGACACTTGGTACATTTTTATGTTAATTACAAGTCACGAAGTTGTAGAAGGCAAAGTGTGGTACAAGACCTTAAAGTTTGTTGGTCTGTGCTTATGACTTATTAAGTAGGAGATAATGATACTGTCAGAGGTACATGTTATGAGCAATGAGGTTTAAACAGAAGCGTGCCGAAGTTAAAGTTATCGAAATCCAGCTTATGACATCTTATCACCATGATCAGCCTACTGCGTCATCAGATTACCCCCAATGGATGTCGGTTCTGCGGATAATATGGCCAGCCCACTGCAACTTTAGCTTTTTATTAATAATGACAAGAATACAGCTTCTTCTTTCTAAAAAAAATGATGGAGATTTTCTTTTACACAATCTCTGGGTCGTCGCAGAGATTATATGTAGGTACGAATTATGCTCACATTTATTTACCTCCATTTCTTCGTAATGTCGACAATTTTTAATCTGTTGAGCTTACATGCTAATTATGCCGCGTAAAAGTCTTTTAATAGCGGGTTGTTTTATGAGCTCCTTTGGATTATGTTCCGGTTTAAATGCTTTACATGTTAAAAACCACAGCTTGGAGGGATAAATGCGCCTTTTAATTCCTACTTCATTGCAAGAATCTAACGTTTTAGGATGAGGTTTACTCTAAGAAATCCAAAAGTTTGGTTAAAAAGTTAGGAGCTATAAGTAAACTGCGTTAATATTCGATTTAGTTGTGTTAATTTAATGAGCTGTTGTAGAAATAACGTAAGTAAACTTTACCTTTACTTAACATACATCTGTTCCGATGCAGAGTAAATTAAGATTTATTGTCTGCCTCACGGCATTCCGCTCATTATTATTCATGCTAGTGTTTACAACAAATAGTGTTAAACTCGTTATTCTGCGAGTAACTGAAAACGTGGGTCGCCTGTTGTCTTTTTCATTTGGGTAGATTATTAAAATAACATAACTATATCGAGATAGAGCGGCGAAATGAGCGTGGCACTCTTGTCAAAATCATGCACAATATTGCATATTTTTCTCAGCGCTTATCCGTTAGCACTTACTCGCAAAATAGGTAAATAACGTGACTCTGTGGGCGGGACTCTATCTAAAAAGATGCCACGCGCGAAATGTAGGCGAAAAGACAAAAGCGTGTGCATATTGTATTAACTTGAGTATAGTTCTAAAATCACTTATCTATTGTCACAAGTTGCAAGAAAATGCAGTGAGATATTATTGTGCTAATACTTTACATACATACGTGTATGAAGTCTAAATATTTCATAAATAAATAAAAAAACGAATAAGTGCGATTCAGCAATAAGGAAAAATGTAACAGCAAAATACAATTGTTCTCTTAAATACAAGACACACAATGTTGAACGAACAACTTTGAATTTATTTATGACAAATTCTTCACAACTCAACCTCATTAAAAAGAATGTTATCAATTTGTTTTTATTTGAGAACAATGTAATAAAACATTTAGTAAAGGTAATAAATAAATGTAATGCCTTGTTACGGTCCTCAGAAGCCCGGCGGCGGGGATTCAACATTCTTTACAATATAATTCTGCTTATTATTTTCGCAATACACATCATACTCGTATTTCCATCGGAGCATTCAGGAAGGATTTGTTAGCATATCATTTGTTTTATGGTAGAAATTTTATCATAGATGGTTTTTTTCACACATTTTACAACTGAGAATCTGATAGATACATTTTTTATTATGTAGTTCAAAGAACGTTATTCAAATCCAATTCGCTGTTCAAGAAGTTTAAGTAATTAAAATGTTACGTACTCGTCGATACATTCGGCTCTCCAAATAACACAAAAAGAATTTACTAAGTGAATCAAATTGCTGAATAAATTATTATTTCATTATTTCACAAAAAACACATTTTAATAACCAAAAGTTCAACGGACATAGACGCTCACTTCCCAAGCCACATACCGTTGAAACTAATATTAATTTAAATCCAAATCTGAGATGATAGAAAAGGTTCGAAAAGGCCCGATATCGTCGGTCGAATGCGAGGTACTTTGAAACTAGGATGGGTTATTAAATTCAGTTTCTGTATTACTAGTCACGAATGGACTTTACCTCTCTGTTGAGTGCTACACAGATGTCTTATTTAATGGAAAGGGTATGAGCTGATAGTTTTATTTCATAGGATAGGAATTCGAGGAGCATATTATGTTTCCTATATCTTAATTTTTTAATTGGCTAAGTGTGACACTGATGTCGTGTTTATCTGTCGTGTCTTGGTTCTGGTAATTGGTTATTCCAGACAGCCAGTACTCAAGTAGGTTGTCTGTTGTTTTCCCGAAAATTATATGCAATAATACTCATTTGCCAGAATTTCACTTGCCCGAATTTCATTTGCCCGAATGTTATGTTTACCATATAATTTATGTGTCATATTCTTGTTTTCCCGAACGTTAGATTTCATAACGATACAATTTCCATAAGCATTGTAATCCATAATATTAATTACAATAATATTATTTTACATAATATTTGAATGCCACAAAAAATATTAATGTCGAATCTTTTCAAACTACGCATTTGCTCTTGAAATTTCAACAGTAGCTTTTAATGTTAAAAAAAATACATTGGAGATAGACAAAACATTTGTTAGTGATATCGCTGGTTGAGATTTTGTTCAAAATTGATGGAAACAGTGTTTGTCAGTTATTTTCATGTTCTAACCTAACTTAAACCTAACACTTTTAAGTACAAAAAGAGCTTTCTGGCACTTCGCCGGCCGCTGCCGCGGCACGCTCGCTTCGCTCGCTCGGCTCGTGCGTTGACTATCATGTTCTAACCTAACCTAACCTAAACCTTACCCAAGTTTAACCTAAACTAACGAACTTGACGTAAAAAAACTTTAGATCTCTGGCTAATGGCAAACTGACTTTCATGTTCTAACCTAACCTAAACCAAACACAATCGTAACCTAAACCTAATTAATGCTTTTTAGCAAATTTTATCACCTTTCTGGCAACTTTCATGTTTTAACCTAATCTTATTTGCGGCATTAAAATGAGGGGTCTCCAACCTTCTAACAACCAATTTAGATGGCAAGTGATTTAATGACATATAATAATTATGGCTTTCGATGATTATAACAAATCATGTTATTGCAAATGGCTTTATGGGACATAAAGTTTCTAGCAAGTGACTTGTATAGCAAACAATGAGTATGACATATGAAATTTATGGGAAACAATATTCTATATGTTGAATATTATAGCAGATGAAATTATGGCAAATGAAATTCGGGCAAGCGTGTGTATCCCCCGTTGGTCCGGTGGTCTGAGACCCTGGCTACAAAAACAAGGGTCGCGGGTTCGAATCCCGCTAAGGGCAAATGTTTGTGTGATGAATGAACATCCAACCAATATTGTTTCCATAGTTTAAGCTTCGAGCTTAGTTTGGGGCTAGGCAAATGGTGTGAAAGACCAAAAAAAGTATTATGAAGAAAAAGAGTAAAAAAGCGTTGAAGGGCTGGATTGCACACACTTGCTACATTTGATTGGTTTTATGAAAGTTAATGATAGAACTCCTAGTTCGTGTTTTCTACATGTCTTGGAAAGGTTTCACCTTTTCTTTTCCTGGGCACATTATTCATATAAGTATAAGTTCCGGCCCCTTCCAGACATGTACACAAGTACACAGTTCAATGTAAAAACTGGTTTGTTTAACGAATGCTTTTCAATGTGGTTGATTTTAGTTGGGCGGACGGTTTTTAGCGGATGCTGGCACGATATGACGTCGTGTTTTTATTTGCTTTTCTCGTCGAGCGTTTTTATGAACTCGAGAGTCTGTAGAAGCCCTAGATTTTAATGGGAAATTTCGCTATAAACTTGTTCTTGCTTGTTAGTGACCCTAAGAAAAGTTGAAGTTTTAAGTGTTACATTGTTCATATTTTCCTTTCAATACGGTGGATCAATTCCCAAGACAGACATGACGGACCGACTAGAGAGAGAATGTTTATCGTAGATGAAATGCAAACCAACGATTGGGCGTACAGGGCAAGGTGACTATTTTTTTAAATAAATCCTTTAAAGTTATCTGAAATTATTCTTGCCAATCAAAAATCTGATTAATTAGTCATATTATAAAAATACAAAAATCAGAGTAAATAATATTTCAGAAATAAATTCTTTGGACACACCAATTCACTAGCCAAAAACTGAGCTTGAAGCTTGTACTATGGAATGTATTGTATATGGAATGTATGCTTGTATAATGAAATGTGATAGGGGATGGATAGATATACTTAAATTATTTTATAAACATCCATGACTCGAGTACAAATGCCGATGTTCATCACACAAACGAACCCACGCCCCTTGGTTTGTAGCCAGGCTCTCTGACCACTAGACCAACGGGCGCGTCACTTCATTAAAACTATTATTATTTATTGTAGGCCGTCAGAATGGCCGGTCAACCTTAAATCCTGGAATCCTTCTAAATAAATAAGCAATTCTCTAATCGTGATAAGCAAATATAAGCAATTGATAAGCAAATCTTAGACTTAATTTCAAAGTTAATTACGACTGTAGACCGGCCATTCTGACGTTCACGAGCATTGGTGGTGATCGCATTTATGAGCAATTTGTTTGTCTCGGAAAAACACCGGAGAGTCTGCATTATTTACTCTTATAGACATAGTAAGTCGGATCCTGTTTAAATATTGACTCGGACCGTTGCTTTTTGTACTGTGAGATGCCTCTAACGAACTTTGTTACACTACGGAACCCTAATTTGGGACGACTACCGCTGGGCCCATATATGAAATGAGGGACTCGGTTTGTTCTTATTTACAAGTTAAGGTGTTTGATTTGTAGGAACCAAGTAGAAAATATTGAAAAAAAAAGAAGATATTTGTGTGCATGGACATTGGACACGTCTGTGTGTCCTGGTCTTATGGTCTCTGGTGTAATATGTTTCTACATATTTAATTGTATATCTATTTTGTAAATAAAACGTTTTCAAGTCTATCCGTTTCCTAGCATCCATAGTCCAAGCTATGCAATTGGTGTGTTAGTCCAAGGAATTGATATATTTCATTTATTATACCTACTGTTACATTGTAAAAAACAACGGATTGGTCCACGTTGGTAACTGATCTCTCGTAACCAGCTACGAAAACGTATTTTCTTACTTTCATAACTAATCCGATCATATGGTGATAACTGTTAGTCACATTTATGGCCCAGATACTGTTTTATAAATAGTTTTGACCTTAATTCGGAGGCATCTGCGCCGAACAAGGGTGTTCGTCAACTTCACCGTGACATATTGGAACATTAACGAAACAAAAGTTTTGGAATTATTTCGACAATGGCCGCCTTCCGCTCCTGTAAATAATTTGGAATGAGTGTCGCAATATGATGCCGCATTTCCCTCCGAAGGATGTGGTTTGAACGTTCAAAATGTTTTATTACAGTTAATGTTATTTGCGGGAGCATAATATTCACCGGGTCTGTGAAAATTATTTGTAGCAGTACATTATATGTTGTTCTATTTTAGTTATGCTTTGTATTCGCTCTCAGCTATCGATCTCGTAAGGGCTTCATTTTCATCTGCTGGCGCTAAAGACATCTATAATATATAAAGCTTTTTATATAAAATTCCAATAAACAAGTTTATTGGTGTGTCACGGTGTGTATATAATCACTAAAAAATTTAAAAAAAGTACAGATGCTTAGGCCTTTAAAATTTGGATGACGAATGGATTTCCCATGCTTGTTAGTTTATCAAAGACTCGGGCATGTCTAACCGCTTAACATTAGAACTATAGCATTAAATTAATTTTATGTCGCTATAAATATAACCGATTTCGTATCTAGTGGGAGCAAATTAAAATTATTCGTGAGTAAGAAATTAGGTTCAGAAAGTTACGTTAAATTACATCACTCGTACTAAAAGTAACTTCAAAATAATACAAAAGTTCGTAACACACGAAATAGTGGCACTAGTTCAAGTTTGCGACCCGAAAGTACTTAATTGGGTTTTGTTCACGCGATCGCCGTTTGATTTGTTCGGAAAGAAATAATATTTTCCTTTGATAGGATCAAATTAATAAAACAAAATTGGTCAGAGTGTTTTTTCGGTTGAATAAATTTCAGACGAAAATAATAACCAAAGTCAAAGTAATTACGGGACTGTATTACTTAGTATAGAAACACACCAGGCGGAAAAAACGCGACCGAAGTTCGGCGTGACCACGCCTGCAATGTATTTTAAACGGAAGATGTCAAACTATGCCGAAATCACGGCAAATAAACTTATGTTGCGGTATTATGTAAAGAAAATGCATTACCATCGAACATCGTGCTCGTAATTTCAGCCTAGTGTTGGTAAACTTAATCTATAAGTGGGTCAAGTTGATGTGGGTATGCGAATAAACATTAATCATTTGATACCGACACGTCAAAGTCCGAGTACTTAGGATGAAGTCAGAATTATACCATGTATAAAGTCCGTTCTGCTGTTCTACAAATTAATTCTAAAAGTACCTATAGCGTATATTCCTTTTTCCTTCTACTTTATATTTTACCCCTTTTTTTATATTTTACCCAACTATTCCTCATTTAGCGCCTCGATGGTCTAGTGGTTTAAGTAACGGTCCGTGATCTCGAGGTCCTGTGTTCGATTCCCGGGTCGGGCAAAATTTGTGTTGATACACGTCTGTACGTGCGGACGGCTCACAGAGATTCATCTGCGAATGCGTCTGCCTACGTTTACAGACGAATTTGTCTACGTGTAGAGGGACCATAAGACAAATTAAAAAGTGACAGTCGTTAAGTCAGTCTCTTCACGGCCCTTATCAGTGAATGCAAAACAGCGAAGAGCTACTGATAGTTGTGCCAACTGATGGTTGCGCCAACTATCAGTGGCCGCTAATGATCGCTGGTACACGCAACCGCTAGATTAGATCGGCCGTCCTTGCCCGCGCAATTTCCGCCGTACTCCGATAGCTTCCACCTTACGTTGTACTTTTGTGGAATGGAACGCTTTTAGCAAGCGAGGCCGGGAGTCAAGATATGGTTTTGTTTGTCTTGTCAATATTACTTGATTTTTTGCTGGAAATTTGTGGCGCGGAAAATGTTTTCTGTATCTGATTTTTCAACGTGATTCCTTTTAAGAAGGATTTTGTGTATCAAAACCTACATCTTGAATGTATCCATTCATGTATAAGTACTCCGATAGCTTTCCACCTTGCGTTTAACTTCGGTGAAATGGAACGCTTTAAGCAAGCGAGCCCGGGAGTCAACGATTGGTTTTGTTTGTCTTGTCAAAATGACTGGAGGTATATTTTTGTTGGCATTGCAATATGCTCGACCGCGGTGGAGGGAGAAAATGTTTGAAGCATCTGATATTTTTAATGTGATTCGTTGGTTAGTGTACATACACGTTTCCAATAAATCTATTCACGGCTTTTTATGCGTAGCTGTACTTACCTTAGCCAGACGCGGTCTTTCGGCGATTGATTGGACCCCAGACCAGGTTCCTGAGGCCCCACTTTTACCAAAGTAGAGGTTTACCATGGCCCATGTGTCCAGGCCCCCTAATATGTAGGTGAAAGACGAAGTATGTTGTAGGTTATTTATGAGTAACGAGGTACAGGGTCAGCTGGGCAGGGGTGACGCCTCTGGTGTTACAAGCGTCCAGTAGATCCTGAGATTCACGTGTTCAAACAAATTAACAAACAAACAAGCTCTTCAGCTTATTACATTAGTATTAGTAAAGATATAAAGGTATAATATACCTAGATATATGTTAGTATATTAAAATATGAATTCTTTAATACTTTATTGGAAAGCGAAACTGAAATATTCCGAAGATTAAATCTCCATAAACCGGATTTCTAGATAGTTCCTTCGCATAAATATTTAATAACAGATGGAAGAAATATTTTACTTCCGATAATAGTGTGTACGGTCAAATGAAATCTCTTCGGAAATCTTACAACAGGATGTTTGAGAAGGAAATAAGATTGGATTTTCCCGTTACCTTGACATTTTGCAAAAGAGGTAAATAAATAATAAAAAATAGAGTTTTGAATAATGAAAGCAACATAACTAAAATGTATTTTCCTGATGGTAAGTGATCAATGCTGCCCATCAACAATATTCTAAGCGTCTTAGATGCGTCCTGTGCCTTAATCCTTTTTCCCTCTTTAATTGAGCTCTGGAGACAGACAGGAACCACAAGACAGAAACAACACTTATACCACAAAAACCACTTTAGATTCAGATGCAGGTACTACACTAACTCCACACTCCATAGTTGACGAGCCTCTTGGTGTCGTCAAGAAGTTGACTATTAGTCCAGGAGGTCGCGGGTTCGATCCCTGCACAGGACAAACATTTGTGTGCATGAACATGTCTGTTTGTCATGGTCTGGGTGTTATACGTATTTACTTAAGTATATTTGGTAAAAAAAATATGCTAAAAATGGTTATATAGCACGGTTGTATGCTGTGGAAGTGGGTGCGAGAGGTATACCAGCGAAATCTCTCTACAACCTACTGAAGGACTTAGGATTACCAAGATCTAATATTAGCTCGTTACTGGAAAGAGCAACTAAAGCCGCTTTACTCGGCTCGTACCAAATATGGTTGGGAAGGGAGAGGAATGTCATCGGTGGAGGTGATCGTTAGTATACTATAAAGGGGCCCCTTAAACCTACACGCTGGGTCGCAAGTCCCAGGCGCCGACTGACATTCCTCTCTGTTCCACGCGATGGACCCGGCACCCGCACGGAGAATCCATGGATAGCTAAGAAGTTCGTCTCATAACACCACTGTTGATTCTGATATCTGTTACACAAGTGCTTACTGCTTAAGCTACTTAACACAAAGTCAGATCAATGTATGTGCTGTCATCTGTGGTGCTGTTATTAGATCCTTATTATATTGTCAGTACCTGGGCATATTTCTTAAGTATTTTTATGAACCTGTACATTGTTTTACTGTACATTGAACTGCCGATTCTTATCGCACATGAAGCTTTTCGGAATTCCATTATCCACCGTTCCTCCCCATTGTCCGACCTGCCACATTGACCACATCACCCCGATCCCCCGTGGTCGTGATTCCGCACGCACCGCCCGGATACGGCGGTCCCTATGACCCAGTTATGTCCGCACTCTAAGTTCAGGTATTCCACTTTGAACACCCTAATTTTAGCGCACCCAATTTTAGAGCACCCGAACTTGAGCTCCTGGCTTAGTCTCTTTGCAGGCCTTTTTTTTTCAGCAAGCCAATAATATGATTAGCCTTAGTATTATTTAACGAGACTAAACGCGACATTAATTATGTAGCTTATGTATACTACTTACTGCATGACGTTTTGGCTGCGTTACAGCAACCGTGTTGGCAAAAGGATCCATATGGATTTGCAATTTAAGATTTAAGACTTTCGCGTCGCATCATTAAACTAATATTATTTAACGGTATTTAACGCTTTAATAATTATTTAGCATATGTAGACTCTTTACTTATTGACGTTTCGGCTGCGTTACAGCACTGTAGTCGCAAGCGGGCGTGACAGGAGTGATTGAAGCGTTTATATTGCATCTGTGGTATTGTTTACTAACACTGGTGTGCACCGAGAGAGTCTAAAATCTTATAATATGAAAAAGTGTTCAAATTGCACTAAACCAGGTGTGTAAGTGGTGGGTGTCCAAAAATAGGGTGCTCAAAGTGGAATACCTCTCTATTTCACGTCCACCTCGCTAGCAAATTGTGCGGCGTAATCCACTACGCGCCCAAACCATGTTTTATTGCAGGTTAATTTTAGTTCGTGTTTACATTCGACTGTTGATAGCTTAATTACTACTTTCTGCGATTTCCTTAATTCTACTGTTTCACATTTATGATGGATATCAGATTGCTGATAAATTGTCAACGTCAGAACGGTTTGACATGGTCAACATTTAACGCGTACCTAGTTTGTACGATACGATTAAAGCCTGGCAGTTATTCTCCTGATATCGCAGATGTCAAATTAATATTGCCGCCTCGGAAGGTGGCAAAATTAACATATGAATCTAGTTCCGATAAGTTTCATGTTAGCGACAGGTAGAACCTGTGTAACCGCTGATTATAAGACAGACTAACGCACGGAGAGGAAACATTCTTAATACTAGAACTCGCGTAAAATCTGGAGCCGCTATTTGATCGCTCATTTTTCGACTGTAAGTTTTGATTTATTCGCAAACATATGATGATGGTCATGATCAAAACTAAAATAGCTAATGTGTATGTTATAGGCATTGTAACACATTTATATCTTCAGTTGTTTCGTTATCGAGCGTTTGTCCCGCGGAAGAGAATTAATGTAGTTAATTACAAGTGAGACAGAGAGTAACAGAGGTTTAATTAAACCTTAGAGTGGTGATTTGTCCACAAACACAAAAAAAATGGCCAAGTGCGAGTCGGACTCCCGCACTGAGGGTTCCGTACAAATTCTATTTTTGACGTATTAAAAAAACTACTGAATAGATTTCGTTCGAACTAATTTTCGTTGGTAGTTTTTATGGTAATGTACATTATATATTTATTTCAGATTTATCATCCTCTTACTTTAGAAGTTAGAGGGGGGGGGGACACACTTTTTTCCACTTTGGAAGAGTCTGTCACGCAAAGTATTCACTTAAGAAAAAAATGAGCTTAGAAACCTCAATATAATTTTTAAAGACCTATCCATAGATACCCCACACGTATATGTTCAATGAAAAAAAATATTTTCAGTTTCAGTTCTAACTATGGGGACCCCCCATTTTTTTATTTTTTTTTCTATTTTCGTGTAAAAACCTTGTTGCGGTTCACAGAATACATCTACTCACCAAGTTTCAATAGTATAGTACTTATAGTTTCGGAAAAAAGTGGCTGTGACAGACTGGCGGACAGACAGACAGACAGACAGACAGACAGACAGACATGACGAATCTATAAGGGTTCCGTTTTTTTGCCATTTTGGCTACGGAACCCTAAAAACTGTCCAAAAACCCGAAAAATCTATTGCCACTCGTTGAAGTTAAGTATATATTACCTACAATATGGTATGGTATCTAACATACTGCTACATTAAAGGAACTCATAAACTGTATAAAACGTGAATGGCTTACGTAAACTGTCAAATCTTTGTTTAGATTCCCTTGATAACTCATAATTATGTAGAATTAATTCAGATTTTGTTTTGTTCTTGATGTTCAACTAGCTATCATACACTTTACTCCCACACAACACAATATCAACATAGGAGCTAGCATAATTGAAATCAAACATTGGTATATTTGATGATCTAATAAACTATTAGTAGCAGCTTCCTCCATGAAGTAGCCTTGTTTGCAAAGTCTTTGATTATGAAGTTGGTAATAAGCAACTCAAAATTATACCTTATGCGTTAATAAATAACGATGCGTTTCAAGTTTCACGGATATTCAATTTGGTAGACAGGAAATGAGCGGTAAACTTTTGTATGAGAGTACTAATACTTGATGGAAGATGTAAATAAGTTATGGAATTGGAGTGCTTACGATTCCCATTAAATGAGGAGCGGTGTTAAGGGGTAATAGGTTATAAAATGGGTGTAATTTAAGACTGATCTGAGATCTGTTTGAATATAATATTGCAAATTTAAGAAAAAATTAAGAGAGGTAGAGCGTTGTGGAAATTCCACTCAAATGAGCCGCTCGTCTGGGGAAGTACCTCCACCTTACAGAAGACCGCAGTGAAGTATCACTTCGTAACTGTTGTGCTATGTTTCTGCTGGTGAGTAAGGTTGCCAGAGCTCAGTTGGGGAGGGTATGGGGTTAAGGTCGGCAACACATCAAGGATACCTCTGGTGTCGCGGATGTTCATGGGCGGCGGGGGATTGCTTACCATCAGGCGACCCGCTAGCTCGTTTGCCGCCTCTGACATAAAAAAAAAGAAAAAAATATATATTAACTACATTGAACGGGACTAAAATCGATATTAATTATGTACTTATTGCTTGACGTTTCGGCTGTGTTACAACAACCGTGGTTGCAAGCGGCCTGGCGTTGCTGGGCATCGCGTCGCGTCGTCTGCTCGGGCGCGGTTAAAATGCAACGCGAAAGTCTAGAATCTAATATAAATTACTTATATTTAATCTAAATAATTCACCGCCTCGATAAACATCGGCTGTGTATTTATTTTTTCCAAAAAAATTGTAAATGTGGATTGGAGTGACTTGTGTAGTGGTTGTAGTACTCAGCGGTATACAAATACTAGCTGGAAGTGTTGGCAGCTATATTAGGCTGTTAGTGAGTGTGAGCAAAACCATTTTCGCGATTTCGGAATAAGGTTGAGCAAAACTTGTAATTGTGCCCCTAAACCACCCTGAGCGTTAAAAAGGAAGCAGTGTTTGTATAAACAACATTTCAAATGAAAGTGTAACTATTAATATACTCGAGAATGAAATAAAATTTATAATTTTTTTTTCATAGTGAGGGTATTTTGTATATTGCCCTTCCCGTCTGTATTTGAACCGTCTGTTAGTGATAACGCACAAGCAGTCTATCGATCAGTTCCTAAAATTCGACATTTGACTACGAGTTCGGCTGGAACAGTGACAACGTGCTCAAGACGCTCGCCCGTACGATTGCGAAGAGGTCCCTAGATCGGATCTGTAGTGAACATTCAAGTCACACCCCTGTTTTTCTTTACTGTTTTCTTTTTTTTTTTTTTGAGGTCTTTATTGATTATAGTAATTATAGCAATTTCATTTTTTTTTCCCTTTTTGTTTTTGATATATAAAAGTAAAATAAAACTTTTTATGTATTTTTTTTTTGTATTGACATAGTTTTTGTAATTTGTTATTGTGATGTTTATATTACATATATATTTTTCTTTTTTTTTGTCATAATTTTTGTTACTTTATATTTCGATGTGACTTTGTTTTGACATTATGATTGTATTTGACTTATGAGAATTTGAATTTGTCTTAGTAGAAATTTATTGGTCTGTATTTTTTACTGGCAAAATTATTGTCCCTTTATTTTTTAATTTTAGTGATTATAGCAAGTTCTTTTTTTTTCCTTTTTATTTTTTATCTTTGACATATAATAGTAAAATAAATCTTTTTATGTATTTTTTTTTGTATTGACATAGTTTTTGTAATTTGTTATTGTGATGTTTATATTACATATATATTTTTCTTTTATTGACATAATTTTTGTTACTTTATATTTCGATGTGACTTTGTTTTGACATTATGATTGTATTTGACTTATGAGAATTTGAATTTGTCTTTGTAGAAATTTGTTGGACTGTATTTATTACTGGCAAAATTATTGTAGCCGTTATTTTTTTTTTTTTTTTTGTGTGCTTACCCTTAGTAAGTTTTTATAATTGAAATGTGTTTTTAATGGTTCATTTTGTACGTCATTTTGCAATTTCTTGCCGTTAGTATTTGTTTTTCTTTTGGTAGTTCAGCCAATATGAGTAGTGTACCGGCACAGTTTACTTGCCCTCACTGTCCGGGGTCTTCCCGGGTTTTTTCCGCTCATGGGTTGAAGGTGCATGTTGGCCGCGTGCACAAGCGTGTGCGTCGTTTGGATGTGGATCCGCCAACTTTGGCTGCTACAAGTTCCTCCACTACCACGAGTCAGGGGACGCCGGCTTCTCAGTCCTCCCTGGATCAGCTTGGTTCTTTAAGAGGAAGAATACCAGTACTCCGGCACATTCCCAAGGGTGCTCGGAGTCAAGCGGCTGGCAGGCTGAGTGAAATCATAGACTCGTGCGTCAATAATAATGGTATCGAAGAGTGGGCGGTTCTTCTTTCATTCGCGTACACGGCTTTGAGAGTGCCTTCGAGGGAGTCACTCGGGAACATGACTACAAAAGTTAAAGCTAATGTTGCTTCGTTGCATTTGGGTGATGCTTGCGATCTTTCCGAGTCGGCATTTACCGCTTCTCGCTCTTTTATAAAACAAATTGAGTCCAAAGTGTTCGAGGGTGATATGAGGGGTGCTGTCCGTCTTTTGTTGTCTGAAGATTCTTTCGCACAGCGGGATTCCAGTACATTGTCGGCATTGCAGCATAAGCATCCAAGTCCATCGCGTCCTCTCAGTTTCCCCCCCGACCCGGGTCTTTCATTTGCTGCGACGACAGTCACGGTAGACGACGTGATTGTGGCACTGAGTTCTTTTTATGGGGGTTCAGCGGCAGGCTTGGACGGGATCCGGCCGGGGCACCTTAAAGAGTTGTCCTCTGTATCGGCGGGGGAGAGTGGGCGGCGTCTCCTGGAATCCTTGGCTAGGCTGGTAAATTTCTTGCTGTGGCCAGGTGAACCCTATTGTGTGTCCTTATCTGTACGGGGCCTCTCTTTTTGCATTAGCCAAAAAAGATGGTGGCTTAAGACCAATAGCGGTCGGGAGCGTTTTTCGGCGTTTGACCGCTAAATTGGCCTGCTGGGCCGTTAAAGAGGATATGACCGAATATCTACAGCCACACCAACTGGGTTTTGGGGTACGCTTGGGATGCGAGGCTGCCATACACGCGACGCGTGCCTTTGTTACAAATCCGTCGAACAAAGATTCAATAGTGCTGAAGCTGGATATTCACAATGCATTTAATACCTTGGAAAGAGACATTCTTTTGAGTGAGGTTATGGACAAAATCCCCTCACTCTACCCTTTTCTTCACCAGGTTTATAGACTCCCGTCCAATCTTTTGTTTAATAGCAACGTTATCCTTTCGAAGGTGGGAGCTCAGCAAAGAGATCCGCTTGGTCCTCTGGTATTTAGTTTGGCTATTCATAAGGCCATACGTGATCTCAAATCTGCTCTCAACGTGTGGTACTTAGACGATGGCACCATAGGAGGCGAGCCAGAGGATGTACTTCAAGATCTGGAGACCCTAATTCCCCGCCTTAAGGACATGGGTCTGGAGGTAAATGCTTCCAAGTGCGAGTTCTTTCCGTGCGGTATGGAAGCTCATATGCATTTCTCTAGGTTTGCATGTCTTCTCCCCGGCCTCAGGGAAATTTCTTCCGCTGATCTTCACCTTTTGGGATCCCCAATATTTCTTTCGGCGGTCCCCGGGGCCATCAATGCTCGAAAGCGACTTCTCCAGACCGCCCACGATCGTTTGGATGGTCTTTCCGCGCATGTGGCGATTTCTTTATTGCGTATGTGCTTGGCCCTTCCAAAGGTCATGTATTTATTACGTACCACTCCAACGTGGCTATGCCCGGAGGAAGTTTCCTCGTTTGACGATACTTTGAAGTCGGTAGTAGAGTCAGTCCTCAACGTATCTCTGGATGACAACAAGTGGAGTCAGGCAGCTTTGCCAATACGTTGTGGTGGTATCGGGGTGCGGTGCGCACGCGATGTCGGCCTTCCAGCATTTCTGGCTTCTGCGCATGGGGTTGCGAATCTTGTCGCTATTTTACTTAAATCCGATGGCGGCCCGGATAGCATACCCTTTGTGTCTGATGCTGGGTCTGCATGGTTGGCTCGCAGCGTGGGTGCATCGGTTCCTGAAGTAAAGCACCTCCAGCGAGCGTGGGATGAGATAGGGGTGAAGCTGCTCCAAGATCATTTATTGGGGATCGCAACAGGGGCTGATAGGGCTAGGTTGTTGGCTGTTTCGCAACCTGAATCAGGAGCGTGGTTACAGGCGATACCGTCGCCTCATTTGGGCACCCTTATTGACGATGATTCTCTGCGGGTGGCAGTGGCTTTTCGCTTGGGCTGTAAGGTGTGTGAACCTCACATATGCACCTGTGGTTCCATGGTGGAGGCCAATGGCCATCACGCATTGTGTTGTCGTCGATGCACTGGACGGTTTCCTAGACACCACGCTCTTAATGACATCATTCGGAGGGCCCTTGTTTCTGCAAATGTCCCCTGTGTGCTTGAGCCCCCAGGTCTGTGCAGAACAGACGGAAAGAGGCCAGACGGCCTGACTTTGGTCCCGTGGAAAAATGGCAAGTGCCTTATATGGGACGCAACCTGTGTGAGTACGGTTGCTGCCTGCCACCTTCGTCGCACCGTCTGTTCTCCGTCAGCCGCTGCGGAGGAGGCAGCCATGGGAAAAAAGTTGAAGTATGCCGAATTAGAGTCATTATACCATTTTGTGCCGGTTGCGGTGGAGACTTTTGGTAGTTGGGGCAATGAGGCGAAGGTCTTAATAAAGGCGATAGGGCAAAGGCTGAACGAGGTGACCGGTGACTCCCGCTCCGGATCGTTCCTTGTGCAGAGGTTGGCCATTGCAATCCAGCGTGGAAACGCAGCGAGTGTAATGGGGACCTTTGCTCGAGGAGCGTTAAGGAGTGGGTTATTTTAGTTATAAGGTTTTTTTTTTATATGTATTTTATTTCTTAGAATATACTATTTCATTTGTTTTAAAAAAATTGTAAATTTATTATTTTGCGTTAGGAATTTTTATTTTTATTGTATTTTGACTGTATTATAAACGTATTTCTAAAATTATTGTTATGTGTTGTGCCTGGTTTTGACATTATTATAGTTTTAAGTTTAATATTGACATTGTTATTTAATTTATCTTGAATTTTGGAATGACGTAATTATTTTTATTAATGTAATTGCAATTTTTATGATATTTAATTAGTTGTGATATTGTGAACACTAATGTATATTGTTTCATGTTAAGTTATTATTGTAGGTTTTTAGTATTTTAATTCCATATTATGTATTTTAAATGAATAAATAAATATATAAATAATTCTAGTACATTTAAATATTACAAATGGTAACATTTTCTAATACCTTCTAGATGGAATCTAAGATTGATTAAAACTCGTGAAGTAATAATGCTTGAGAAAGAACCCACTGGTGTAGAACAGATGATACAAATCATTGTTACGTTGTGGACACAATTTTTTTCCTGCTGGCTACTGCATAAAATATGTCCATGTCCTACCCTGAAGGTTTAAGGCGGTAAATATTAATCTCCCGTATGTGGAATTCGTCTTAGGAATATTTTCCTGGTTTGAGAGATACTATGTTTGACCCAACACTAAGATTTTGTTTTGTTTCTTCGGTACTCAGTACAAATATTTTCATAATTGTAAGCATCATCATTATGTTATATATCTATACCATATAGTGTCCGACCGAAGCTTCGGCTTCGGCTTCGGCTTCGGCCACCTTCGGCCAAAAAATCCACCTTCGGCGAAACATTCGGCTTCGGCCCAAAACCCGGCCGAAGCCGAAGGTTTCGCCGAAGGTACAAGCGACCGTCGAGATAGAACAAACTGTTACGAAAGTCATGAGGCGGCGGGGAGTCACTGTCAAAATATCACATTGCATGCATCAAAACAAGTTCGTACGTGTTTAAACGAATGTTTTGTTTTGAATTTGTGCTTATCAATTAAATTGTGATACATAAAAGTCTAAGGCTCGTATTGATAAATCGCACTCAACTCTGAGATCAAACTTGAGCGCGAAATTGAGGTGCTGTTTTATATGAGAATGACATATTATCGTCGAGCTTAAGATCCCGCTATACAAGGACCTTCATCGAGATACTTAATGGAAACATATTTTATACACAATTTGACATGTCAATAATTATTTTGCATACGGGTTGTAAATTTCAGTTTGTTACCTCATTAGTTCTATTGTTATTATTACATTTATTTTGAATTTTCTCATATTTTCTAAACTGTGCATTTAATTGACCATCCTTCAATTATTTACTAAGAATTGTTTGTTTATTTATTTATTAGTCTAGTTTTGGTCTAGTCCATAGAAATAATTATTTTTTTACCAGTAGGTAAATCACAAAATCACCAACTTCTATTTATCTCTAAACCAACCATCTCCATGACATTTCGTGAACTTCTATATGAGACAGTAAATATAAACCTTCAATATTGAGGTTTTGAAATAGGTAATTTTAATATTAATTGTATGTAACTTGTAGACAATATTCAACGAAATTAATAAATAATAATAATACCCTCCGGCCGTATTCGGCCATGGCGGCCGATCCAACGATCAGGTACGCAGGATATAATATAGTGAACAAGTAAGTGCGCAAGCACAGGTGCACTCGATCCCTATTCCTTCACTCTCATGATTCGGTGGGACAGTAATCTGACACGACCGTAGAGAGATCAGAGAGTGCCTTCCGAAGCACGGAGGTGCTCGAGATGAAATTTTTCGGTCACCTATCCGATGACTGGCATCTGCGAACGTTACTTAACTTTAGCAACCGCAGTCCGAGTGCGCTAACAACAGAGCCATCGAGCACCTCAAAAAAAATGAATGCCGAGAAAATATATACCTACCTTCGGCTTCGGCTTCGGCTTCGGCCGAAGGTTGATGCGATAGCCGATTAATCGGCTTCGGCTTCGGCTTCGGCCAAAAATAGACCTTCGGTCGGACACTAATACCATATTATCTATATAATATAATAAAGCTGACGGGTTTGTTTGTTTGTGTGAACGCGCTAATCTCGGGAACTACTGGTCCGATCTGAAAAATCATTTTTGTGCGGATAGTCCATTTGACGAGGAAGGCTTTTAGGCTATAGTATATACCTAAATGTGCGGAAACCAAAAACGACGCGGACGGAGTCGCGGGCGGCCGCTAGAATTCCGATAAATTAATTGTGCCATCACTCGTATATAACTCATTTTAATTACTCAAACTTCATATTTTTCATAACTAACGAAACGTAATTACGGAGATGTTTCCCAATAGTTCTAAAACAAAGACTTCCATATTTAAAGGTAAGTACTCAAACAATCGATATTGTCTGTCGCATAGTTCATTGCTTCGGCCTCAGCTTGTGTATTCACACCCCATTCTCTGTTTTCCATGTCAATTCAATTTCATATTTTGTTGTCAGGATGAAACAGTATCGAATTGTAATAACAGTGTGAGGAAATTCAATAACTTACTTTTTGGAATCGCTGCTGATCGCAAAATATGTAGTTGTCAAACGCAGTTAAAAAAAGTGTGGACTCTTGCGGCGGTTGACCACCACTAGTCCAGATGATAGAAATGAATTTCCCTAGATGTCAGCTGCAAATACTTACTACCATTTGGATTTATGGTCAATATAAGGGGCATTGCCTAAAATTGGCGTCTTTTTTCTCACGTCCACTAAACATGTAACATTGATGGCCGCAAGAAAAAAAATACGCAACTTCCCATAGAAAATAGTTTAAAGCTGTGTTACTCATTTTGGAATGAGTTAACATTTATACTGCAGGGCAGTATAACTGTAAACCCTAGCAAATATCTTTATTAATGCTTTTAAGAATTTTAATTAAAATTTTTGGTTGATGGTCACGAGAAAAAAAAGACCTTCACCTCCCCTACAAAAATCGACATTATCTTATGCATACATAGTCGTATGAGGCCTATGTAATATATAACTTTCACTCTGGTATTAGCAGTTTCGAATTCTTTGTTTACTGTTTCACTAGTTTTTCGTTTATCTAGAAGAGTATTCCTATGTGGAAAGATAGACCTTTCACACTTAACTTTCAGGCAAAATTATACAGAGTAACCCAGCAATAATAACATTGACTATACAACCGAGTTTATATAGAAAACAGTCGAACCAAGTTTCATTTAACAAAACTCTGAATTCTGATTAATATAAATCTTGTGGTTTGTCTAGCCCGAAGGCTATTGAAGGATCAATCAAAGTTATTAATTATGCGGGTCGTAATAAACGAGTATGCATCATAAAGTCATGGTCTATTGGATAGTTATGAATAATTTTATCGGATGTGTATGAATAAAATATTTTCAAGTATTCTGATAGATCAAAATGTGAACCAGACAATATGTGATTTTAATACCAAAAATGTATGATTGTAATTTAATTAATTCATCGTGTTACTAAGAGCTGAAAATTTTAGTAGACACTACTTTGTGTAAACTCTTAGCTACATCTAATCGTACATATTTATGTATCTATCAGTAATCCCCTTAAATATTGCACTATAAGACTTGAGGAAAAATATTATTAAAAGATATATATCGTACATGTAGGTATGTTCTAGCTCTTTGATTAGTAGTATGTAGTTGCAAAATGGCGTAATGAAACTTTAGACCGATTCGCGATGGCGATGGCGGTACGTTCCTTCAATTCCCGAGGCAAACGGCGATCAATCAAACCGTGTGAATTGCATGTTGAGCTAACCTGATGAGCGTCTGTAATAGTGCAATCAGCCAAAGAAGAAACATGAAGAGAAGTGTTGCTTTTTCCCTGAGGAAATATGCCTTCAAAGGCTGGCTTACTAAATAAAAATATCGGACACAATTTATCTGAAACTTAGTAAGGGTCATTATTATTATTTTTGGTAAAATACTCTACAAACTTTTACTCTACAAATACTCGACATTGTTTTGACAAATTGATGATTGTTTCATTTGACTACTATTATTTCAGTTACCATAATCTTTTGTTTATACAACATCGCACATTGCATTGTGCTTAAAGAACAAAATATGAGATTCTCACTTCTTTTCTTTATTTTATAAAGTCCTTTACTGACTGTTCTGCCAAAACACCAAGATACCTCATGCAAAAATTATTTCTTCACCTTCACCTCACAGGGAGTGATTACTACAGCGTAAAATAAAGCACCTTTAATTATGTTTTAAATTAAGTTTGCGAGGATAATTCACCAAACCGTCTCGCTGACGTGGGGAGGAGCCTCAATAAATCAAGTGGTGTTGTTATTTAAACCAAATTACTAAACATCATTATAAAAATAAATTAGTCCATTACACTCCCGTAGAATCCTAAAATAAAAAAGAGGGGCACATATCATGTTTTTAATACGTAATAATGATGTTTTAAAAATGGCCTGATTGTTTATGGCTGAGTTTGATCTTTCATTCCGACCCGGGATTTAAATAGTGGAACTATACGCGCGACTTACATCACCCTAGCTTTTATCCCAGTCACTTCCTCGGAGTCTCTAGCCTAAACATCAGGTCAGGGAGTATCCGGGAACGTACTGGGCATTCGCTGGGCACGAGAACCAGTCCCTCCCATCACACGGGTGATAAGGAAATCGCAGGGTTCTATAAGGCAGTGAAAGTAGAAAAAAGGGTCCGCTTACCTATTAGCACTGTTGTGAGAAATGCAAAGCTTCACAACTGTCACTGACAATAAAACCTGCAATGTTTTGTAGTTTCGATAATTTTATTCACGAGCACCGACGCGTAACATAGGTCATGTTTCCGCTCCATCGCAGCGGAAATGCGCTGAGCGATCAATCATATTGTGTCAAATACTCGACCACTTAAAAACTTTTTAAAGTTACATGTTTCCGTTTTTCGATTTGTTGTAATTAATCTATACTTATACTAATATATAAAGCGGAAGAGTTTGTTTGTTTGTTTGTTTGAACGCGCTAATCTCAGGAACTACTGGACCGGTTTGAAAACTTTTTGTGTTGGATAGATAGTCCATCTGACGAGGAAGGCTTTAGGCTATTGGAAAACGAAATCCACGCGGACGGAGTCGCGGGCGGCCGCTAGTTTAAATATGAAGGGACTTAACATTTTGTCTAAGTCTATATTAAGAACAATAATGTTTTTTTTATGGGCGTAGACGACTGACGATTTGACGAATTGCCCGATGGTAAGCAATCAGTGCCGCCTATGGACACCCGCGACACCACAAGAGTTACAAGTGACAATTATTGAACTATTAAGCAATAATATTTTCCCCGCCGAATTTCAGGTACTTAACTCCTCAATTTACCTAATGGATACTAGTTTATGAACAAAGGAGTCAATCGTTTTTGTATGGAGAGTTAGGCCCACATAAAATTTAAGCGTTTATTTACGAAATGGGTATCAATTTATTCCTTATAATCTCCAGATTATAGTGGTAATATTACTTTTTCATATTTTAACCGGAATCGTTAGAAATAAGATGGGAAAATATATATTAACCTCATAAACTAATCTGTCTATTTGCTTTCCTGACTTTTAACGCCTGAACCGTAAATACTTACGCATAAGGGCGATTTTCCATTATGTTTTTCCGACGTATCTGAAGTAAAAGCAATTTATTATGACTATTGTCCGCCTGTGACTCTGTCCGCGTAGAATAAGGTTTTTGCAAAAATATGTAGTCTTAAACTATAGCTTAACATTTTTTAGTTTAAGCCTGGCTCGACTAATAGATAATCCAACGCAAAAATATGTTTTCAATTCGAACCAGCTGTTTCTGATAGTAGCGTGTTGAAACAAACAAACTACAGCTTTTTTAAATTATATAGTAAAACCATTAATGACAGTTGACAGACTGAAGGTTTCTGACATTTGTATTCAGTTTTTAAATAAAATCAAAATCCGGCAATAGACTAGCATTTGCGTTCCGTTATACGGATTTTTTTGTATTGTTTATTCGTATTATTTTATTTCATTAATAAAATGATTAAAAGTCACTATCAATCACCGCCTTAGATAAAAATAGGCATGAAAACCGTTCCAAAAGTAAATTGCGTCTCCTTTATGTTCGATTTCAAGTGTTTCATTTTAATTATATTGATATAAACCTTTTTTTCTTCAGTTATCTGGATGTCAGCCATTGTTTACTAATCTTTGGACAGATATTTCACGGATATAATCAAAATAAGGCTTTTTATTTTGGTTTTATGACTCCGGTTTCGTTTGAAATTCACTTCAATAGCAAAATTCATAAAAAAATATATACATTTTTTACATAGTTCTCTTTGTCTTAAACGTTACCGATTGTTGGTGGGCCCAAAAAAAACTGTGTCCTTTATAAATTACTTAAACATTTTTTCTTATTAATTGATCAGTGTGCACTTACAAACACTGATTGTGTTCGCTAGAGGCAGAAACAATTACCTACCAACTGCATTGGTTACTTGCAAAGTGGTTCAAATCAGTCGGCTGTTAAGAATTTTCACGTTCCGATGTACATTTGGAATTCAATCACAGTTGTGGCTAACCGCTATTCCGTGGAGCTTTGAGCAGCAATAAAATAAGTTCTTTATGCATTCAGCAATATCTATGAGTTGAAATGAGGTATAAGAATCACTCGGAAATTTCATAGAGTTTAGAAGTGGATAATGTGAAAAAGTGCCTCAGAAAGTACCGAAATTCGTTTATCCCTCGACCGATCTCTGCCTTCCACTGAATTCGGAATTTTAAAAGCGAGCTTTTAAGAATTTAGTCTATTAACTTACCTTGTTATGGTGAGGCGTTGTATTCCAATTCAGATTTTTCCACGCCAGCTGTAAATGAGGCAGCGGTGTTCACTTACCATCAGGTGACCCTCTTGTGTCCGGGCTTATTATATAACACCTATCGTCTAAAATCTTCACGTCAACTGTAAATGAGGCATTTAATCAAAGTTCTGGGTGCACGGCGCGGTCTCGTGACGTGCCGGCCGGCGATCAATCAAACCGCGTGAATCGCGTCGAAAGTGCCTTCGACTCCGTTCCTGCAATCTGATTGCTGTCGGCAAGTTATATTTCGTTTTCACTTTCGGAAGGTGTTGGTTGGGGTTCTTTTAGCCGCGTGGAATATTTTTGATTTTTGGTTTTGGTTTTGATGCAGCGTTGGTATTTATTTAGTATTTCGTCTGTCGTTTTGAAATTGGAAACTTCATTTGAATTGGTGTGCTCTTTTCTTAAAGTTTGTCATTGGTTTGGTCAACATCTTCGATTTCTTTTATGCTATAGGGAGGCAAACGAACATGAGGGTCACCTGATGGTGAGCGATCACCGCTGCCCATGGACATTAAAAATCGCACAAGGTTCGCAGATGCGTTGCCTGTCTTTAAAACCTCATACCCTCCCCAACTGAGCTCTGGCAACCTTACTTACCAGCAGAAACATATGACACCAGTTTCGAAGTGCTATGTAACTGTGATCTTCTGTAGGTTGGAGGTACTTCCCCAGACGAGCGGCTAATTTGAGAGGAAGTTTCACTAAGCTCTACTATTTTCTCGATTTACCTTGGCCCGTTCAGTTTAACTACTCTTGGGAATCTAGGTACGTATACAACTAATATTTATCCTAGTTAAACAACTGTACATATGTTACAACTTCAACAACTATTTTGATATAGTTGCTAATTTGTGTTCGCTTCGTTAATTCTTAGTTTTGCAATACTAAATCTAATATTAATGAAATACAAAATTAAATATTCAAGTTTTGACTTCATCAACTTGGCATTTTTCTGGAATAATAAATCTGGCTAAACCTAGCCTTGAGGCGAGATACCCAAAAATATTAAAAGCGTTCATACAAGAAAGAAAATAAATTAGAATATAAATGAACTTCACCTCGAAATGACCAGACAGCTAGAGTTATGACGTACAACACTAATTGCCTTGATATGGGATAAGCCTCGACCCCCGGGAGTAACGGTATTTAAACATGAATAAGAAATTGCGATACTGTGTTAGTTTCAAGTCCAATTAGTAGAGGTAAATGAATACTGATAGTTAGCAAATTAATTCTAGTACACAATAACGAATGTACTTGCATTTTATATAATGTTTTGGTAAATAATAAAAGAACTGTTTTCTAAAAATAAGCGGGATCAATCGCCACAACTCTCAACGGCTTCTACAGTAAGCATCGGCTTTTTAAATTTTTAAATCCTTCAGGAGGTTTCAGGAGACTTAAGAATCGGACTTGCTGTGTCGTGTGATGCATGTAGAGTACTGCTACGAAATGCTACAATGGGCTACGATATGCTACGATTACTATGAATTTGCTACGAACATCGTCGCACGGTTAACATAATGTACTACGAATTTGCTAGAAAACATTTGTTTATTGTACATTTGTTTGCAAAGCATTCGTTAAACTTTGCCCTACTTAGGTGCAGAAATATTTTTGAAAAGAGAATCGTCTGAAGAGAGTAAAATAATAATTAATCTTGTATTTATAACAATTATCTCGGCTTCCAACGTTGATAATAATATGACCTTGCTGACTTTGGCCGACCAATACAGTTGCTAAATTTAAAGCTTAGGGAATCGTCGGGACCGAAGCCAATATTGGGTAAACCTGTCGCGCTCCAGACGGCGTGAATGCACGCATGCTTGCGCACAGATACGGCGTGGAAGGACCAAAATATTAGTTGACCTGCGTGCGCTTCGGCGGGCGAGTCGAGTCAAGCATGCGGCTGAACGGGAACCATTTTGAAGTGGGATGAGGAATACTGCCGTCATAAGGAAATAGGGCGCTTCTACATAAAGTAGAAAACGGAGAAAAAAATCATTTTGTGATTATGAAATGAAAAACGTTGCTGCTTAGTGGAAAATAGGTATTTTAATCTTTTTGCAATTTTAAAACTTGTATGATTAGGTAGCCTATCAGGACACATGAATTAAATTCAATTATATCAATATTATTTATTTAAAAAACGCGATTTTCTTTTTCTTCTTAGTAAAAAAAAAAACAAATAACCCGCAATACTTCATTGAAATGGCGTTTCTGGCTAGATACGTCTTTTCAACGTAGTAATTTTTGGAACGTTCTTTCATTGTATTGAAATTTGTTTCGAGGCTTACTAAAAAAGGGCGCATTTAGCTACTTGCTGCTTTTCTTCTAAGTATTGCAACACCAATTATAAAAGAAAACTGTTAAAGCCCGTTATTTTTTGGCATTTAATGAGCAATAATTGAAGTTTAAGGTAATTTTTAGCATATGATCCAATGTTGCTCAATGCATCCTTTGATAAAAAATGGAAAAGTGTAAAGTTGCTTTTTAATTTCACACATATTGATGCACTAGTTATAATTAAAACATTCAAAGAACTTATGTTAAAAAAGACGGAAGATCTATGGGGTATTTCAATACATATTCAAAAATCCATTATTATTCCCATACATACATATTTAGCATTGATATTTAGTTTATAAATCTTATGAAACATAGTATATTAATTTCTTTATTTAAATCAGGAGAAAAGAGTGATCCGTCCCACTTAAGACCCATATGCATACATCCATATCTCAGTAAAATAAATGAAAAAATATTTTATCAATTATTGTCATATTTAAATTAAAATTCTTTGTTAAATGAAAATCAGTACGGCTTTACTTACAAACGAATCTACAACTGATGCAGGAGTTTCTTTAGTAAAACATATTTTTGACGTATGCGAGGTTAAGCAGGATGTAATTGGTAAATGTATTAAATTCACAATGCCAAATGTGCCACAAGTTATAACAAATATTTAAATGAATTATGAACATATTTATGTAGTCAACTCAAATGTCATTTTAGAAATTACTATAGATCCAAAATTACAATGGAGCCCCCATATTGTTGCTTTGGCAGGGAGACTCAGTTCTGACGTTTGACTGATATTAGAACGACGATATTGGTTTATTTCAGCAATTTCCAAAGTATTATGTCTTACAGTCTGTTATTGTGGGGATCATCTGCTGATATACAATTTTTTTTGTACATAATACAGAAAAGGGCGATCCGTGCAATGTATGATCTTAAGCCGCGTGATTTACTCCGAAAGACATTTCAGGAGATTAACATTTTAACTACAGCGTCGCAATTCATCTTTGACTGCATAATTTATACATACGCAAGAACCTACACATTTTTTCTAGACAAAATAACTTTCATAGCTTTAATACAAGAAATAAACATAAGCTTGCCGTTCCCAGTCAGAGGCTTCATAAGACTGGGAAGTCTTTTATTGGACTAAGTATCAAAATATTTAAGAACCTTCCTGAAAATTTTATTGAATTTCCTAAGATTTGTTTATTAAATCATTCTTGATGAAGAAAGGTTACTATAAAATAAAGGCTTATTTAAATGACAAATATGCATGTACATTTTAATCTGCTCAGCCGCACATAATTATATTTATTATATTTGACATAATTGTCATATTGAAATTAATTTTTGAATAAGGCGTTACTGCTGAGTTTCTTCCGGCGTCTCTTCTCAGCTCGCCAAGTCGCTAGTTGGGTGAAAAAAATTTTGACGAACAAAATAATTCACTAAGTGAATCAAATTGCTGAATAAATAGTTTATTTCATTTCTATACTTCTTGATTAAAATCTTCAAAATCAAAGAGATTTTTTTGGATATACTCTTATATCTGGGCGCATCTGTTAGAACATGTTCTTTACCACGGCTTCCACTTCCCCCCGCACACGCAACAATACTTAGTAGAAAAGACGTTACTGCCACGTACGCCTTACCGATTCTCGTAATTCTTAGAAGAAAGGACGCATCTACTCAGATGCGTTTTTTCTTCTTATGATCATGTAGTTACGCCTTTTCAACCTATGAACATTAATATATTTTGTAAACGAATAAGACTCATCTACTTAGTTACGTCTTTACATCTTAGTATTATACAGAAACGTCTTTCCAATTTAGTAATCTACAATGAATTTTGTAGATAAGTCCTTTTTGGTTGTTCATAAAAGAAAGAGTATTCGTATTTCATAAAATTAAAAAATACTAGAAGGTGCGCCTTTTTCTGCTGATTCCGAATCACTATCTAACTCAATTTTTAGAAAAATTTTAGATGCGCCCTTTTTCGTTATGACGGCAGAATATGGGGCATGTGTATGCGTCCGGGTTCATTTATTAGAGTATACATTAGAATTTAAATAAGAGACAGCGTTTGTGTTAGGTACTTTAAATTATTAATGTAAATATTTCAATAAATGGCGTTGAAAATAAGACCAGTATTTCATGAAAATGGTGTAGAAAGTTCTAACTGGGCTACCAGTTTGCAGGATTTGCAAATTTGTTAGAAAATATTTTTATTTTTACTATAAATTTTACATTGAAATTATTTAAAAATATTGGTTAAGTTGGTGTATCTGAGGCTTACAAACTATTTTCTTCTAACTTCTTCTTCAGAATTCCTGTTGATAAGAGAAAGAGAGCCTACTATCTGGATTAGGGCTCTCCGATGGTGTAGTAGTAGCCTATTAGGCTTCACTGAAATGCAGAAAATGTTTGTTTTGCTATCTAGTTTCCTACTAATTGGCGGAATATTATTAATTATTACAAATTTGTCAATTAGTGGTAATAGATACCTCCATATTTGAACTTATAATTAGTTGGTCAATATTATTGCGAAGTATAAAATATATTTAATCGTGTAACTTGTGTAGACAGACATAATTTAAAATGCTGAGTTGGTATAAATAAATCATTATATTAAAAAACATTTACACAAAGTCAAAAGTAATCTTAAAACTGTGGGCTTTCAATAAAATATAATCTAACACTTTTTTTTGTTTACTCTACGATTGTTCTCAAGGCGTTTTTGATTGATGAATTTCAGATTTCTGCACATTGTTTTACATTTAATATCAAACATTTTAGTGATTATCTTTAAAACAAGCCCTTTGTGCCCCCAAGTTTCTCCTTTAACCCATTCATCAAAAGATCAGAAGCAATGTTTCTTAACAGGGTCTAAGCAATAACAAATCAATGCCAGCTTGCCGAGATGTGCCTCACAATGGAATATCAGAGAAAGCCATTTTCCAATAGCAACAGGGTCATTGGGAGCCTTCAATGTCCTTCTCGGGGTATTATTTTTGGCGCGAGCGCGAGAGGTGGGCCGCTCCGGGCCAGTATGGGATGCGACCTGTTGAAGCGAGGTTGCACGGAACGCCGCGCGCCAGTACGGCGGGACTTTTAAATATGGAACGTTGAATTTTCGAACTCATTTGTGGATCAGTGAATTTACTTTTTTCGAATAATTTGTGATGTGAAAAGTGGCCAGTGTCGAAGTCGGATTGAGGATTTAATTGTGTGTACGTACCTCTTTTTGATGATCGAGAACATAAATTGCTTTTATCGATTTTATGGAGTCTGCATTTACTTTGTTGTCATTTGCATTTTCTTGACTTGATGAAAGTTTGCGTTGTTTGACTTGATTACATAAAACGTTAACGCATTATTAACTCGTAAAAGGCGGGTACTGAAACAAAAAAAAAAACAATGTAAATGATGACGTCAAAAGAAGCCCTCTTGATTTTCAATATTTGATGTGACTTGTATCAATAAAATCGTCTAAACGTGACCATCAGAGCTCAGTGACTTTGATATACGCCCGAACTTCTCATTACGCGTTTATGAAACATGAAGAAAATTGATGACGCCATTTCAGAAACGCTCATAAAACTAATTCATAAAGTTGATTCTCACGTCTGTGTATTATAACTTCATAAACGTTTAGTTTCGAAACAATAAGGTACGCGCCACGTTAATATATGAATTTCTGACGGTATGACGACACCAACATGTCGGCGAGACTTGTTGAATATGTTATTGTAATGAATAATAAATTATTGGACGAAGGTTGACAGTGACTACGTATTTGATCACATCAATAGTTCCACCCTTAATATTGTCGAGTGGAGGTAGTTTGGTTTATTTAAATTGATAGTTACGACTGTTGAAATACCTAGATCTACAACAAACTTGTTCAATATCATAATGATCGGAAAGTTATATTCATCGGAATATTAACTAACGGAAAATCATTGGTTTACTTGTTTTTTGTTTTTAATCTCAATAAATTCGTTCGTGACTAATACAGGTAAAAAAAATCTCAAATATTTTATTAGTCCCTGAAATGTGGCAAGGAAAAAATTGGAATAAATGAGAATTTTGTATCATAACGTCGGATTCAGTCAAGTGTTCTTCTTCCAAAGCGTGTAAAACTTCTTGTAACAAACAACATTTGTATTCCAAAGGTGTTTCAAAACATGTATATATGAATATGTATTTCACGGACTATAAACACTTTACTCGTCTCCTCCCAAAATAATCGAAATCCAATTTATGCCGAGAAGATAGCATGGGGTGCCGTTAAGATGTTGCCACGAGATCCAAAGTTCAAGCCTACGCCTAGTCACCCACGCTTCTTATAAACGACTTCTATCGCTAACCGACGAGCTGATGCTACGCTAGATGCCACATTTCTTTTGTTTCAATTAAGAACTGAGATGTCAATGTTGGGTCGGTATATTTCAAATACCTTACAAGGGACATCGCTTTGTAATACTTGCAATGTCAAATAGCACCTTTCAATTTACCTATGTAAGAAATAAATTGATTAACCAACGATGAATATTAGAATTTTTCATAGTTTACCGGGGTCGGTAACAATTTGTAGACATTAAAAGGGATCTAATGTAAACTCGAAGCCTTTGTGCCAGTTACTAACTGATATGAAGCTCGTTCAAAAAAGCTACGATGTTTCTTTTCTTTAAATGCTGGCAATTTGTTTGTGAATTTCTTTGAGTTGCAGTCATAACGTTTGTATTATTAATTCAGGCGAATCAGTCATTTAATTCAATTCAATTTTTTATTTTTTTCCCTTTTCAAGTTGATTTCGAATTATATTTTAAATCGATATCATAAAAGGGAAGGAAAATGTTACCAGGAATTTTCATCTCGTAATTATGCTAATTGCCCGCTATGTCACAACAAATTTACTAAGACATCAAAATCGGATCAAAAGCTGACGAAATGAGATAGTAAGCTCTTCCTAAACGTAAATTAACCTGAATATCTTATGGCAATGAATTAATGATGAGGCGTAGCGTAGGTGACTGTCGCCGACGTATTTTGCAATAGCGACAGCGCCATAGCTCGCTTGGCTTTAAAAAATGAAGTCAGTTTATTTTTGTGTGAATTCATAAAATGAAACAAATGAAAATCGAGGAAATATAAACGGTGTATTATTTAATTTTGATTGTTCGATTGTTATGACTGGTGAAAAACTAATAACTAACTAATACATACAAATAAAATAAAGTTGAAGAGTTTATTAGTTTGTTTGTTTTAACCCGCTCATTTGAAAATGTCCGAATTGAAAAAGTATTTTTGTGTTGGATAGTAAATTAGTCCAAGAAGGCTTTGAGCTGTAATATACGTGCAGTATGTGTGCGGAAACTGAAATCCTCGGGGACGGAGTCGCGGGCGGCTGGTAGTCATTACATAAAAAATAAAAAACGGCCAGAAAGTAGGTGTAGAATTCAGCAGTCAATGGCTTCTCCGAGCAAATCCGGGCCCATTGCAAGAAAGGTAGAGGGATTATTGAGAAGGAGACTAGCGGTGGCCACCGTTGCTCACTTAAGCGCCAGACGTTTCGGCTCGCGTCAAGCCTCGTCAGCTAACCTGCGATTGGTTAGGACGTGGAGCAAGGTATTATATTGTATTGTATTGTAATAAACACTACATTAATAGAGTATGTTTGGAAAAGCACTATTTATTTAACATAATATCTACTTGCTAGCCAATAGGATTTCAAAGCTGACATGGGCCAAAATCCTATTGGTTGCTTACGAAATATCTCCGCTCCGCTCCGGTTATCTCGGCTTTGTTGAAGTCCCACCCTTATGGCGCATTTATGTGTTCTAATAATTGTTCTAATAATCAGCCCCTTAACCATTACATCAAGCGGGTTGTCAAAGCATACGCCATATTGATGAATTTATAAACATGCTTAATACACTCTTCATCAGATTATATTCCTATAAGAAAAGGGACATTATTCAATTTTCACAACAAATGATCGGACATGCCGCATTCGGTGTGATAGCGCCGCAGGCTTTTTGGGATTTTCCTTGTAACATTAGGTCCGTTCCGTACCTTTTTAACTGACCCAACTTATTACCGAAAAGGCAGTCCTTCACAATCAGCATATTATGTTTATCCTTGCTTTATCCGTTCAGCTATTTGCAATTTTTTTTCTCAATTATATTATGTTTAATCATTATGATACATATTTTATACCTAGTGTACTAGTAACCGGCGTGTACATGTGACAAAAAAGTTCTTAGTATGTCCATTGCGTTTTTTTATCGTATTTTGTTTGGTATTGTTTTATGCATGGAAGGATTTTTGTTATTTCTATTAAATTCTACTTCCGTCATTTCGACTTCTTATAGTCCAGGAATTTTAGATTTCATCTGCGGAATAATTCCTAGTGAGCTGAATTTTTGTATACACCTTCATTATGATATTGTAATGATGATGTGAAAAATCGACATTGATATCGTGCCGGCTAAAAAAGTTATAGGGGTCCAAACGTCACGAAAATCAGTTTTTCGCAAATATCTCGCGATCTATTGCTCAGAGGTCAATAATGGTTTCCTAATAGTTGTTCGTCGTAAAATTGTCTACAAAAAAGGTCTCTTGCATTTTTCTGTACAATTAACCGTTTTTGAAATAGAGACTAAAATGCACTCACAATGTCATAGTATACCGTACGGCGCATACCAAGGCATAAACCCTATTGTTTGTTTTTTTCCCTTTATTGTTTGTGTGTTTTTTGTTAGTATGATGTTCTACATATAGAAATATAAAGGACTTGAAATACTAGTACAGTCAGGAAAATAGGAATTTCAACTATAAAAAACTAAGTAGCAATTTTTTTTGTCACTTTATAACTCAAGAACGGGCTCACCGATCCAAACCAAATTTTCAGGGTTTGTACAGACTATTTAGTATATGTTTTATGTGAAGTTTAAACAAAATCGGTCGTTCTTTTTATACGTAGCGAAGCACGTACCGGGCCGCTAGTAATGATATAGATATGCAATGTGAATTTTAGCAATTTTGATCCACGATCTGCGAAAAAAATCCTAGTGGGCTGAATTTTTGTATACGCCTTTATTATGATATTGTGATGAAATTGTGAAAAATCGACATTGATATCGTGCCGGCTAAAAAAGTTATAGGGGTTCAAACGTCACTGGACATAGCATATCTATATCATTACTAGCGGCCCGGTACGTGCTTCGCTACGTATAAAGTGAAGCTACCGATTTTGTTCAAACTTCACATAAAACGTCTACTAAATAGTCTGTACAAACCCTGAAAATTTGGTTTAGATCGATGAGCCCGTTCTTGAGTTATAAAGTGACAAAAAAAATTGCCACTTAGTTTTTTATAGTTGATATTGCTATTTTCCTGACTGTACTAGTATTCCAAGTCCTTTATATTTCTATATGTAGAACATCATACTAACAAAAAACAAACAAACTAAAAAGGGAAAAAAACAAACAATAGGGTTTATGCCTTGGTATGCGCCGTACGGTATACAATACCAGATGTGAGTGCATTTTAGTCTCTATTTTAAAAACGGTTAATTGTACAGAAAAATGCAAGAGACCTTTTTTGTAAACAATTTTACGACGAACAACTATTAGGAAACCATTATTGACCTCTGAGCAATAGATCGCGAGATATTTGCGAAAAACTGATTTTCGTGACGTTTGGACCCCTATAACTTTTTTAGCCGGCACGATATCAATGTCGATTTTTCACATCATCATTACAATATCATAATGAAGGTGTATACAAAAATTCAGCTCACTAGGAATTATTCCGCAGATCGTGGTTCAAAATTGCTAAAATTACTGGACTATTATTCAAGTCATTTTTTCCCTATTTGTTTTGTTTGTTATTCATATTCATATGTGATTCGAATCAATCAATTGAATAATCGACCTACTTTCGTAACAATATTGGAATCCTGTAAACAGTTCGGCATGCGAGACTCAATGTTTATTGAAGTGTACATTATGAAATTTTAGTGCGCATTTGGATTTCTGTATTACAGATTTAGGATGGATTATTCACTGCAAATAGAACTCCTCGTTACGTAGCATTTACTCTAGCTTTCGGAGGCCCCAATTACTGGAGCCAAATCGAAATTGAAGGGATAATTCCGGGCTGTGTTTGTGATTTCTAGTAATAATGGTCTCTTAGTCGGATGTTCTGGGTGGATATTCATCGTGTGAAAGTGAATTTCCAAGCTCATGTAGGTGCATTTCCTGTTCCTTCAATAAATTGTTTTTTCACTCTATAAACTCAAACTACGAGTATGTGCAGGCATCCTGAATGTTTATTTATTCGCTGTTGTAACTTATTTTAACCTAAAATCACGGCAGGATAAATCAGTTGATTAACGAGATGAAAAAAGAAGTTTTTAATAGTAATAATCAAAGTTGCTTCCCGTATTTCTATGTTTGTATTTTTACACTTCTTTTAATTTTAATTAAATTTTAGATGCAAACTTAGATTTTTGAAGATCTCAACGTGTTATTAATGCTGTTTTTTTAACATAAAGTTTTAACTAATGACCCGCTGCAGGGCAAAGGCCTACATAATTTAAAATCATGTTTTCGTTGCAAAGACGGATTTGTATGTATACATAACAAATACAATGTCATTGCCATACGAAACAAGGGGTTAAAAACAATTCCGAAAAATTAAAACATTTAATTACGAAAAGCTTTCACCCGCACTACTGCTGTGATAATATCCCAGTTGACTGATAATGTTATCGGCACTCCCACACGCTCTCACTTCACGATTTATCTGTTATCGGAGCTCGATACACAATCTACTGACCACCAGTACATTATACCAGTGCTTTTACACGCTCCGGTTATCAATGATAAAGAGTGTGTAGGTGGCTGGTGTTAATGAGGTCACTATGTTAATGTATGTGCTTTATAGCAAGAAACGCATAGATGTTTACACTATACTAGTTTTTACCCGCGGCTTCGCCCGCCTTTTCAAGATCCAGGATTCCTGTTTCTGATCATTTAATTGGGATAAAAAGTATCACTTTAGTAAGTCCTCCCATACCTACTCTGTTTAAGTATACAAAATTTCATCAAAATCCTTTCAGTGGTTTCAGCGTGACTGACGGAAAACGGACAAAAGAAAAAAATCAAACAAACAAACATTCACATTCATAACGTTATACGTACCTATTACATAATATTGTGAATTAGCTAGAAATACAGTTGTGGTTTTAAAGGTTGTCATAAAGAAAGAAGATTTTAAGTTCAGTTCCCATTGCTAAATCGCATGCTGGCCCCCTATTTGTTTTTTTTAAACACAAATTATGTAATGAGATGACAGACTCATGTACAAAGCAGCCACACAAAAGTTAAAGTAGACAGAATAATTGAAAGAGATTTACATATAACCACGAAGTTTTAGGGCGTAGTGTGAAACTGGAAACTATTTAAGAAACGGCTAAAGTGGAATGAAAATATTATTAGTTCTTTTTTTATCGAATGTTGGATAAAAAAAGGCTTGAAGAAGCTCAAACTTTTCCACTTCAAAACATTTGTAACCATAAAAAAGTTTTTTGATTGATATAGAAACGACTTGTAGTCTACAACTTGAAGAACGAGCAATTGTTAGTTTTTCAACTCGTCTTCTGTTTTTAACGCAGTACAGTAGAACTCAGTGGAAGGTAAACGTAGAAAACTTTTGAAAAAAAATATATTTTTACGCATCCATTTCAAATTGCGATGTGAACATGCTTATATTTGCCACACAAAAGTTTGTCCTATGCAGGGATCATACCCGCAACCTCTTGTAATAGTCAACTTCTTAACATTTAATGTTTTCTTAGGTTTGCACCACTGTTAGACATCAAATAAAAGTACTTTTGGACAGAAAGAATCGAGGAATAATTTTAAAATGCATGTTTACAGAAAATCTAAATTAGAGGCTAGACCCTCAACTTAACATCTTTTCGCTGTCATCTTCATTTACGTTTATAACGGTTGATTCACACAGTTCTTAACTTTATCACAAAATCGGACCTTGAATAAAAATAGCACTAGCTCTAGCAAAACACTCCAGCAATCAATTTTCCCTTTTCCCCGATCAAAGTATCAAAACATGCACGTCGACCGTTCAAAAGAAAATCACGTTTTCCATCATCACTCCTTCAATATTCATTCGTCCTTTCTACGGCGATCGATGTTCCATACGGGCAATGAGTATTGTTCCTTTTTCACGGCGCAATATGAAAGAATCGCCTGTTCCATCTATCCCTACTAAGCTGTCCCTACTGGGAAGAAAAAAATCTGGGTAATATTTCTGTTTCACCGGATCCATTGATTTTAAAAAACTTACGCATAGTTCAAGAAAAGAAACATCAGAAACGAAAATAATTTTAAAACTATACTTTACGTTGTTTACTTGTTTCCGATATAGTTTTCTATTTATCATAATTATATAATACTTGCGACCGCCCGCGACATCGTCCTCGTGAAATTCGGTTACACACATAATGTTATACTATAGCATAAAGCCTTCCTCCACTAATGGACTATATACTTTTTCTAAAAGAACCCGTACTTCCTGAGATTATCGCGTTTAAACATACAAACCAACACACAAACTCTTCAGTTTTATTATATTAGTAAGTATAAGTATATAGATCTACGACAAGGTAAAAAATAGCAAGGCTTCCAGTAAGAAAAATCTTATCTTTCCTAGTATATGCATCTTGGTAGAGCAGTCGGGAACAAATACGATACAAAACAAGTGTCAGCCGGAATGGATATTTCGTACCGTATCGCCTTAATATTGACTGTATCGATCTCTTTGACCGTTGCACCGTCACCTGAACGTTTTTACGTTTACGACCCATTTATGACTGTCATATTGTGAGTTATGCCCTACCGGTGAATAGATAGGCCGACTTTTATGGATGGTAAGTAAGTACGCTTTATAATTATCTGTGACGTACTTTATGTATGATGCGATAAAATGAGGGAATATGAAATAGGGATGTTTTTCATTTTACCTAAATGCGGCAAAACAGTATACTACAATACATATTATAATTATGACTCGCGGCCGCCCGCAACTTCGTACGCGTAGCCTATTTTATTCCCTTGGGGTTAGAATTGATCATAGTCCTTTCTTAGCGGATGCCTAACATCAAATTGCATGCCAACTTTCAGCCTGATCCATCGAGTGGTGAGAGTCGTGCGTGATCTCAATATAAGTCATAAACATGTCTTTTTGTTTTATGAGATGTCTATTTCCATTTATAAGAAACCACAAGTACAAATAAGCTACTTATTGGGGGATTATGCTAATGTATGATGAATATATGGTGAATATATGATGGATATACTGGTTTATTGAGAATAGGGCCAACTTCTCTCTATCCTCGATGAAACTTCATTAGATAATAATTATATTTGTGAAATAATTCAATTCGTCAGAGCTTCCTGGATTATAATTTTATCAGTGGCACTGCACCTAATTCTGATCCAATTATACTATTATCTTTTTTAGTTTAACTGTAAGAACACAAATATTATTTTTTATTAAATAACTAGCCTAACGGGCTGGTCATTTATCTGTGCTATAGTTAAAAATAATTCAATTTATGCAGTTTGACTCCGAAAATGTCGACTCTTTAGTTTTTTAGTTAATTTTCGATACTTTTTCACGCTATATCAATATATTTTTAAAGAAGTGCGAGATAATATGTTCCCAAATAACTTTTGTCAAAAGGGGATGTATCTGATGAGTGGAAACTATGTAAAGTAAAGTAAAGTTTGCTGGCGGAAGCAAATAAGGGGAAAGGAAAGGGTTGAAAATGACCAAAGGTTCAAATTTAGGAAGTTGTTTATGTGTGCGCAATACGAGTAGTGAAAGTTAATAGTAAATAAACAGTGTTTTATTATTTAGTAGATTAATTACAAAACAAAAAACCTGTAGGGACTAACTTCCTCTCTAGTCCTTTTAGGAATTTTATTGATTTATTTATTCTTTGTCACAGTAACCAAATACAAATTAACAATAATGATGATCATAAGTACATTTTATCATACTAAATTTGCATTTCGATGACCACTGAGCACAACATTCTACTTTAGTATTACAATGTATAGTTCTCTATGAGGAAGTACAAAAATTGGTATTGAATATGAACATGTTTATTTTCGAACGACATTAAAAGTTTTAACGTCTTCAATTATGTTGGTAAAACATTAAACGCACCTACTCTCATGTTTCTAACAAGACAGCGAAAAGTAATTGCAACTTATATAAAACTTATGATCGCAAGCTCTCTAAGACCTCACTTAGGTAGCGAGGGAGCTAGGTGCCATCATGAACAAAGTTATGTTCTAGTAATCCACTAAGTTGCGCACTTAGCAAGTTAGTGTTTCAACTTTATGTGTATTTGATAAAAAAATATCTATCTGGTTTGGTTCAAAGTTTTAATAGATTCTCCTGACTTTTTGTAATGTTATTGTGTGGAGTGTGGAGGCTCTCACTTAATTTTACATTATTCGTCAATAAACTAGGCCGCTAACTATATTTGTTATATAAGCGTTTGATTGCTTTTGTATACCTGCCATGCAAAGCACACGAAATGCAGTGGACGTGTTCTTTAATTCCAAAGGGAGGCACACCAACAAGAGTGTTACCTGATGGTAATAAGTGATCACCGCTGCGCACGGACATCAACAATTGCACAAGCGTCGCAGGCTCGTTGCCTGCCTTTACGACCCCACACCCTCCCAACTGAGCTCTAGCGTCCATACTCGCCAGCAGAAACATAGCACAAAATTACGAAGTGCTACTTAATTTTTATCTTCTGTAAGGTGGAGGTACTGCGCCAGACGAGCGGCTTATTCGAGTGGAAGTTCGACTAAGCTTTACCTCTCTTACTTTGTTAATCTGTTCTTCTTTTTAATATCAATCAAAAAATAAAACTCCCAAAAATGTACGTGATATTTCTCTGTTAGCTCCCGCTTCATTCTTCATTATCCCTCAATCAACCATGTCGTCGCTTATTGATTTTTGAGTGTCAGGTTGCTTCTATGTACCGTAGTATGTAAGAAGTTGACAGGCAGATAAAAAGTGCTCTTTCTTTAACTGATATGTTAAATCGTGTTTTTTTTTATAACAAACTACATGATCAGAAAATGTCTCCGTATAGCGATATTAGTCTAGTGGTTAGGACTGCGACTCGAATCCGTGCTCAAACCTCTGGATTATTCGAAAATCGAAGTGTGGATTTGTGCCTAAGGGTTACGAAGGTCCGATGGCAGTCGCTTCAATGTAATAGCTAGATACGCCAAATCCTGGATCATGGTCAAAGCGGACTCCGCGCAGAAACGGGATAAATGCTAGGAGGATGATGGTCTGAAAATGTCTGATTTTAAATCGTGGAAAAAGTTTCCTCGTCAAATCGACAGAATCGTAAACGAAGTCGGCCTGTCCCCCGAGAGACGCTGTCTTCAGAACGGCTCGGACGTAATCCGTATTAGACATCGCCGGTCTGGTGGTCCGCCGCGTAGATTTAAAGGAAAAGAATTTCGGCGTGCTTATGTTTGTTTTATTCGTTTCTTAGTTGGCTGGTGTGGGCAGTGCAGTTTCTAGCTCACTGGTAGTCACAATAGGTCCTGATAGTTTGAAATTCTAATAAATACTTCACTGCGGAACAGCTTCTAAACCTGTACAAAGCTCAAGTTCGGTCTTGCATGGAGTATTGCTGCCATCTTTGGGATGGTTCTGCTCGATACCAGCTGGCTGCTTTGGACTCTATTGAGCGGCGTGCGATGAGGCTTATCGGGGATGATACTTTGATCGAGAGCTTGCAGAGCCTCGATCATCGTAGAAAGATTGCTTGCCTCTCCGTATTTTACAGACTCCACTTTGGTGAGTGTGCTGCTCAGCTGCACGATTTGGTTCCGCCAGCTCCGTTCCATCATCGAATTACCAGACTCGGTCAGGGACTTCATCCGTATACAGTGGAGATTCCGCGCGTACGAACTAAGCGATTTGCTTCATCCTTCTTGATACGGACTGCGCGGGAGTGGAATTCTCTGCCGAGATCTGTATTTCCTGCACATTACAACTTGGGGCTCTTCAAGGCCAGAATAAACGGGCTTTTCTTGAGCAAGCACGCTCCATCGTAGACCACATAGTTGTTTAACATCAGGCAACTTTGTGGAAAAGTGCTGGCTTAGTCCTAAATAAAAAAAATAAAAAAAAAATCAGTTGACTGTTGAGTGGACCTCGATAGTCAGTTGGATTTGTCTGACTTAAACTGTGTAAAATATACGGAATGGTGAAGAAGTCGGTCCGTCCCCCGAGAGGCGCTGTCTTCAGACCGGCGCGTAATCCGTATTAGACATCGCCGGTCTGTTGGTCCGTCACGTAGGGTGTACTGACTGACGTAATCTTGCTAAGGTTTTGAGGATTAGAATTTCTGCTTGCTCATCTTTTTAATATTACTTTTTACTTTTGTTGGGTTTGATCTCCTCCTGAGCCACCTGAGATCATAATGATTTTTCTTTGTTTATAAGTTTAAAAATAATCATGCTGATTTTCATGAATTTTGCAACTGTGAAATATTGCAAAGACAATCCTCCTCTACATTAACTCATTTCCCTTGTTCCAGGTGCAGTGCAGTGTTATTAAATGCGAGTGTATACCAGTGCGAGTGATGTTCCGTGGCTGAGTGTCGAGTGCGGGTGACGTGCGCGCGCGCCGGCGCGTCGGCCGCGACGGCAGACATGCCGCTAAGTTGACGGCGGCGATTGGCCGCGCCTCACGCCGCTGGACCACTCGCGATACAGGTGAGTCTCTCATATATTTCTCTTACAGGCCAGTTACTCATATGTTCACCTGGGTAATATTTTGACAAAGCTCGGTAGCCTAGTCAGTCAGTGGTCAGAGCGCCGCTTCACATGCGCTTCACTTCACGCCGGCGGTTCAAACCCCGACAGGTACGTAGCTCTGGATGATCGGAAATCTATGTTGCATACCAGTTGTACGGTGAATCAAAACATCGTGTGGAAAGCTACAAATTACGAGTTAGTGTGTAAAATAGAGGAGGCAATTGCGAACTACTCCATAATAAATGCCAAGAGACTTGTTGAGTGATGTTCCGTGGCTGAGTGTCGAGTGCGGGTGACGTGCGCGCGCGCCGGCGCGTCGGCCGCGGCGGCAGACATGCCGCTAAGTTGACGGCGGCGATTGGCCGCGCCTCACGCCGCTGGACCACTCGCGATACAGGTCAGTTATTCATATGTTTGACGACCCTCTTGGCGTAATGGTCAAGATGTTGCCTATATTACTTCTAGGATGGGCACTAGGATAATGATGATGAGAATGAAGAGGATAACATTCATTTTCATCCGGCTTGGCTGCAAGCCTGGCTGCAAGCCGTTGCCTTTTAGCAGCGGGTATGGTTAAGGATCAACATCCTTAGATTAAAAGACCGAAGCCCACGAAGTTTTGGCGGTATTTTCTCTTCAAAAGATGGCTAGACCGATTTGGAACCCAAACATATCTTATACTTACGGTTTATCGCCATTTTGCTGGCAGTTTAATAGTAGTGTTAGTTTGATGCGACTCGCCCAAAGTAGTTTTTGAGGTCAAAGAAAATGTTATCAGTCTTCCTAATCTAATAGTTCCAACGACGCGTGCTGACTTCATAAACATTTATAAAAACGCATTAAATGATAGCAAATTAAAGAATATAAAACACGATAGAAGGAAAATAAATAACTTTCCTTCGTGTACGAAGTATCAGATAACAAATTCAAGACGCCAAAGATTGTTATCTTGTTTAACCCCTAAATAATTTATTACGTCTGGCACGCATTTTGGATAAACGTGGACATTAAGTTATTGTGATAATGAGTCCTTTGTTGGTGTGATTTATTTGTTTTAAGAAATTCTTATCCAATGTTTGTAAAATAAATATTACATAACATCACATACATACATTTGAGTCCGTGATAAGTAGCCTAAGCACTTGTGTTATAGATATCATAAATAACAATGGTATTACAAATATACATACTTAATTGTATACACATAACACCCCGAGCCCACAATAGCAACTCTTTGATAGGTTTTATCACGACATAATAATGAAGATTAAAGAAAAGTCTACAGATGGTATATATGTAGGTATGCTCCCTGATTGAAGGGGCCGCCTGTGATAATACCTTGGCCGTACTAAAGCGGCCTATATTTGTCTGTCGACTTTCTTAAAATTCCAACTATTCCAACTAATATTATAAATGCGAAAGTAACTCTGTCTGTCTGTCTGTCTGTCTGTCTGTCTGTCTGTTACGCTTTCCCGCTTAAACTTCGCAACCGATTTTGATGAAATCTGGTACAGACAATCTCTAGACCCTGAGACAGAACATAGGCTACTTTTTATTTCGAAAAAAAGAAATCCACGCGGACGGAGTCGCGGGCGGCCGCTAGTACAAAATAAATACGTTTGAATTCGCTGCCACTATAGGTTTTGACTTCCCAAGTTAAAAAAGGCTTTTGTTTTTTCTAAAAATAAACAGAATAACGGAGTTGTATTCTGAAACGTCGTAAGCGATCCAGGTATAATCACCCAAGTGTCACCAGGTGTGTGTATTCCCGATGCGACAAGACGGGGATGTCGGCACGCCACGAAACAAAACAAATGCAGGTGTGAAATCGAAGCATTCCCATATGACCGTGTCGCTTACTAACAACGTCATATTTTTTTACTTGACTGTACTTGTGTGGCAGAGGAATATTTTGAAGTTGAAAGTTGATATTAAGGTTGTTTTGAGCTTCTTTTTCGTTTGATTTTTTTCACTTTTGACAAGCAATCAGCTCGGATTATGGTAGTGGTAATTGAGGCCTATTCCTTTGAGAGGACTGAAACGAAGTTTCTTCAACATCACCTCGTTATTTTATTGCATTTTTATTAGCTTCTTAACGTGGTTTTGCTGTTCTGTCGTAAAAATTAAATTGTTTGGGTACCTACATACCTACTAAGTTTTTTTATTTTTAGTATTTTTACATGCTTAATATTTTTTATTTTGGTATTAACTCCTAATAGCTCTTCAGAGCCCTGTATGTAAATACTTTCACACAAAAGTTAATTATCAAGCATTCCTTCAATTGTACCAGCTTCAATATCACTTTCCTTGCTGCTAAGGTTTCCAGCAAACCTCATATGCATCTCTAGGCCAGCGTAACCGCGTTAGTGGATCTAATCGCTCTACAAGCGGACGGAACAATGCGCCTAATACTCTGAGAGTGGCCGCAAGAAAGCCGCAGTGTATCGGCTGGTTGGAGATTATATGGGAACCTAACTTTCTGGCGCCATCGTATGTCAATAGACAACATCGTCTTTAAACCATATTAAGCGTTTCTATGGACACCACATAAGTTCCAATATCACTTTCCTTGCTGCTAAGGTTTCCAGCAAACCTCATATGCATCTCTAGGCCAGCGTAACCGCGTTAGTGGATCTAATCGCTCTACAAGCGGACGGCACAATGCGCCTAATACTCTGTGAGTGGCCGCAAGCAAGCGGCTGTGTATCGGCTGGTTGGAGATTATGTTAGAACTTCGCTGTGAGCAAGGTCAAACTTTCTGTCGTATAAATAGTAAGCTACATGTATATAGGTACGTCAGATGATCTCTTAAAAAATAAAGCTGTCAATAAGCGAGGGATACTAGCGCATGAGGTTCTATACCAAAAAGAGAAAAACTACTCTTTGGTACCGCATCCGCTGTCATGGCCATTAGGGTTCCTCTTTTGCTTAGCATCAGGCAGAGCGGAGCCAATTTACAGAACTTTTATAAAAAAAAAAAAACAAAAAAAACGTTTGTTGTACGGGTATCATTAAATACTGTGAGTGGCCACGCCTCTAGCAAGCTGCAAAATATCGGCTGGTGGGAGATATAACTTTGGCCAAGGTCACACTTTCTTTCGTATAATAAATATAATAAAGTTATTCTTAAGTACACTTTTGCGTGTTATGTGGACGTATAAGATGAAAACGAATAAAGATAGTGAAAATGAACGTTGTTGGCTAAAAGCATAAAGATAAGACAACGCCTAAAGCACTGACTAAAAAAGAAACATTGTCCAAGTTTTAGCCGAAATAAGTATCAACTAGTTTGAAATAGTAGAAAGTTAAGACTTTAAACTTTCGCGTTGCATTACTCACAAATAATATTAAAACTTAACTATAATAATATCGCGTTTAGTCCCGTTTTAATATTACTTGTGAATAGTAGAAAGTGATGAAAGTAGATCACCTTTTATATGAAAGGATGAGATGCTTAAAATGTATGTGATGGCATGGTGACGATTTTAATTATCTGTTGTATTATTGAAAATGCTGCAACTATAGACATTTTTACAATTGATGATGATGGTTCGAGTTTCTAGTTTTCAATTCAATTGTATTTTGTTTCCTCGTTATTATACCGCACTCGATAAAGCTTTCGCCGTGCAATTGAATTGAATAAAGAACCCACAAAGAACAAGCCACGCTTACACGTGATACTACAATATTTTTATTTGATGACCCGCGTGGTGTATAGTATGGTCAAGATGTACCAAAAAGGTCTCGGGTTCGAATCCCGCTAGGGGCAAATGTTTGTGTGATGAACATCGGCATTTGTACTCGAGTCATGGATGTTTATAAAAAGTATTTAAGTATGTCTATCCGTTTCCTAGCATCCATAGTACAAGCTTCGAGCTTAGCTTGAATTGGTGTGTTAGTCCAATGAATTAATTTATTTAATTTATTTATTGAATTATATAAAAGGTCGCGGTTATATTCCCGCACAGGACAAACATTTGTGTCCATGAACATGTCTGTTTGTCCTGGTCTGGGTCATATGTATCTACTGAAGTATTTTTATTTTTAATACCACTGATGTCTGTAACACAAGTGCTTAAGCTACTTAAAACGGAGTTAGATCAATGTATGTGATGTTGTGAATTTTTTTATGTTTATTTTTATTATGTTTTATTAAAATATTGCCCCTGGCCACATAGTTATTTAGGTGAGTGTGAAAACCCTAGGTGTTTGTAACTGGACCATCTATTTTGTGGACGTGTTTGCCCGTTAATCACCGGTGCTATTACTCAAATATCGGGTGGCGAGCGCTGTGGCAACTGTCAACAATCATTTTCAATGCGTGTACGAACTTATTATACTAGATTTATCAGGTGGATGTAGACTGTGATCGCAGCCTACAATCAGTGGATTATTGATTGTAAATAATCTGTTTTGCTTTTTGTTTACTTATATTTAAAAGTTAGAAATCATTTAATGTGTGTAAACATAAAGTTCCCTTCTTTTTGAATAACGGTATTCACCTATAATTTTAATAATAGGTTAGTACTATTATTAAAAATTCAGTGAAGTAGTTATTTCACCGATTTATTATATTTTATACATTCGAACCCGTGATATTTTTTTATTTAAATCTCTGCCAAATGAAAAACCAGCGCTAATTTACTCTACTAACCTGAGCTCGCAAAATAATATTCCAGCCAACCCAATCAAAACACGTAAACAAGTTTTGCCTGGGAACAGTTTTAGGGATTTTTAATTAGCATTCCCTGTTTTTTTGCTTTGAAAGTTCGAAGCGAGTGAAACGCAGCTAAACTAAATCGTGACTTATTTTTTAATTTATTTTGACGTCAAATCTGTGTGTTAGAAAAATACGCCATTCACGTCGAGGTGCTAGTAGAGTTAACATATTATTTCACATACAAAAGAATTTCAGTGTAAACAAGTTGCAAAATAAATGTTTTGACTTTGACGCAACCTAGATAAAGACACTATCCCATTAACAATCTTCTGGCCTTGCTGTAGCAATAATAGCTAACCCTTTCTGAAGATACCTAGAACTAACAAATATCGTCAAAAATTAAATGACTAAAATTCCGAAAGAATAAAATTTCGGATACCATCGGCCTGCTACAGTTAATTGATGCATATAAGCCTCGGGTTGGTGATCACAGAATGGTGAACTTTGAAGAGTCTCTTATTAGCTTCTTTAAATAGGAATAGTAAACGTTGTAAAGTCTCTTAGTAGCTCCTTAAAACAGTACAGTACAGTACAATACTAATCTAGGCCGACACTACACGTTACCGACTAGACATACCGCCGTAAAACAACATTCGTCCAAGGAAAAACACATTTAGCGAGACACAATGCAAGACCGGCGCGCGGACATACCCGTTGACAGGTCACGTTCTCGGCTATACGAATAGTTTCCCAGTTATTCTTTGTCAGTGGTAATCCATCATTCGGGCGATAACTTAGGCCGAATGCGATGGAACTGGAACTTTTGCGCGAGTTTATCGCCGCGTCATGGATGACAGCGAAGTGGAAAGGTCAATGGACTTTTGCAACGTGTGTCTGATTGTGGGTTTAAAAAGGTATGCTTTCGGGCAAGTAGGAAGTCCGTTTTGACAGGTATCAAAAGTAGTTTGTCCTAGGGTTTTATTTTTCTTATCAGAAGGATTGGATCTAGCATCATTTGTACATAACGTTGTTTATGGCATACTTACTATTAGGTGTTAATTAACAATAAAAAATTGTTTTCGAGTCAAGGTTTGTTTTGAACATATTAATTTGCTTTTAAACAACATTTGTTTTTGTAGTGTTTTGTGTAAAAGTGGGTTACGACCAAGTGCTCATACCTCAATGGTTAATTGTAAGTATTTGAAAAATTTTGTAAGCAATTACACATAATCAATCTAATTGTAATATTTAACATCACCGACAACTTGCCCTTATTACCTACTTCTGTATGTTTTGACGGGGAATCTTAATTTATTGTGATAAGTCAACGTTTGCGTTGGAAGTGTTTCAATTAATTATAATATTGCGTGAAATAGTAAGTGTACGCGCAGCGTAATAGATTAAGCACGGTTCTAAATATATGTAGATTGCTAGTTTTTGCCCACACGTTATCAAGATTCTTGCTTTGTCACAAATGCTCCTACATTTTATCGGGATAAAAAGTAGGTATCCTATCACCTAAGTCAGCCCATACCCTGCCTGTATACCAACTCCATAAAAATCCGTTCAGTAAGTCCAGCATGATTGACGAACAATCAAACAAACTTTCAGATTTATAATCCATTTTTTTTGCGTATTATCCAACATATTATGCGGTTCAACATATTATTTGATTAAAAATTATTTTGAGTACTATGTAGTTACAGAACCAGTTCGATGATCTAGTAAGTGCAGATTTAAGGAAATTAGATCTACTTAATTCAAGTCTTACCTTTCAATCCAAATAAACAAAAAATGAAAATATAAAAGCTACCCTAACTCATAAATTAAAATTAACTTGATTTAGAGCTTTTTAAGAGTTCTTAAAAGTGTACAACTCAATTGGTATCGGCCCGATAAGAATGAAATTTGCGTTCGTCTATTCTTAAGAAGTTAAGAATTTAACTTTGTTATCCCGTATTTCGAACAAAGAATAAATTACATATTTTCTTCCATTCAAAACAAAATTTGTTCCAGCTCACGAAGTATTCCATTAGGTAGGATTTCAATATGCTTAACGTTAATAAAATAATTCGCTATATGTATAATTTTATTGAATTTGCTTTATTAAAGTTGAACGGGTTTGCTTGCCACCAGCTGTAACATCCTGCTTTCTTTAACAATAACAGTTCACGGTCTAACAAATGTATCAAGATAAAATAAATGTTTGATAGTAAATAAATAAACATTCCCAAATGCCCACAATCCTTTTATCTAAGTCAAAAAAAGTTCGGATACGACGGAATAAATTCAAGAGAGATTAGCTCCTTTGCTAATTGCCCCATTTTTTGCTAATTTGCAACTAAACGAACAGTGTTTTGTAATTAGTTTTCTAAGAACGTTATTTCTCTTAATGCATTGAAGAATAAGAACACTAGCCGACAATGGTTTTTGCTCTGAAATAAAACTTATATATTTTGGTTCCTATTAGTAAGTATATCCTTAGAAAAATACTAAAAAAAATTCCTCAGGTCCGATTACAAAAATATGTTTTTTTTTTTAAAAATACCCAAAAACGACCACTTGACCACTTTAAAAATTGTTTTCTTCTCATTAACTTATCACATATCGAAACTAATTGTTATTTATTCCTTCTATAGGTGTTCTGAATTAAACTACCCACATTCTGATTAATGACTACGTCAGCTTTTGTTTTGGTTAGGTAAAACTACCGTCAATTAGTGATATATTTTGACACTTTTCATTTACGTCGTTAACTCGTGCACATATCAATTTTTATCCATGTTTTTGCATTAAATTGTTTAAGACAATGCCTAAGAAGTGTAAAAATTCGCCAGATTTAATTTGTTTTGGGTGGGGAGACTTTAATCCACGCTCAAGTTTTCGCCACGACTGTTGAAAGCGTATCGTTTGCACTTTGGATTTGGCGCTGAAGAAAGTCTAAATAAACCTTGGTGTCCGAGTTTATTGTGTTCAAGATGTTCAAGGTACCTCGCAGGATGGCTTCAAGGTACTCAGTCACATACCATTGCCGTTTACTATGCCACCTATATGGCGAGAACAAAAGAATCGTGTAAATGATTGTTATTTTTGTCAAACTAACATTACTGGAATGAAGTCGAAGTTTATATATATTATAAAATACCCCAATGTATTGTCTATGTCAAAACCGGATACCCTACAAACTCCAACGACTTCAACTTCTGACGAACCGACAACTTCATGTGATGGTCATGGCTTAGAAAGTCACGTTGATGTTGTGCTTCCGATCACGCTAATTTTGTCGAAAATGACTATGAGCCACCAACAAGGTCAAAAACAGTGCCACATCTGATAACTCAAAGTGAACTAAATGGTCTGATTCGTGACCTGGATTTACCAAAAGAGAATTCCTCCCATCCGGTGCAGTTAGTGATGAACATGGGGAGAGATTTCATCAAGATATTTTGAATATGGTGAAAAGGTATCAAGGCAAGTGGACTCCTAGCATGCTAGCAGTCTATTGCTGGACATGTTTACGTGATAATCCTGACTACCAATACAGCAGAAGTTCGAAAAAGTACAAAATAATATAAATTATAGGGTAAAGATTGGTAATATTTAATACATTTTTTACAAAAACTTTTCTTATATTTTTCTCTTAACCTGGACCTAGCAATTTTTTTTTATATTTAGATTATATATGTACCATATCAAAGCAACATAAAAAAACAAGTTTGGTTTCAGAGCAAAAAAAAAGTGTCAAAATTGTCGGCTAGTGGAATCAACAGATTTTTTTATTTGAGAGGCATGGAATCTATTTCACTCGATCGGTTGAGGAAATCAATAATCATCCGATCATTTAAAAATATATTTTAAGCATAACATTTAACATACAATCATTTGACGACCCGCTTGGTGTAATGGTCAAGATGTTGCCTATTACGCAAGGGGTCGCGGGTTCGATCCCCGCACAGGACAAACATTTGTGTGCATGAACATGTCTGTTTGTCCTGGTCTGGTTGTTATATGTATCTATTTAAGTATATTTGTAATACCACTGTTGATTCTGATGTCTGTAACACAAGTGCTTAAGCTACTTAACACGGGGTCAGATCAATGTATGTGATGTTGTGAAATATTTATTATTATTTAATTATTATTATTTATTTGTTTCTTCAATGGTCAAGTCAATTCTGAATATATAAAATAGTACCCACGAAACGAGACACGAACGAAAACGATAATCGTTTCAATTTTATATTGTATGATACAAGAGCAAGTCTACCATTGAAATTCATAACCTAAATGAGAGTCAAAGCTTATACGGGTAAGATAAATCTTTTTACCTGGTTTTCGAGTAACATCGTGAAGAAATTGAATACTGTTAGTTGACTAACAAACTTGCCGCGTCCATTAAAACTTCTGAACAAGTAATTATTAGCGGTGAAGTTTAACATTGTTTTTCATCTGAATTTAACACTAAAATGAAGTGGAATAAGCTTTTGATTTGGTCTTCGCATTTACACGTTTAGACTACCAATGTCAATCTCACAATGTATTTATTACGTACGAGTACGTAGAGTTTGAAATAGTTGTTGTTTATGGATAAAACAAATATTTATAAATGTTCGAGTAAAAGAGTTTATTCTTCTAGAGTATAAGAAATATTGATATTTTGATTGATGTAGGTACCATCTGTCAGCTAATCGGGTACATATTTATGGTATATACCGTTTATCTTACTATGTACATACAATTTAAGAGAGGTAGAGCTTTGTGGAACTTCCACTCAAATGAGCCGCTCGTCTGGGGAAGTACCTTCACCCTACAGAAGACCACAGTGAAGTAGCACTTCGTAACTGTTGTGCTATGTTTCTGCTGGTGAGTAAGGTTGCCAGAGCTCAGTTGGGGAGGGTATGGGATTTTTGAAAGCAGGCAACGCATCTGTGACCCTTGTACGGTTGTTGATGCCCATGGGCAGCGTTGATCACTTACCATCAGGTGACACGCTTGTTCGTTTGGCTCCTTATCACATATTAAAAAAAAACAGAAGAAGTATAAAATAGTATCCAATAAAAAGACTAGCTGGGAGTTGTCTACCCTAACAAAACTCATTTTCAATTTAACCATGCACACATCAAAAACACTTCTAACGTAAACGAATATGGAGCGTATAGAACAATTACTGAAAGTGTTTTCAGGCCACAATTTGTACTGCACTTCCATTAGAGCGGCCGCCGGTGAACGTTTTGTACCGGAACTCTAATTATCGCACGCATTTTCTAGTTTCCACTGCAATCAACTTGTAAATAGCTGACTGCTTCCGAAGGTTGTACAATCCTTTGGAGATTAACGGTTTGTTGAACAGGGCAAGCTAGGAGAAAGTACTTGTACCTTATTAAATAAAAGAAACTACTTAAAACAAATAAACCGTTTATCGTTTTTTTCGTTTTAAGTTGTTTTAAATTAGACGTCGCGGTAAAGAAAAACGTTAGAAAATACATTTTTTAATTTTCCGGGTGCTGAGATAATGATTTATAAATTAAACAAAGCTCTGACAATTAACTTGATTTCGTCTTTGTGATTTGGCATTGAATATTTGAGTTACTTCTGTATTATGGTATAGTAATAGTGTGTGTATAAATCAAATCGATGTTTTGTTGATAGATAAAATAATTTGCTATGGAAGCATATAAAATTACTAGCGGCCGCCCGCGACTCCGTCCGCGTGGATTTCGATATCCTATGTGTTATTCTGATGTATGAGCTATATTGTGGTAAAGTTTCATTCAAATCCAATCAGTAGTTTTTACGTGAAAGAGTAACAAACATCCATACATCCATACATTCATACATACAAACTTTCGCCTTTATAATAGTAGTAGAATTGACCCCAACGTTTTCAAAATACCTAGCTCCCATCTCAGGTAAAACTCCTCCGGAATGTCCGTTAGTACCTCCTTACAACACCCACTTGAAGAAAAGAAGTCCTACTCTAGGCCAAGACTTCTACTCTTTAAATTATACCTACTCAACGTTACATTAATAAAAGCCTACACAACAGATTGGGAGCACGTAGTAGCTTATTACTCGAGCTGGTAGCGTGAAATTTCCCCACGACAGCGACACGGCAATAAACGTTGGATGATGCCTGAGAGATGGATTATAATGCACTCCGCTCAAAGCTTGCACTTGCGTCCGTAATGCAATGTTACAGAGGGCTGCAGCTGATACTTTGGTTTAAAATTTGTATGGAGAAGGAGTGATGATAGTTGGATTGGATAGCATGGACAGGGTTTACGTGTTTTGATAATTAAAAGTTTATAATATGGTTGGGAAGGGAGAGGAATGTCATCGGTGAAGGTGATCGTTAGTATACTATAAAGGGGCCCCTTAAACCTACACGCTGGGTCGAAAGTCCCAGGCGCCGACTGGCATTCCTCTCTGTTCCACGCGATGGACCCGGGGTGCACGGAGAATCCATGGATAGCTAAGAAGTTCGTCTCATATTTAAGTAGCTTTGTAATGTGATGCATGTGATATTTGTATAAAGTATTACTTACGTAAATAATGAAAATAATAATCTAAATATCTCTTTGTTGTTTCTATTTGTAATTATACCACTGAAAATACGATTTATACGTAGATAGAAACCGTTTTTCATATGGGATGGCGATACTTATTTAGTAAGTAATTCACCTTAAAACTAAAAAAGTGAATTAATGTAATGTTCAGCCTTATTCATAGATTGTAGTCTTATTCATGATGTATTTTATCCAAACTATTAATTTTGCCGGAAACATTCTAAAGTAAATGTTTCTCGGATTTATCGCTCCATACTGTAGTTTTTGCGAGAACCCGATAATGTAGGCTCTTTGTTACTTAGGAAAAAGATTTATATCCATCGAATGTTCTGCTTCATTTGTTACAAACTCGATTTTCTGCAGCGCTCATTCTGTTTTAAATTAAATACTTAGTTGGATCTAGCTCATTCTTGTTCAATGAATCACAATTACTCTTGGCAGTAAGATATTTTATGTTTGTAATAATCCGATATGTTTCATTGTAGTCCATGGCATAATTATAGAGTTTCATAAAAAAATTATGCGCTAATTTTAATGTTGGCAACCCTGTTTTCTAGACGGCATGATCTATACTTGTCCTACCACTGTGACATATTTGAGTTGGCTTTAATAAGCTCGAAATAACGGTTTTTAGAATATACATATTTAATTATTTGTAACACTTGAAATCTTTAGTTCGTTAAAATTATTTAATGAATATATATACCAATCCTATGTGTCTTAGTAAATCTCTATCAAACTTGATATCACAATTTGTTCGTTGTTTGTTATTCATCATCAGCTCGTTTAATTTTTAAACCAAAAGTGAAATTAACCGTCAATCTATACAAATATTATAAAGAGGAAAGGTTTGATTTTTTGTTTGTTTGTTTGTTTGTATGAATTGAATAGGCTCCGAAACTACTTAGCAGATTTGAAAAATTCTTTCACTGTTGGAAAGCTACATTCACCCAGAGTAACATAAGGCTATATTTTATCCCGGTACGGGAAGTAGTTCCCCCGGGACGCGGATGAAACCGCGTGACGGGCCGCTAGTATTTATATAAAAACTTTTGATGATATCGTAAAACACTACGCGATATTAATTGGAAATATAAAATATTTCATCGAAAGGCAACCGGTTTAATATCTCCGATTGCTGCAATTTTCCATTCGATGAAATTTGAATATCCATGCATTTTTCAATAAACAAATATCGAATTTAACTTTCTCGTTTACGCTCCACCAAGTTAATTGACTGTATCCGTAACGTTAAACGCGAAATTTGTTAATTTACAGCTAATTAATGGGTACTCTCATTATCATGGTGGCGAGTTGGGCGTCGAGAGTCGTTTGCATTGTGTCACGTTGTGTACACTGCTGGGTTTAGACGAACAATCGATTCGAGATCAGTAGGTGCGGGTCGGTGGATAGTGTGTAGAGGTTGTCTGTTGAATTTTCTAGTTGATTTGGTGGAGGTGGGTGGTCGCTCGAGGCACCTGTTGCCGCCCCTGTCCCGCCCCGCCCTCTGTCTGCACCAGACTAATATGTAGCCTGAGCTTTGTAAGTCGGAACTACAGAGACGCTTAGGCCAGACTTCATTGCAAAGTAAGGTTGAGCACTTTGCAACGTCCACGCCGGACACAACTGCGCTTTCATAAGTGGAGGTGAATATTTATATCGCAGTGCTCTTTCTTAAGATTTGCGTTGAGTTCTTATTTCATTCCTCAAGGCGTATTGCGGCGATGTTTCTTCGTAATGAATCTTAAATCTTATTGTAGTTGCATTTCAAAAAAGATATTATAAAATGAGTCGACTTTTACCTTGTTTACTTTTACCGAGATAGCTAAACTTTCTAACGTATTCACTTAAAAATTGTGAATGAATGAAAGCGGCATTTGGTTTTTTTTTATCCAGCACGTTATCATATTTTATTTTTAAAACCACCGTTTAGACCAAGCACTTTTCATAAACAGAGGAATTACACTTTTACCTCTGAGGACAATCCGTCATACGTTTTTGTTATCTTTTATTCGTATGTGCCTAATTATTTCGTTTTTCAATTACCTTAAATGTTCCTCTAAAAGAAGATTATCTAAAACGATTGCTATCAACGATAAAACCGCATGTATGCTAATAATAACAACACTTTAAAGGCAAACTGAACAAGCAAACTAATTGGAAAATGCACTAACTCACTAACGTTAGCTTCGAGCTAATATTGGTAACTTGTTTTAACTCAATTTTCCGCGGAAAACTAGTTATTAAATAGGATTTCCTCGTTGCACGTTATTCCTTGGTTTTATGAAAACAGCGATAAAGCAATAAAGCAAGAAAAATATGTTTTTACGGAGAAATAAGAGAGTTATTACAGCAATATTGCCAAGATACAAGTAGTACTTTATACATGCTTATTATTTAATAGATGTCGCAGGTAAATTTTTCACCACCCTGATATTAATTTAACTAATATTTAGATAAATTGCAGTTAGTACCGCATTTGTAAAACAAAATTAGCAGGTACGATTTCAATTTATTAGTCAATAGCGGCCGTCAGCGACTTCCTTTGCGTGGATTTTGGTTTCCGCACACATACATAGTGTAATTTTATAGCAAAAAGCCTTACTTGACTTATGGACTATCCAACGAAAAAAGAATTATTAATTCGAACCAGTAGTGCCTGAGATTAGCGCGTTCAAACAAACAAACAAATAAATAAACTCTCCCGCTTTATTATATGTATAAGTATCGATTAAAATATAAAAACTAAGCTTGGCAATTTATTCAATGCTATGTTTCATACCAAAATCATGTCCTTTCGTTAAACTGAAGTAAAACGTGGGCATCCCCACGTCCGGCGCGCAGGCTTCTGATGCGGACGCGGCAGTAATGATCTGCACATGCATCTCCAACTGCCGTGACGAAACATCCTTCGCTGTGTTTACTTCGATGCTTGCACTCAGACATTGTCTACTGTATGTGTATACTAGTGGCCCGGTACGTGCTTCGCTACGTGTAGTAAATGAAGAACCACTCGACCGATTTTGTGCAAACTTCAAACCATGATCTGCACATGCATCTCCAACTGCCGTGACGAAACATCCTTCGCTGTTTTTACTTCGGTGCATGCACTCAGACATTGTATACTGTATGTGTTACTAGCGGCCAGGTATCTGCTTCGCTACGTGTGGTAAATGACGAACCACTCGACCGAGGTTGTGCAAACTACACATAAACCATCTACTTAATAGTCCGAACAAACCTTGAAATTTTGCATGGATAGGTGGGCCTGTTCTTGAGTTATGAAGTGACAACTAAAAATGCCACTTATCTACATTATCTACATTAATATAAATAAATAAATAAATAAATAAATAAATATTTCACAACATCACATACATTGATCCGACCCTGTGTTAAGTAGCTTAAGCACTTGTGTTACAGACATCAGAATCAACAGTGGTATTACAAATATACTTAAATATATACATATAACACCCAGACCAGGACAAACAGACATGTTCATGCACACAAATGTTTGTCCTGTGCGGGGATCGAACCCGCGACCCCTTGCGTAATAGGCAACATCTTGACCATTACACCAAGCGGGTCGTCAATATATAAAGTTGAAGAGTTTGTTTGTACGTTTGTTTGTTTGTTTGTTTGAACGCGCTAATCTCAGGAACTACTGGGCAGATTTGAAAAATTATTTTTGTGTTGGATAGTCCATCTGACGGGGAAGGCTTTAGGCTATTGGAAATAGAAATTCACGCGGACGGAGTCGCGGGCGGCCGCTAGTTATTATATATGTATTGAGATCAAGATTCTATCAAAGATTGTACGGCGGCCAGTCATGTAACTCATGTCAATCGACAGATTAAAGTGATTACAAACGAAAAGTGTTAAGTAATCAAAGCTCTACATGATACGGTTTTTGAGATAATTAAGTTGAAAAATACTTTTTGTCATTTGAAATCACTCTTTTCAGTTTTTGGGGGTTTATATCTCGGAAACCGTGTTACTTTGAGTACTAAACACTTTTTGTTTATAATTACTTACTTCGTCGATTGACATGCGTTTGATCATTGGCCGCCAAAACTCGATTTTTTCAAAATGACGGACTGTTTTGGTATGCCAACTAGGTTATAATTATTAATTACTGCTTCCAAAATGTAAGGCCTAACGGCGCATGATACCTGGAATTCCTTTGACATGTGAGCTTTGATCAAATAGAGTTACAAGCAAGCTGATATTAGTGCGGTTTCGGCTTACTATTGGGATGTATGCTGCCGGCCTCAGGTTTGAGGCAACTCGGTTTCCATTTCTAGGATTGCGTTTTGCGGCCGCAATATCAAAGGCTTTGTACAGAAACCTATGAACTTTTAGACTATAGCATACCAACAAAACGTGCAGTACGATGACCAAAAATGACGGCCGTCTGCACATATTTGCTAATGTTTTTACTTGGCTAAAACAAAAATACTTTTTGTGTGTGAGTGTAAGCTTAGTCTTATGCGTTTCGCACGCGCCTCAACCCGCTTTAGAGAAACCCAGAAAGTACCTCCCGCTTTGTTGGTCAACTCATTAGGAATGTCAGTACTACCTCTATAGCACCATCATATATTCCCGCCAGCAATTATAATGAGAAAAGTCGATCATTGTACAGCAATCACAATGAGATAAAAGGTGATAAATACTTCAAATACCATTAAATTGTTATCGCTGAACCAAAATGAAATGGCAGCGTTCGCCACTTTAAATCACAAAAAAAATTATATTAAAAATGGTACTCATAAATAAATAAATATTTCACAACAATACATACATTGATCTGGCTTTCAGCTTCAGCACTTGTGTTACAGATAAGTGTGCGATAATCGAACCGCGACCTCTTGGTCTAATAGTCAACTTCTTGACCACAAAGCGAGTCGTCAAATAAAGAATTCATGATTGGTTCCCTACCACAAAATTCAGTTTTTGAATTTTCACAATTGGTAAAAAAGAACGCACGACCGTTGAATAACATTGAGAAACCAAACAACCTATTTCAAAAAACATTGGCACTCCATATCGTATCATACTCATATAACAATTCAGTACACATTTCTTACGAGCCATATATTGTGAAGTTCAGCGACGGGAAAAAATATATTGTCACAGTTTGTGGGTGAAAAGTTGTAGGGACGAGTATGCCCCTTGGGCGATATTTATCAGAGTTTATAGATACTCCTACATTCTCGAGATAAAGAAAGAGAAATGAAGTTACGTTATTGAATACATAAAAGTATGCACGAATCGGTAATTGAAACAAAAATGTATTTGGTTGAAATAAGCTTCCACTGGGTCTTAATAAAAGCAGATCACATTTAACTACATACTGTTTGCCTAATATTTAAGTCCACCTACGTTCAAAAAAGCCTTATATTAATTTAGAGAATTTAGAACTATTTGGGGCTCTGGTTGAAATTCTACGTCCAAACTTTCTAGACTCCTCGTATTATTGTATTTTGTACAGTAAGTAGTGTTGAGAAAAGTTTAATAACAAATACTCTATCTAAATAAAGTTGACTGAATAATGTTGATGGACCAAAAGTGTAACCGAATGGTAGCCCAGATTTGGTAAAAGAGGACGAGGTCGCCCCCCTAACTGATGGTCGACCGATTGTAAAAACAGCGGGTAAGACCTGGATGAGAAGAGCACAGGACCAACGTGCATGGCGTTCATTGGAAGAGGCATATATCCTGCAGTGGGATCACTCAAAGGCTGATGATGATGATGATGACTATGATATCTTAATAAGGACCTCCCTGGTTTCAGCCTCCCTGGTACAACTATAGCCATTAAGGTAAGACAAAGCGTGAAATAAACTACCATGTTAAGATTAGACACGACTGAGAAAAGATTGAGATACAAGTAAAATTATCTTGATGGCTCAATTTAGGCCTAAGCAACAACATTTTTTGACGTTAATTAATGAAATTATGCACAACTTTAAGGTAACCGTAATCCTGAATGATGAGAAAAGACAAGATAGTTTAAACTTTATCTCCTTGAGATAAAGCTGAGAACAAAAGTCTTTTCGGAAGGTTTTTAGAGACATTGTGAATAAAATAGAAGCTGCCAGCTTATTACATTTTCCAGCATAATGAAAATTGACATAATAGAAACTCTAAGCCTAACAGATTTATAAAATGTTTTGTTTCTAGGCAAAAGAAGTGAGTGTATTTTGTAAAATCGAAGGAAATTTCTCCCAAGCCATTTACTGCCTAGTAACAATATCACTGATTGACTTCTGTGTAAAACATTATTTCTGGAACTACAAGTAATTTTAAATCATATGTACATAAATTTTTCTAGTCTTCAGACTTTACCTACGATATAAATAATATTTTTATTTTATTTTATTTTTATTTTATTTATTTAGGAACAGCAAACAGCTACAAAATAAAACAGTAAAACTATAATCTTATAACTAAACAAATTATCAATAATGTAGCCCACAGCGCTATCCACGTATTACTTTGAAAAGTCGCTAGCTGCTCAAAGTTCCACGCAAATCCAGACCACAATTCTAGCAGAGCAGTTATACAAACAAATTGAGTAGGTACTATTAATTCTATTCTAAACGTTAGTGCTAAAACACATTTTATTCAATAAAATTGTAAATATGCAAACGTTTTCACAATGACAATTTTTTTAGAAGTTTACTTTTAAACCTTGAAAGGTTGTTACCAAATATATCGATATCACTATCATGAAAATCATCATTGTAAGAACGCGTCATGCGACGAAAAGGCACGCGCCACCCGGTGTTATTGCGACTTTTACAAACTGCGAATAGTTGTCTAGCGCGCGCCGCTCGCCCATGTGCAGTTCTAGGTACAGCGTAGTATACATTTGAGACTAATTCAGTGCAATCGAAATGGTTATTTACCAATTTATACAAAATAACAGTTTCCAAGTATTTACGTCTAGCAGCAAGTGGCATCAAATTGAACTTGCTCAGCAACGGAACACGAGTGCGGTATGTTTTATAACATCTATATTGCATGGCACGCATGAACTTGTTTTGTATCCTCTCAATTTCCTCTATGTACTTTTTATAGTATGGGTTCCAAATTGGTACTGCATATTCTAATTGAGAACGTACAAGGGTCTTGTACAAGTACAAATATGAAGATGGACGCTTAAAATCCATTGTTGATCTCATCACAAAACCATACATTTTGTAAGCCTTTTTAGTTATGTTATCAACATGTGTATTGAGTTGTAATTTAGAATCTAAATGAACGCCTAAATCCCTCAAGTTATGTACTTTTGCCAAAGCAACGTCATGAAGTTTGTAATCAAATTGTAATATTTTCTTATTTTTTTATTTCTGTAAAGGATTTTAGGTCATCGACACATAATCACTTAACAGTAAAATAATATTAATTTCCCTAAGCTTTCTCAAGCAGGTAACCCATCGATCATTTGACCGGCTTCATTCCGCTTATTACTGGCTACCAATCATGCTTAAACGTCGTAATTGGGTTTAAGTCGACAGAAGCACTATTAAGACCCAGTGCTCGACGCACAATGGGCACCGTCTTTTGTGTCCGACTGTACTCTGAAACGTGTCCGTCCGGTAAGTCTTTTCTGTGGGACACAGTACTTTTTTTGCTCTCATATAATCCCGCGCCAGGATTTTGCGTGTAAGACAGGTGGGAGAGTGTACCTAAGACTAGGGATTAAAGGTACTTTGTGGTTTTGACGTTATAGATTTTGAATATCACACTAATATAATAAATGTAAAAGTTTGTTTGTTTGGATATTTGTCCGTCAATTACGCTGAAACAACTGAACGGGTTTTGGTGACATTTGGTATGCAGGCAGGGTATGGTATGCACAGCTACGTACAAAGAGTGGATAGTTATTACGAATTGATTGAAGTGACATTCGACAGTTGCGACACACAGGTTAAAGGTAAACTTTAGTATAACTCTGATTAAACGCGTCGGCTCAATCAACTGAACTCGGGTGTTTCTGTTATGTGGCTCATGTCCACCCAAGTTGGCGATTGCTAACGTTCAAACCTATTGAAGTTTGTGTTCAAAAGCCGATATGTTATGATGTCAACTCAGATCGTTATGACTACTCAGTTGTTCACTGCACAGTGGGCGGTAGTCTTTGTAATATTCTGTTGACCTGTTTTACTTATCGATAATAGTTGACGTAGATTAATGAAGGTGTTGCTTTTAGAATATTACACTAATAACTTATTCGTAAGTTTCAACTGCAGCGTGATTGGACTATTCCAACCGTCAAACGTTTTGACGACCCGCTTGGTGTAATGGTCAAGAGGTCGCAGGATCGATTCCGGTACAGGACAAACATTTGTGCGCATGAACATGTCTGTCTGTCCTTGTCTGGGTGTTATATGTATCTATTTAAGTATATTTGTAATACCACTCTTGATTCTGGTGTTTGTACAAAAGTGCTTAAGCTACTTAAAACGGAGTATGAATGTGATGTTGTGAAATATATATTTAAAAAAAAGCCATTCAGCCAAATGGATTTTTTATTTTATTTTATTATATATACTTAGTCGGGTCATAAGTTCTGTCATAAACATTTTAGGAAATTATTGATAGACCTTTGGAGATATACACAAAAATTATATATGAAATGAAAGGTTATTAAATTTTCAATATAATTTTATCAACATCATTCGAAATGTCCTCCTCCATTTCGGACAGATGCCTTTAATCTACGAAGACAGTTATCGATCGCTGCACGCACCACATTCAAACACCTTTCCTTCGCTGATTTAACCAGAAACGCTTGGAGAGACACCAAATTCTGGTGAGGTTAAGTACAGACTTTCCCCTTCAAAAATTGGTATAACTTGTAATCCCATCGGTTTAAACGTGGACTAGAGGAGGGCTGGTGTTCATGCCGGGTGAAGTCAATTCGCGCGCCGTCAACCAGTATCTCCTGCTTCGGGCCCTATGAGCCAGTGTAGAGTCCTGTTGGAATGTCCTATGTCTGTTCTTGATTATTATTTAAGAAAAAGTTTGTATTATGCTTGTTAGGACAGTATTTTGATATAGTACGGCCTTGATTTTCCCCCTTTTTTACCGAAAAACACCTCAGTTAGGCCTAAATCCGAGAGTCCAAGCCAAATTATGAATGAGGAAGGGTGATGACCGCACTAGTCCCTCGACATACACGTGCTTGCTTCTTCACTGATGTGGGAATAAACTCTATCATTTTATTTGTGATAACTTAAACCTATCGTAAAAAAAACGACATCCAAAAAAAATATTTCGCAGATTTTTTTCCCGCGTGCCGTCGAAACAGAGCCCGGGATCTTTCCAGCTTAATTTTCTTTATACGATGATTCGAAAAAATCCAGTCTTCTTACAATAAGCACGTGGTCTCAGGTTTTCATTTAGCACTCTTTATTAGTTTGGTTCTGCTTAGCCACAGCTGGGGAGCTAGCGTTTTTTGTTTACGCACGGCATTTTTTTCGTTTCGCGCCTTCACTCCTTTGATGACTGCTAGTGTTTCTAAAAGAGCAAGGTCTGCCGCTTATTTTACGATTTTGAAATCTTGAGACTTCAGTGTATCGATTGATAGTACGTTTAAAGAAATAGGACGCTTTTTTAAACTTTTGTACGAAATTGAAAATCACCTTCTATGCGTTACAACAGCGGTGCAACGGAAAACCCGTGACTCTATTGTCTTTATTTGTCCATTCCATATTCAAATAATGTATAAAAATAACTCATTCTTCTATTTCCGAAATGTATACATACATGTATATACGTTCTATTTTTAAAATAAGTAGCAGAATTTTTGGCCGGTCTTCAAAAATCAAAAATATAAGGTTCTGACAGAACTTATGACCTGACTGTGTATATTTTTTTATGAATTTTCGTGATTCCTTTTGTTATGGCACCGACAAACGGTTCGTTGCAATTGATGCTTTGACAAGCGGATTTATCATAAGTCTTTTTGTGGAATGAACTCGTATGGATTTTATAATGTACTAGACTGCCCGCGACTGGCCCGCGACACCGTCCGCGTGGATTTCGATTTCCAATAGCCTCTAAAGCCTTCCTCGTCAAATGAACTATCCAACACATTATATTTTTTCAAATCGGTCCAGTAGTTTCTGATATTAGTGCTTTCAAACATACAAACACACAAACATACAAACAATCTCTTCAGCTTTATGAATTAGTATAGATTTCAAATCGGTCAAGTAGTTTCTGATATTAGCGCTTTCAAACAAACAAACATAGAAACGAACTCTTCAGCTTTATAAATTAGTATATAAGTATAGATTAACCAAAAGAGATTTCTGTACCACCTTTCTTATAAATTCAACTGTTGTAAAAAATTGACCAGCTATCAGGACCGTCTAACATATTTTAAATTAACATCACTCAAAAATCGTCGCAAAATCTTAAACTTATCATTTCTACACAAATTAGCCAATGGAAGTATAAATTGTCCCCAACTGCTGCAGAAACTCAACATAACGATCACGCATAAACTACCACGTCTCTCTAGATACTCATTGTTTAAACCAAATCGAGCAAAAACGAACTTGGGTCTCTTTTCTCCGATGAATAGGCTTCAAGCTGATTACAATGCAGTTAGTAAAAATAATGACATAGATATATTTAGTCTTAGTTTACCTACATTTAAGTATAAATTGCGCACACTGTCATCTAATGAAACGTGATTCTTAGTTAGTAAGGATTCTTAGTTTTCGCTCTTAACTTTTAATTATGTAATAGTATTAAGTTGGTATTTGTACACACATTCTTTTTTTAAGCTAAGGGATGCCTTAAGCTCCCAACTAATTTTGTTTGTGCTTTCCGTGGCAACCTGTAATTAAGACTGCACCAGCTCATGTACCCACTTTCAATTAGTTTATTTAGCTTTTAAGGTGTAAGATCTTGTTGGTTGTCCAAATAATTAAAATAAAATAAATAAAATTAAATGCGTCAGTCAATAAGACCGAGTGACGCGGTCTACGTTCGTGAATCGAAAAAAATACATTTATTATGGAAAGAAGAATTCTATAATAGAAATATACAAATTATGAAGAGTTATTTCTAGGGACTATTAAAAGAATATTAATCAAATAATATGTCAGACGGGGCAAACATGCAATTTACCTGATAGCATACTTATAGGTACTCTGTACATAAACAGACGTCATAACACAAAGGGAATCACAAATGTGTTGCCGGCGTATAGTGATCATCTAGTACTATTCACTCATACAGCTAAACAAACGTTGTACATAATATTATCTTTCATACAATGTATTCGAATGATAATTGGGTATTTGATTGCATACGAAATAAATTGACATTCTAACATTAAAGACGAAATCAAATATTAAGCACAATTTTTTATCCCACAGTTACTATTGAGCTTTTACAAATTATTATTACAGCTAATTGAAATTAAAAGAGTATTGATTTGAAACTACGGAAATGTGACGTCGCAATTCAATATTTCATAATTTTTTTCCTGCATGCTTACGTTTTGGACATTTTAAAAAGTAGGTGATTTGACCTGTCAGGCAAATACCGTATTCGTTCATGTTATAGTTAAAACAGAAATATGGTTTTTCAACGATAGAAATATGTTTACCAAACATTTAATTTCGTAATGGAACATGCGCTCATTATAAAACAATGGTTAGAATGAAGTCTACACAAAGAGGCTCAAATTTCTTGTATCAGTGAATACGTTATCATATTCTATTTTGCCTCGTTTCCTAATTAGAGATGTTCTTTGTTTTGGTATTGAGTTAAATACGAAACGAACCACAAATTACAATGGCTATTTTTATCCACATATTCGACCTGATGTTTTTATTTTTTGCAAAATCTTAATATTTTATATTTTATTTACACATTATTTACTATTTACAATTTTAAACCAACTTCTAAATCGCAAAACAGATTTTATATTCGTTTGTTACACACACATCTTTGTTTTTCTTTGTTCTTATTGTATATAGTTATGATATCTCTATCTTCACGTCCCGTGTTAAAACTTTGTTAAATTACATACCTACCTAATTACTCCAACTCCTACCTATTACATTAATTTATTTATTTATTTATTTAAACTTTATTGCACGAAATACAATTTTTACAAAAGGCGGACTTAATGCTTCATGGCTTCCCTACCTTAGGGCTAAACAGAAAGTGAATAGAAAGTAGGTAGTGCTATTATAATAAAATAATTTACTCTTATTAACTAGTTAACATATATATTAATGTGAAGGAACCGTTTTTCCATACCTATACGGATATAATCTGCTCAACCCTTACTGATCGAATCATCTTGGAACCATAATTAAGTTTGTGTGAGCTAAGATTATAGAGCGTCTTATCAAAGGGTTCACTGACATCGTGGCTTGTAACACAATAAGCCACGCTATTGCAGACATGATGTAATAATCTATACTAATATAATAAAGCTGAAGATTAGTACCTAGTTGCGGATTAGTTTGTTTATTTGAAAGCGCTCATCTCAGGAACTACTGGTTCGAATTGAAAATTTATTTTTGTGTTGGATAGTCGAGGAAAGCTACAGTTTAACACAATGTGTGCGGAAACCAAATTCCACGTGGACGGAGTCGTGGGCCGTCGCTAGTCTATACTAATATATAAAGCTGAAGAGTTTGTTTGTTTGTTTGTATGTATGTTTGTTTGTTTGTTTGTTTGTTTGTTTGTTTGAACGCGCTAATCTTAGGAACAACAGCACCGATTTGAAAAAATATTTTTGTGTTGGATAGTCCATTTGACGGGGAAGGCTTTAGGCTATTGACAATCGAAATCCACAGAATATTGATCATAATGTTGTTTTATGAGATAGAAGACGAACATGCTGTTTATAAGACAGAAGTTACGTCTCCGCTTTTGCCAACCGTGACTGATTAAAATACAACGCTTCTTTTTGGTGTGCTTATTACTTAACAAACGTTTTTAAAAGTGGTAGTATCAAATCTAATACTTACTAGTTCACTTAGTGTAGAAACACACTAAAAAACGCGACCTTATTTTTTACTATGTTAACTTTCTCTACGTAATTTCGGCACAGTGTCATCCTCAATTTAAAATAGATTGTGATCGTAACTCCGCCGAACTTCGGTCACCTTTTTTCGGGCAAGTGTGTTTTTATACTAATACTAAAATTATCTTATTTAAGCAGGACCAGCACCCCAGCGACTTGTTGCACACACGAAGAAAAACACGAAGAATAGTTTAAAAATACACACGCTTAGGTATTGTTCGCTGTGTTCAGGAAAGTATGTATAAACTTAATCTCCCCACATCACTCGTGAAAACGTAGGTGTTCTCTTCCATTAGAAAGTTTACGGTTTCTTGTTTTAATGAATTTCCCTTTGACGAAATGACAAGAAAATTACTACAAACATTCCGCAGCTAAGTTTTTGATTAAATTTCTTTTCATTCAGCTCTACTTAAACGTCGCTTTTTGTTTGAGGAAAAATCTTTCTTCAGTAGTTCACAATCAAGTAGCACTTTATTGTGATAAAATTCCTTTTGTACCTTACGGCGGCCATGAATTCGTTTGCGGATTTGTTTTCTTACAATGTTTACGTTACCTTATGGTTTTAGAAAAAAAAGTTATAATATTTGTGTCAAGATATTTTGTCAGTAAGCTTTATTTTATTGTTGAATTTATTTGACAGTAGGTACAGCCAACATTGCTAATCAGAATGAAAGCCTTGTCATATCTATTACAGCTTTCTGTTCCTGACTTACCTTTCAATGGTAAAATAGTTGAATGTTGTAAGGCTTAACGGTTTAATTAATTTTACGGAGCTAGGATAAGCTTTAGGTTTCAATGAAAAACAAAAGCTTGGATCGTTGGCGCATACCAATCATTCGTTTTGAAATCTAACGGACAGTATTTTCATTTAAATAATTGTGCGTTATTCCGTAAAAATAAATATAAGCAACGGCAAACTCATGTCCAGATAATTGAAATAATAAAATTATGTAAAAATAATGCCCTTCCGGCCGTTTTACGCAGGACATATTATATACGAGTACAGTGCACAAGTTAGTGCGAAAGCACAGGTGCACTCCCTATTCCCTCACTCTTATAATACTGTGGGAGCGGGGCAGTAATCTGACACGACCGTAGAGAGAACAGAACCAACGGCTGAACGAGCCTTCCGAAGCACGGAGATGATCGAGATGAAATTTTTCGTCATGTCACCCATCCGATGACTGACCTCTGCGAAAGTTGCTTAATTGAGCAATCGCAGGCCAAGCGCGCTGACCACTGTGCCATAACCATGAGAACCATAAATAACTAACAGATCAAACGAAAATGATGTTGCGTGATATTTAATTACTTTTTATTTTCACAGTCAGCTTGTTTTATATATCATCATAATTATGGTAATGTTTATGATAATATTGGGTTTTAATATTTCCATAATTTATTTGTGAAGGACTGCACTATGATCATCGGTGAAAATTAAATTATCCGTGACTCCCAAGCACTGTAAATATTTATGTAAATATTAATGAACACAACATTGTTACTTCTACACAAATATGTAGACCCTTTAATTTCCAAATAATGCGTAATCAGTTATTGTTATGTTATACGTAAAAAAAAACATCGTGAACAAGCGCAGCAAGTATACAAAAAAAAAACTATTTTGATATTAAAACTATTAATAATTCTATGTGGAATATCAAAGTCACATGATACCAGTTAATAAATGTACGAATAGGTAGCGCGGTTGTTATGGGTATAGTCCTAAAAAAAACAATCACCCGATAAATCCTCACAGCTCTCTATTACTAAGCCTTGATGGAAACTGCTTCAATTTATGTTATTCTTCACTCAAAATGCATATCGCTCGACATAAATCCATAGTTGGAATGAAATGCAATTCAACTATCAAGCCAGACATTGTGCAGGATCACGTCTAGAAAATAGATACAATAAAAACTTGTGACCTAGTTTTCCTTATTATATTCCCGGAAACAATCGTGGAGTTGCCGAGATAATTTTTCTGTTTATTTAATTAAGCACCTATTGAAACGACTAGGTTTTCCGATGCTCATTGTTTGTGTGAATATTTATGATAAATATTTTTGTTTGATGCATATTTTGAATTGATTGATTTACGAGTAGAACAAATGGGCGAATATGAGTATGACAAAACGTACCTACATAATGTCAAAGTTAAGCACATAGCGCCACTTTTCTTATATAATTATTTATTTAGACTTAAAAGTTTAATGATATGTAGGTAATAATGTTAGTATGTTGAAATCTACTTAAACCGAAAATCGTCAAAATGTTACATAATTTGCAATGTTTATAAAAGAAACTAGCGGCCGCCCGCGACTCCGTCCGCGTGGATTTCTTTTTTTCGAAATAAAAAGTAGCCTATGTTCTGTCTCAGGGTCTAAAGATTGTCTGTACCAAATTTCATCAAAATCAATTTATAATATTAGTTTGTAGCTAGTATTAGTAGTTGGGATAATTATTAGATAACTTAACTTACGTACCTAGATCAACGTTTAAAATTATTGTAAAAAAAGATTCACAATGACTGTGCCAACAAAAGTAAATGAACTAAACGATCAAACAAACGTCGCCGTTCAACGATCCTCTAGGACGTAAGAATTCTCCAGGTTTTCTTTCCATACGATAGCAGTCTTTACGAGCAAAACGTACGTGGAATAAGCCAGTGGTGACGATAATCAACAGTTATTTGCAGTTTTTTTTTTATATTTTATATTTTTTTATTTAGGACTAAGCTAGCACTTGACCACAAAGTTGCCTGATGTTAAACAACTATGTGGTCTACGGTGGAGCGTGCTTGCTCAGGAAAAGCCTGTTTATTCTGGCCAGTTAAATTTCAAATAACTCCGCCATTCCTCCACTCCTTAGCCGGACCAGGTGATATTGGAATTTAATAAAAACTTAATGCTCATTTTCTTTATGAGCCAACTTGCCGGAGAACTAATATTGGACGAGTGGCTCCAGTCAATTAATTTTAGATTGGTGCAATTTTTGCAACGAAGTATCTTTTTCTTACTTTTTCAGCTTTGAAGTTACAAAATTGCGGTCGTTGGTTGATCCCCAGATGTATTTTAACACAGCGGTGAATGCCCTCGATTTAATATTGTATTATAATAGTATTTTTTTAAAATAAAAGTGATCTACTTTCAGATCATCGTCATAATACAGGCTCTTTATTGGGTTTGGCTAGCGACTGGAACAGCCGAGGTATCTTCTGATTTGACAAATAAATAAAATAGACGAATATTAACAGCGTGTATTGTTTGCTTCGCAGTAGTACAGAGAGTGTTAGAACAAAATCATACAGAAATAATGAAGACATGTTATTATTGTAAACTAATACAAATTAGGGAATGGTAAAGTACAAAACATGATGCAATAAATTGTCTGACTAATATTGACCTAAATGCCTGTTGCTTAGAAGGCTTACAGAAGTGTGTAAAAAGAATGATGCAATAAAATTATTGATTACTAAGTAGGCACATCTTAATAACTTGAATTATGAAGATCGCGGATTTGAATCTTGTTTCAAGTCTTAATTCTAAGAGTTTGGCATATTTTTTCACCTCTTAATGACCTCTAATCTAATCGCAAAGCTATTAATGCATTAATTTCATCACCAGTGGTCCTCCTAGCGATGGCGACCCCTGGCTAATGACCTGAGTCCGAACTCCTTCATCACCAATAGTGTCCCTAAAACGCCAAATGCAGCGGCCCTTATAAACTAAAAACTTGACTTGTAATTGGCGACCCCTGGCTGATGACCTGACTCCGAACTTCTTCATCACCAATAGTGTCCCTAAAACGCCAAATGCAGCGTCCCTTATAAACTAAAAACTTGACTTGTAATTGGCGACCCCTGGCTGATGACCTGACTCCGAACTTCTTCATCACCAATAGTGTCCCTAAAACGCCAAATGCAGCCCTAATAAACTAAAAACTTGACTTGTAATTGATTTATTTAATTTAATTTAATAGAACTGTGGAAACTGTTATTACCCCCTTACAATTTTACACCCAGAATCCTCGTAATCGTAGTTGAGCTCGTGAACCGAACCTACTCGTAGTAACATAATACTCTGCGAAGTGCCGCTCTGGTGTCGCAAGCACGTCTTAACTCGGTAACAACCAGAATAACAAGATCTGCCTTCATCGGGACACGTTGGGGCGATATTTGGATATCTTGATGATATGATATTTCTAGCAGTGGGAGATAAGGTTTGGGTGGGTGAAGAAATAAGAAAAGGAGTAAAATGATTGCGGAAGATTTTGTGCGTACATATTCTGGACTTTTTTTACGAAGCGCCTTTGAAACAAAAAGTTCTTGCTTCTAATAGAAATGTTATTACATCTACAAAATTGCGTAATTTTTAATAATAATAAAGAACTAAGATTAACTAAGGGCAACTAAGGTCTTAGACCAAAAGAAAGAACAAAACATAAGCGCGATCTCAAGTAATCGTTCTAACAAAATTTTCCGTAAGCCTTTTTAAATTACAGTTCACTTTGTTTTCGCTGATAAACAAAAAGCAATACCGAGCAAGCTGCGGCAAACAAAATTGATCCGCAAAGCCTCTCAGGCCGTATGCTCGGAGCCAATCGCACGGAATCCAATCGTTCTATTTATATAAAAAACCAAGAGACGAGATAATTTAGTGGAAATTCTCCATAAGTCCCGGTGAGAGGCGGTTGCCATGGCGACGGGACCTGTTGATGCCGCCCCCTCGCAAAGTTGGTACACATAGAACCTCGCGTTTAATGAATGTAAGCTGTGTGAATCAGTTGGTAATCTGGTTTTACTCAGCGCTGTAATAGTTTTTGCTTTTCTATGTTTAGTTACTTAATAAGTAATAGTGATCTTTTTAACATTTATGTTCTCTGAAGGACAAAAATCTTGAGCATTATAAATCTTCCATTTGTAGTTGCCGTTGTAGACATTTACCTCACAGATTAATAACCACCCTTCAGTAGCTTATTCTAATCATATGATGCTAGTTATGACTCGCGAGTAGCATCCTCGTTTGTTTTCTTTATCCCAAGTGAAGAATTACACTTGGATGAAAATACGCGACCGGTGTTCCCCGCCTATGCATTTTCTATACAGAATTACGCGACGTCATTTCGGCAAATACATTGCAGGCGTCACGCCAATTTCATTGACAGTTTTTCCGCCCAGTGTGTTCTATACTTACTAAGAATAAACATCCTTTATTTTAGTTTTCCGTTAAATTCTTCAATTGTTCGTTGTTTACTGGTTCGTTCATTTCGCTTTACGCTTGTTAGTCTATTGTCCACTGCAGTCCACCTAGTTCTCTCCAATTCTCTCTCTGAACTCTCTCAAAACTCGTTTGACGAGATTTTTAGTCGTTATTAATGTTATGTTCCCTTGTACGGTAGCACGTTAGTTAGCCGTAAAAGTATATAATTCCACCGTAAAAGGTCATAAAACGGAAGAAATAACTTCAACATTGTAGTATTTAGTTATTATTTATCCATTATAATAATAAAGTTAAGATCTTAATATGACTTATACACTTAGTACCTTTTGTTGAGTTGGCCGATGCTTGAATAATAGTTTTGCTATTGTTGTTCTTAGTTTTAATGTTATAAGTGATATATTACATGTGACATGTAAAATGATTTTTAATGAATGCCGTATTATTAATAGTCGACAGTTAAAAAAGAATTCAACAAAATCTCTATGAAAAAACATTTCTCTCATTAGATTCCACAACTTTTAAATAATTAAATTCTTTTGCACGTCCAAAAAAAGGCGTGTGCAAATAAAAATATATATGAACAATGAACCTTTTAGGGGGCGTTACTACACCCTGAATGTGGGCTAACTGTGGCTTTAATCTATCACCATTACTGGGTTTATGGACTGTTTACTTTGCGGAAGAGATAAAACCAGCAGGACAGCTTTTGTAGCCCACAAGAAAGATTACAACCGGGATTATTCTTTATTATGAGTTAGTGTGACCAACATGTTATTAGGTATTATTTGGTACTCGCTTAATTCAGCTGATCAAACTTATAGCAGCAACAAGTGCTGTAGTTGTATACCATACTAATATTATAAATGTGAAAGTTTGTTTGTTTGGATGTTTGTCCGTCAATCACGCTGAACCTTCTGAACGAATTTTGATGAAATTTGGTATATCAGGGTATGGGCTGACTGAGGTAAAAAATACCTTTCATCCCGATTAAATGATCGCATAGGATAAAACAGAATTATTGATAACGTGTGCAAAGTCGCTGGCAAAAATAGTCATTGTATAAATGAAACTATTTATTGTCATCACTTTAAAACATATTAGGTAAGTAGTACAACGAAAGGAACAAAAAAGCTTATCACAAAGCACTTAATAATAACTTCATATCAACCGAATTTTCTACCGTAACTGTAAAATACAATAAATGGGTCTTAACAATCGCCGGGAACGCTCTAAATTAACGCTGGAAGACAATTCCGTCTGATTGCTTTAATTTTTCGTTACACTTCGTGTCCCATTTAGGCTTTTCCTTTTAGGCCCGACTGCCGTCAATGACTTTCAATTGAGTCGAATTCAGACTGAATCGATACTTTTTAATATCATGCCGTGATCTCTTACCTTTTTTGTTATTTGTGTGTTTAAGTGTATATTTTGTTAAAGGATTTCTGCAATTTGAAAGATATTTGTGAACTCTTCTAGTTTAAGAAAGTTCAAAGGACCATATATTTTAAACAAGTGGTACATAATATTACACTCATCATTATACACGAATATTCGAGAAAAAAATTACTATGTTTAAGTCAAATTTTCCAACTTCAGTTAAAGCTTTCCACCGTTTATCTGTCATGTTTTCTTGGGATCATAGTATGAACTCTTAGAAGGTTATATTTTTTCCAATACTACTTATTTTCGAATTACAGAACAAAAGTGATTTTCTTAAACAGTATAAAATTTACTCTTATTTGTCCCCGTCGAGAATCATATGTATAAGTGCATAACCGTGTATACTATAGTACAGTCCGGATTATTCCGGATTATTTTTGATTGTTGGTCATGAGCACCAACATGTATACAAACACATTCAAATATAAACTAAAGCAGTAAATGGCGTTGATATAAGAGTCGATGGGTATGACGAAGTGTATACATGTTGGTGCTCATGACTGTACATGATCGACGTGCCCACAAATTGTCGAGTGGCTCGTAACCGTAAAGCGGGCGTCACGAACCAATCCATGCATTTTACGAGCATCGTCTTTATTATACGACAATGATTAAAGGCACTAAACATTTCACTGTACACCCGTTATCTTCCGCAGATTGCGTCATCACTTCTCAATGCGTGTGGTTTAGCAGTAAATGGATATTGTGTTCTTTTTTCAATTTATTTATCAAAATTCCTGTTTTGTTCCATGGAAGCATAAAATCTAGGTCAAGAAACCTACCGTTTTCCGCACACATAGTTTTTTCACTACACAAAAATATTTTTTAGTTCGAACCAGTCGTTCCTGAGTTGAGCACAAACAAACAAACAAACTCTTAAAAAGGGATGCCGGAATAAGGCCCAGAAGTGCACACGATGTTCCATTTTATAAAAATAGCTAAAATATTCGTTCTTAATTATTCGCGCTATTCGTATGTCGCTAAAAGTTGGGGTTAATATAACAAAAATTAAAAGAAATTCAACTATTTATTAACCCCACCGGAATTGCGTCCTTTTGACAGATATGTGTAAACAAATCTATCTACGCCCTATCAGCATTGAAGTAAAGCGCAAATTCGTGTGTATCGAGCCGACCCGCGGCGGGCTCGTATGTGTTAAGAGTTGCCACTACAGAAATATAATTTCAGATAATCGATTATAAGAGAATATCGAATATTATTACGTTGGTGGATCTTAGCTAAAATAGAAATAAAAATACCACTTACAATTTATCTACGGAAATGAGGTGAATAACTGGTTGCAATTTTTAAGATACCCGTACGATCCCGTACGATCGTGACATGAGGGGTAGCTTGCCTAAAATAAAAAAATAAATATATTTCAGTGTCATTATCCTATTTATCTTTTAAATATTTTATAATCTTAGTAAAATATATTCATGAATCAATCAAACGTATATGTTAGGCTGCATTATTTTATAAACTACTAGCGGCCCGCCCCGGCTTCGCCCGTGGTACTTGTCCACTATTTAATGGATGAAATTATACATAAAAACCTTCCTCATGAGTTACTCTATCTATTAAAAAAAACCGCATCAAAATCCGTTGCGTAGTTTTAAAGATTTAAGCGTTCATAGGGACATACAACACACATAGGGACAGAAAAAGCGACTTTGTTTTATACTATGTAGTGATATTAGAATCGAATAGATCTAAAATCGAATATCGATATTTTTTTACGCAATGGAAACATTAAATTAACTGCCAATTCAACTGTCAAAGTTCAAAATATCAAAAAGTAATTGTGTTTTTCTTGCATCAACAAAGTGATCGGTTTTATTTCGTGCGTTTAACTAAACAGCTTCATTATGAATACTGACTCCGACGATCCGGGTTCAGCCGTAGCAGGTAAACAAATACTTTTTACAACCTTACACCACCAACAGCTAATATGGTGGAAATCGTAGATTGTATTACTGATGGAAAATAATCAATATGCATTTACCCAAAAACACTGACTTTTTTTAAACCCTTTCTTTCGCCAGTTAACTAATGACTATTTACTCTATATTTCCATAGTACTTTCATATGTGTGCACTGTGGGCCGAAACTTCTATGGCCAGCCGGCGTCCCCCTTTTACTATAAAGTAGGTATAAATACTGCGGTGTATACCTTTAACCCTTATCTTGGCAAGGCTATGAATTTGTTAAAACTGTTTTAATTGTAATATTTCCTGCTTAGATATGACTCAGATAAGCCAATAAAAATACAAAAAAAATATTTTGAATTTAAGTTTTTGAGAAACAATATGTATCATATATGTTACACTGCCAAGTATAGGGTATAGGATGATATTAAACAAATGATCAAAAAAAGAGGTTAATTTAAATGAGATGATGTTAAATAAGTGGAAAGTTTATGTAAACATAAGCATACTTGTAATTGAATAGGCCAAATTGATGGAAGTCGCAAAAACAGTTTCTTTTCCTTAGTACGTCTTATGAATAACAGCTATTGTTCTTAGTCTGAATCTTGTTCTTTTCGGTATGTTAATTGGTGTTGAATAAGACGAATGAACAGTACAAACAAGGCAAAGGAGATTTTTATATTATAACCTTTTTAATCAACGGAATTTGGTAATTTCATGCAGGAAGAAGCGAGGCAGCAGGGGTAAGAATTGGGATAGCTTTGTTCAAAAACTCGCGAACAAAATCAAACAAAACCAAAAAACAAAGTTAGTACATGAAATTCATTGCATCCAGAAATATAAAAATGTTTCAAATATTTGTAAATTAAACGGTATTATCAAATTTTGTATAATTACTAAATCACTCAGGACTTGGCAAATGTATCATATATGATACAAACTAGAACACGGGGAGCTTGGCAGTGTAACATATATGATACATAGTTAGTTAAATAGTTATAAAATTGCCAAATAGCTACAAACACCAAAGAAATTAATGGAAAATCAAAAAGTAGTATTTTTTCTATAAAATACTAATGAAAAAACACACAAATATTTATAAATACAGTCAATACACAAATAAAATTATCACGCGCTCAAAGCCAACGTGCCTCCGTGACGTCATTTTGTCCACCAATGATAGCAGCACACTTTTCGACCGATAAAGCATTTAATTTTCAATTCTATGATAGGTCACTTATGAAATAAGCGTAAAATAAATATCTTAAATCCCTTGGTCAGGGCTCAGGAAAATTTTTATTTGAATGTATCACCCGTGTTACACTGCCAAGAAAAGGGTTAACTGCATGTTATAAATGTCAATATACTACATAAAAATGTCACGATTCGTCACTGTTTTCATATCAAGTGGTAAAATGCAACACAAAAGCCTAAAAGCCTGACACATATTGAATTTTCGGATGAAACAATTTGTGGACTATATTGGAGTTTTATACGTCTGTTGTAAGGGGAAATCACATCGGGTCGCTTGTCAGCCCTTTTATAAAAATATAACGCAGTTTAAAGTGCATGCGGTTGTGTGCACTTAGCAATCCCATTAATATTGTGATGGCCCATCGTAATAGAGTGCGGTGCAGTTTATAATTACGTCCAAGCTAACATAATCGTACCTTGTTTGTATTGTTTGGCATGTTAAATTGCTTTTAAACAATCAAATTCAGATTGTGCTAGTTTGTTCAATTAGTTGTTACTACTATTAGTAGGCTGATAATACGATAAGCCAGAATAGCGTATTAGGTAGCAGGCAGTACTAAATGTAAATTTAAAAGGAAGGCTGTAAAAGATCATAGGTCGTACCGAAAATAAGTTGGTTTTGCCTTTTTCCACTCGTGATGTACTCTTTGGAACTTCTTCGGAGGTTTAATAGGTACTGGTACTTTGGAAAACATATTCTGCGTTGTTAGTTGAAACTCAGCTAGGAAGAGACGTCATAAAGTAACTAGGTAAGGGATTCATATAAAGAACTTAGATGCAACTTTCAAGGAATAAATAGCTAACCACTCACACATGATACGTTCTCTTAGAAATAATAAAACAGTTTTCTTATAAAATACTACAAATGAGTAGACAGTAATTGATCTGAAGAAAATACTTCATCCCTACGGCAAGAATTGGCTCATTACCTGATTATTAAAACTGTTTTACCTTTAATTTGAAACCTAAACTGTTAATCATTAGAGTCATTTTCAGTTAAACTTTATTATTCAGCGAGCACTTCGATAGACCCTTGTTGAAATGTTAAATGGTAGACGTCGCCGATTAATTGGCAATTCGGTGGATTACTAAAAGGCCGATTTGCATGAGAAGCCAGTAACGCTAATGACCCTCAAAAAGGTTTAACAAGAAATCGTTCAATATTTATTAAGAAAATATGTATGTATAAAGGAAATGATATGTTAAATTACGTAAATAATAAATACACGCAAATAATTAATTAAAACATAAGTTTTTACTTGGAAAGAACACAAGTTTAGAGTACCTATGCGTCATACCTACATATGTTTTCTTAAATGTTTTTTTTTTCATTCTAATGAATAAGCAATTGTGCCGGTTTTCTTTTTCGAACAAAGATCAGGTAGGCTAGCCAAGATGCTACTTTGACGAATTCGCCAGACGCTTTCGTAGCGACTTATATCTCCATCCCGCTCACATAAATAGTTAGTGTGCAGGAGGGCAATATAAGTCGTGACGAAAGCGTATGGCGAATTCGCCAAAGTAGCATCTTGGCTAGGGGCCCAGGTTTCTTATTTATCTTTATAAAGTTAAAACCCATTTTTGTAATTGCATATATCATGACTTCAAATGTTGAAAGCTTTCGCCCCGCAGTGGGAAATTAATAAAGTTAATACCTAGTTTACTTTTTACTTAGATGTTATCAACAAATAATGTACGAGTATTTGTTTAGCAGACACTTAGCTTGATGTTTATCGGACTACACGGACTACATTAATTCAGTTGAAGGTCAGACACTTCAAAAGGAAAAGCGTTGGTCAAAGTCCTTCTTGATAATTAACTCTTTTAATTTTCTATATATTTTTTTCAATTCAATTAAATAGATTATTTTTTCTGTTTGTAATTATTGCTTGGATTTGGTCTTTATTTAAAATATATGTGCGTCAATTGAAGTAAGTACCAAAAGAATATTGGCCATTATTTACTTTGTTTCAGCTCAAGATAAACGAGTAAAGTTTAAAATTGTAATTAGATATTGATTATGTATAACTTTGTTAGATGGAACTATCGCCGCATGGGCAGGATTCAATTAGTAATTCTATCACAAACAGAATAGAGTTTAATTTTAACGAATAATAATCTATACTAATATTATAAAGAGGAAAGGTTTGATTTTTTGTTTGTTTGTTTGTTTGTATGAATTGAATAGGCTCCGAAACTACTTGGCAGATTTGAAAAATTCTTTCTCTGTTGGAAAGCTACATTCACCCAGAGTAACATAGGCTATATTTTATCCCGGTACGGGAAGTAGTTCCCCCGGGACGCGGGTGAAACCGCGTGACGGGCCGCTAGTATAATATATTCCGGCCTTGCATGTGAACTTTACCTGGCTCCATTGCTTTAGGCAGAAAATAGAAAACTAAAATGCTGACTGCATACGGTCCCCGTGCTTCCACATGACTTATCCCAAATAATGACTGCTGACTTACGTCGAGGCAAGCAACGCATGTGCATTCCACTATAAATATTATAATGACTTGGTTTTGAGACGATTTTTCTATTGAAAAATATTGTAGAGGATTTTTACTTTTTCGTGTAGGTATACGAACAAGAGGGTCACCTGATGGTAATTCATCACCGCTGCCAAGGGATATCAAGAATCGCACAAGAGCCGCAGATGCGTTGCCTGCCAAAACATATGTAATACGACATTAGTTACATACGTTACTTGTGTTTGTTAAGGAGCTTGTCAGAAAATACTTTTTCTTTACGATTTTCTTTATCCTTGTGTTCATGTTTCCTCACGATATAAAACTGGTATGAATTTCTCATTTAGGTCTTTGATAATCCAGTGGGGAATGCCTGCCCTGATTAGAATCATGCAATTTGACTTCACGCATGTGAATTGGCACTCTTACTACTAGGCTACCGATGCTCTTTTCAATTGGGATCAAATAGGAAATACCAATAAAACTACTCCGAGCACTACAGGCGATACTGCCCGTCGGTCACCGCACTAATGGCACTACGCAGGCATAAAGACCGGCCTAATGATGTCCGTGACCCTCCGCTCTTACGTGACTTGAGCCGGGCAGTGTTCGCGGGGTATGGTGATTTACTCCTGATAATAAGTACTTATGTACTTCCTTCACCAATGAGAATACAATGATTTATATAGTGAAGCAATAATTGAGCAAAGTATATTGATGACGGTTCAGACACAACGTAGACATGGCGTCATTATAAGTTGGAGATTCGAGACCTATATTATATCATCAATTAAAATTTACTATAGTTTCTGCTAGTATTTGACCAAAAATAAGACAGTTAAAACTCAAAAAAAAAAAAAAAACTCAAATATACTTTATTCAAATAGGCCTCATAAAAGCACTTATGAATCGTCAATAATAATAAAAAACAACACATTGAATCTACCACCGACTTCGGAATGCAGTCATCTACCGAGAAGAAGCGGCAAGAAACTCGATAGTTGCTCTTTTCAATCGCCAAGTTTTGTTACAATATTTGTCCAATAAGATTATATACTTGTACTTGTTCTAGTACTAGGCCATACAGTTACCTCTTTCAGGTATAGAACAAAAATTATTAAATACATAAGAACAGATTGAGTCCCAGTCGACCAGTCCCCAAAGGTGGCACCTGTTCACAAGTATGACGTATGTGTCAGCCATCATCTCACTCAACCATTTTAGAGGGAATGAAATGACCCGCCACATAGCGTTAGGCATGGTTACATCAGTCTTATACCAAATCAGGTAGGTAATACCAATAAAACTACTCCGAGCACCACAGCCGATACTACCCGTCGGTCACCGCACTAATGGCACTACGCAGGCATAAAGACCGGCCTAATGATGTCCGTGACCCTCCGCTCCTACGTGACTTGTGCCGGCAGTGTTCGCGGGGTATGGTGATTTACTCTCGATAATGAGTATTAATGTACTTCCTTCACCAATGAGAATACAATTACTTTTAAAGTAAAGCAATAATTAGGCAAAGTAAATTAATGATGGTTTAGACGCAACGTAGACATGGTGTAATCATAAGTTGGAGATTCGCGGCCTATATTATATCGTCAATTAAAATTTACTATAGTTTCTACTAGTATTTGACCAAAATTAAGACAGTAAGGCATGGTTACATCAGTCTTATACTCAATCAGGTAGGAAATACCAATAAAACTACTCCGAGCACTACAGCCGATACTACCCGTCGGTCACCGCACTAATGGCACTACGCAGGCATAAAGACCGGCCTAATGATGTCCGTGACCCTCCGTTCCTACGTGACTTGTGCCGGGCAGTGTTCGCGGGGTATGGTGATTTACTCCCGATAATGGTGGAATGATTGTTACGGTCACTTCGATCTAATAGATTTTGAGTGAGAGCAAAGAATGAAAGAACTGTTAGGAAAGAAAGTAAACTATAGGATTTCAGGTTAAATCCTACTACTATTATAAAGGCGAAAGTTTGTATGTGTGGATGTATGGATGTATGGATGTTTGTTACTCTTTCACGTAAAAACTACTGAATGGATTTGAATGAAACTTTACCACAATATAGCTTATACATCAGAATAACACATAGGATATTGGAAATCGAAATCCACGCGGACGGAGTCGCGGGTGGCCGCTAGTGCTTCATATTTCATCATTTTAATAATATACATACATAAAAAAACCTTGCGATCAGCCATTTGCGCACGACCTATTCTTGTCGTCGGTTATTTATTTACTTTAATAACTGATATATTATGTAAGCATAGCAGTGTGATAAAAACTGAGCTGTTGGCAAAATCGGGACTAATATGTAAGTCCCATGTAAATCTTAATCTGATGCAGTAATCACATAAATAAGTCTAAAAATAGATAGAAAAGGTGGAAACATTGTCTACCCGCAGATATCACTTACATACTATAGCCTGTTTCACGTTTTAGCGTTCCACAAAACCTCCTTTTCTGCACAAATCCCAAAATTAAATCATTAAAAAAACTGTTTTCACAGACAAAGTACGGCAGTCGGATTATAAGAGATCTCTTTAATCAAATTACGCCTAACAAAGGCAGTCGTCGTTTTTTAATCCGGGCGTAAGTCGATTAGCAGAGATCTGGCAGACGGTGGCGATAGATCATTTAACAACTCTCCGAGAGTGCTTGCAAATACGACGCGACAGGGTAATTATTAAGGTCTTAAGATTGAACGGGAATTAGGCTTACGGTGCTCGGGCGGATTAAAATTTACAATTCATTTGTTTCATGACTTTTATGTTGGTAGATTAAGACTTTTTATAAATATCAATGCATTATGACGAACTATAGGACCATATAAAGGTATTTTAAGATGATGTATGTAATGAAGTAAGCCAAGACTTTTTATACTCTCTAAACAGGCTCCGACTGTACATATTATATGAAAGTCTAGTAGGTAAAAAAGATATGATGTGCAAAATAATTAATATGTATGTTCATCAAATTGTACTTGACTTTGACATTGAAATCATATTAATAAAACCTTATTAAGACCAATACATCTTTAGCTTCTAAACTTTTCTTGATTCTTATTCTCTACCCTTTTTGATTCAATGCATTTTGATTAGAGTGGAAAGTTCCTACAATAGGATTAATTATTTCTAATTTATCATCTTCTAACAAAGAATAAATCTTAAGTTGATTTAAGCCCCCTTCTCACCTGAGTTTAGTCAAAGTTTCTTGCACAAGCACCTTACCGGTATACCAGTATTGGTTGTCAGATCACTTTCACGCGGCATCCTTTATAATTCAAATTAGATTTAGAATTTCGAGCTCACCCAAAATGTCATTTACATAGAATTGATTTGACTTGGCGATTTCTGTTATTCAAATACTGAAGTTAGCGACGCATCGTAATAAGAAGATTTCAAATTATACAGTGTTTGAGTAAGTAATAAGAGATAATGAGACGTCATATCATAAATTACATCAATACAGGCAGATCTAAAGGAATATGTTTACTGTTTTCCATGTTTCGGGATTTAAGCATAAGAATTCATTCGCCGAAAGATGTTTTGATAAAAATAAAAACATGTTTTTATACTACCACCTTATACAGCTGTCATACATTGACAATAATAAAGGTGAGGAAAGGCGTACATTAGAGTTACGAGTCATAAAAAAATGACAACAAAAGTCTTACGCAAACGCGGTAAAGTTCTTACACGGGATGCATAGGAAACAGTGTTAATGTTTCAGGCCTAAATACGCGTATGCGTACAAATATGAGACTACGACGGTTCGTGAGTAGAAAATATAACATTTTGTTTTGACCACCCAGACCAAGAGGTCGCGGGTTCGATCTCCGCACAGGTCAAAAACAATACTGTGCACGAACATGTCTGTTTGTCCTGGTCTAGGTGTTATATGTATCTATTTAGGTATATTTATTTTGTATAGATTAAAAGTATTGAAGCATGTCCATCCTTTTCCCAAGCCTCTAGTTCAAGCTCCGAGCTTAGCTTGCTATAAGTATTTCGTAAAAATAGACTTGTTGTAATATATTATAGCAAATCGAAAGTCAATAATACGATTTTATTGGACACAACATTTTTTTTTAATGTCAGAGGCGGCAAACGAGCTAGCGGGTCGCCTGATGGTAAGCAATCACCGCCGCCCATGGACATCCGCGACACCAGTTGATGTGTTGCCGGCCTTAACCCCATACCCTCCCCAACTAAGCTCTGGCAACCTTACTCACCAGCAGAAACATAGCACAACAGTTACGAAGTACTACTTCACTGCGGTCCTCTGTAAGGTGAAGGTACTTCCCCAGACGAGCGGCTCATTCGAGTTGAATTTCCACAAAGCTCTACCTCTCTTACAACATGTCAAATGTCGTTAGGTTGGTAGTTTGTCCTTGACATGATCTCGAGGTCGAGAGTTCATATCACAAAATTCAAATACCTTTTCAATATGCGTGCCTTTATATTTTTAAACTGTTCAAATATTATAAGATCCTCTTCACACAAGACTCACTTCGTATTTCCATAACTTTCAATACTTGCATCGACTTTACGACTGGAAAAGATGGCAGTAAACAAATTTCAACTTTTAGCACTGAAGTACTCGTATATTTTATCTAGTAGTTCAAAGATTTGGTCGTAAAAATACTTGTGGAATATTGGTGACGTGGTTTAAAAGTGAAAAGTGAATTTAAGAGAGAGCTTAGTGGAACCACTCAAATAAGCTGCTCGTCAGTGGAAGTACCTCCATCTTTCAGAAAACCGAATCACTTCATAACAGTTGTGCTATGTTTCTGCTGGGGAGTCAGGTCTCCAGAGCTCAGTTGGTGAGGGTATCAGATCTTAAAGGCCGGCAACTGCGATACCTCTGGTGTCGTGGACGTTCTTGTCAATGGTCGGCGGTGATTGCTTACCATCAGGCGACCCGCCAGGTCTTTACAACCTAATAATAAAAAAAATATTATTTCAAACAAATCGCGTCTCTGTCATTATACCAATTTGTACTTAGCAAGTGTAAACTTTAAGCCAGTATTATAGTCTTTTGTTTTGTTGATCTAGGTACCCTGTACATACTCGTATAATATTACAAAAACTTCAAACACCCTACACACTCAATAATCACGCGTCTGATTTTTAAATTTCCATTCCATTTCGCTGTTGGGTAAAGGACTGTTTTTAGGTTTTTCAAAAGGACTTCAATTCATTAATGTTAAAAAGAGGAATGTTGAAAGCGACCCGTTGGAAAGAGTGAATTCAAACATTAAAGGTTCTGTGTAAATACATCACCGTATCCATGGATTTAAATCGTCAGATTTGCCCTCGCCTACTTCGAAATTGGCACTAAAATAAGAGCGAGACAGAACGTTGAACACTGATTTAAACGGATGACTGTCAATGTGCTGTCTCGCTCTTAGAAGCGACTGTCGCTCTTATTTAAGTGCCAATTTCTAAGTATGGCGAGGTCAAATCTTACGATTCAAATCTATGACCGTATCTATATCAATCACTGACACCTTTCGGAGGTATGGAACGCATTCTTACAACCCTCTGCGCCTCGCGACTTTAATTTATTCATTCCAAGGGGTAACATAAGTAATATTACTGTCTATGTATACACCTTATATAAATCGCCAGAAGTGTTGGTAACATTTATTACAAATATTTACATAGTTGGTAGAGGGCCATAATAATTTAGACTCGCTCGAGTCACTTCTAAAATCTCTGCTTGGGCTCCCCTACTATTTGCTTTGAATCTAGCCTGCATGGAATGGTTATACAGAATCTAACTACTTATAAATAAATAGAAAAAAATATTTCACAATATTAAATGCTCTGACTCTGGCTCCGTGTAGTACTTGTGTTACAGACATCTTGTGTTACTTCTTGACCATAACACCAAGCGGGTCGGTCTAAATAACTATCAATACATGCACATAAGAACTACGGGCTCGTTTACCTGAAAGAAACTGCTTAAACAGTAGTTTCACGGCACGGCGTTTCGCCCATTAAACGAAACGACAGTTTTAACAGTCGGACCCAAAAGTGGTCACAGCCCTTCTTTTCACAGGAAAATATGGATTAGAATGACGTTTACGTGTAACAAGCGACTGCCATTTTATTTAATTAAAAATGCTAATAATCCATTCAGTATAATTTAGGGCAATCTTGAGGTAGATTTACAACTTTTAAAGTTAAAGTTTTTATGCTCGTTACATAGCCAATCCTGTGCCACAGTTCCACACCCTTAGACCACACTATGCCGCTTAAACGAGTAATAAAGTGGTAATAATAGGTACGCTCTTACAACGGCTTACGCCTTGTCACCAATGTCATCAGGCAAGCTTGCGTTTGTATCCCATCGTCAAGGCAACGCTGACCGGAATGAACCGGATCGTACCGGAACGGAGTTTTACGGCACCCTTTATTGCTCCGGCTGTCAAAAGTGCCGTAAAACTAGTGGTTCTGGCACGTCGTTCACTCATTTGTTACAGAGATATGGATCACAGGCTTGTTGAATGTTAATTCCAACTGTGATTGTCCATTGGTTGACTGGGGTGTGGATTTGATGGTTATTTTGTGGTGCAGTTGTTGTAGGAGTTTCAGGTACCATCTCGAGTAACACCACAATTTTCTGAATGTGTTTTTGATCATCGCAGTAGAATTTAAAAGGAAGCGTTGTAAATCTATACTTAAATTTTATAACTGAAGAGTTTGTTTGATTGTTTATTTGTACGTGCTATCCTCAGGAGCTACTGGTTTGAAATGAAAAAATATTTTTGGGTTGGATAGTCCACTTTTTGAGAAAGGCTTTTAAGCTTTCATTTTGTTTGTACCTAATAAACGTTTTTCTATCCTATTTTCTATTCTATAACACTATGTATTGAAAACCAAAATCCACGTAGACAAAGTCACGGTTGGCCTCTAGTTATACCGTAAAATGCCAGGAGCTGTCATAAAGCGGAAATCGAGAGAAAAAAATTGCAAATTGACTGTAAATTGAGGGCTTATTATATTTCTTCAACTACAAAGAGTAAAATATTTGCTTCCTTGTCCTCCTGTTCTTTCTCTTTTATAATATTTAGAGATGATGAGTGCTTGCAAGCAAATTGTTTATTTCGTTACTAGCATTTACGCTGAACTCCAATGAGCGTTTCCTTTTAAAACAAACTTACTTTGTGGCTGTCGACGTTACCGAGAAGCCAGTTCCAGACGGTGTAAAAATGCAGCTTTTTAATTAAAAGGTTGTAAAATTAAAAAGGCTATTAGGGAAAGAGTGCTCTTTGCTTTTAATGCAATTAACCGTGACACAGACCTGGTGTTCTAACGTTCATAGTTTAAGGACCCTGTTTAATGGACCGTGAGATCATGAAAGATCTGTGACTTGACGATTGAAAACGAGTATACATAGCACTTTAAACAAGATAGTTATTTATTAAAACTAGCGGCCGCCCGCGACTCCGTCCGCATGTATTTCGGTCTCCGCGCACATAGTGTTATACTATAGACTAAAGCCTCTTCGCCACATGGACTATCCAACACAAATATTTTTTCAATTCGAACCAGTACTTCCTTAGCGCGTTCAAACAAACAAACTCTTCAGCTTTATAGGTACAGATACGTAAAACTGAGAGTGGGGTTATAAAGTAGTTAAAAAATGTGTTCTGCGAAAAATCATCTCGCTTTGCTTTAATCAATATTTACTCCGAGTTTATTTGCCATCGACGTTTGGATGCCATAAATGTATCGACTTTTCGTCGAAACTTTCATACGCCCTCGAACATGATTCCAAATAATGGCAACATAACATAACCACGCTCCACTTCTTATACAAGAGCTGCCCATGTGCATTATGGAACAAGAACATTAAGGTTCCGTAGTAATGATGCCGGGGGCAATACTTATTCTCTCGAAGTTCTGAACGAGTTGATTGGGTATCTCGTTCTTATTCTACTCGAATATGGAGTATGGAGAGGTGGAAACTTTAGAAACATTGTTTGAAAGTAAGTTTTGAATAATGTTATGTATTATTTACATACATATAATGAGAGCTATAAAATCGTATATGTTTTCATGCTGGCAATATATTATTATGGTTAAGATCTCTGTTACGATGTAAAATGACGGTGACCACTAACAAATTATGAATTTTCTGGATTGCTTCCATTTTTTGAATTCTTGCTAAGTTAAAATTATTTTAAACTTCTGTGCAAAAGGATCAATTAATCGCTTATATGGTTTATCAAAATATTTGTAAACGAAAATAGGCCGTGATTTCAATGTCCAAATAATTCTCTCTATACATATAGGACCTGTAATAGGCAGAGACAGATTTTTTACACTCCCATAAAAGGTTTTACGGGAGGCCGGGATCAAAACAAACGCCCGAAATATTTGATGACGAACCCCAAAAATGGAAACAAACAAGATTATTTTGGGACATTTTCATCATAATCCATGTCATGAATATGAAGAATCTTTTAAAAGGTGGAGCTTTACTTTCCTTCTATTTGGTAATATCGTTTGACGCATCGCGAAATTGAGTTTGCCCTTAATGCTTCATCTAAGTTAGATTTTTTCATCAAACAAGTAGTCGCTGTAATGTCAGCTTTATTCTCCGTGCCGTTAAGTACATTTTGGCGTGGCTTGACTTGGGAAGCTTGAAGGAACGCAACAGGTAGACAAAGAGGTAAAATAAATCTGTGAACGTTCGTCGGTGAGCGCTCGATTGTAAAGTATCAATTTATTTTACTGTAGGGTCAGGGATTCCGTGATTAAAATATTTTCTTGGTGACAATACAATGATAAGTAACAGGCTTTATCATCACCCTTACCAAATGTGGATTGATGACAACAAACCGACCCGCGTTAGAAAATCTAACACAAATTTTGAACGGTCGGGAATCAAATCTAATACTCTAGATCACAGCCCGGTACAGTCATGAGCACAACATAAATTAAAATAAATAAATTCATTGGACTAACACACCAATTGCCTAGCCCCAAACTAAGCTCGAAGCTTGTACTATGGATGCTAGGAAACGGATAGACATACTCGTACTTAAATACTTTTTATAAACATCCATGACTCGAGTACAAATGCCGATGTTCATCACACAAACATTTGCCCCTAGCGGGATTCGAACCCGCGACCTTTGGTTTTGTAGCCAGGGTCTCTAGCCACTCGACCAACAGGCCCGTCAAATGTTAACAAACACATTCAAATAAAGAACGAACTTTACTGCTTTGACATAAGAGTCGATGCGTTTATAATGTTTATACATGTTGGTGCTCATGACTGTAGGTACATAGCCTAGTCAACCAAGTAGGCGTTATTATCCTCAGCTGAAACTCTGGACGAGTTATTCAGATCCCGTTTTGGAACCGCTTTGTTCAAAGTTGAGAGCACAGTAAGCTGGGATATCTTTTAAGTCGGAACGCCTGGTTTCAGCAGATTAGTCTAGGCTATTTTGTAAGAGGTGTTCAAAAGACGGCTCGAGAACAAAATAATAAATAAATTTTATTTATAACAGTCATTCAATGGTAATAAATACAGAAGATTTTAAAGTTCCAAAATTAAACTGAATTCGGGTATCATTATATTCATTGATCTGACTTCGTGCAAGCTACTAGTTAAATCACTGTTTGTTACCAATATTGAAATCAAGGATAATAAAAGTATTCGAAATATGTAGATGCCTATAATACCCAAAAAATGCACTGCGCGGTGATCGAACCTGCGACCTTTTGGTCTAAGTGTAGGAACACACTGGGCATAAACTACACGACCGAAGTTTGGCGGCAATACATTTGATATAAAAAAAATGCGCAACGTAATATCGGCCTAGTGTGCCATCTTACATATCAAATACATTGCAGGTGAAGTGACACCGAAGTCGGTCGCGTTTTCCCGCCTAGTGTGTTTCTGTACTAATAGTCAACTTCTTAACCAAAGCTGTTAAGCAATATCATAGTTGTCACGATTAGTTCGAAACAAACCATGCGGAAATTTGCCATATAAGTCATACCTTTTCACCCACTATGCTAACGACCCTACCGCGGCATAGTTGGAGACGACAACAATTTGTCCTCACGCACTAACTCGGTTTAATTGCTGCACTGTAGTAAATATCCGCGACCGGTTGCTTTGTCATGAGTTATGGCCCGAACTAACAGTGCTCGAATTCCATTAGTGATCTTCTGTTCGGAGGGATTTCGGCGAAGAACGTATTATACACTGTTAAGCATTTTAACCACATATATCAATCTTTCTCGGTCACGATTAAGCAAAATTTTCTCTCTTCTGCGGTTAAGATGAACAACTCTGGTGATGTACCTTTTTTTTTTTAGCGGGTCCCTCTAGGTGCGATTTGGTGGGGGTGACTATGGTCTTGCTGAGCTTTGTCCCACGGTCACCGCCTCGCACTGGTGATGTACCTAACTTAGATTACACAACTTTTAGATTCTTTTCAGCTAAGAATATCTTCCTAGCCTATTCATTATCTTCCTCTCCTCAAAGTTCTCTTCTTTGAGAAAAGTTTGCTTTTCAACTAAAAAAGTAAAAAAAAACAAATTTAAAAAAATATATATACATATATAATCATGTCGTAATTACACTCATTGCAAAATAAAATTCTTAGAATGTACCCATTTTCCTTAAATTACAGTATTATAGTCCATTTCAATAAGATGATCCCGGTGACAGTTTGATATAACCATAAGTATAATCATTAAAACAGCTGGCGGAATTTATTGCCTTGAAAAAATAAAGTATAATTTTGCAAGAAGTTCACCTGTCACAGAGATCTTCTAACGTGAAATTTACTGTATACATATTATAGTTTACGTGTGTCGGCTGGCGCTCCATAATTAATTAACTGTTATCATTCAAACATAATCATTATCGAATGCTCGGCACCCGATACTAATACATATAGGTCATGTCACCCTTTGTGCGTCAAATTGATTCCACGTACGTTCATTAATTAACGATGTGAGAGCTCATTACCGACGGACGTAAGCTGCTTACTGAGTGATGACGTCATGTTGCAAACTATTTGATGTCCTAAACAATGTTGTCAGTCTTTGCTTATCGATTAATCGATTCAATCGGATCAGGTTGGTATGTGGACACGATTTCCACGATTTTTTCTGTTGATTGACAGTAAGGTGCTTGGAATCGCTCTTTTAAGCCTCCAAGGCAATAGGTTCACTTAGCTGAATCTAGTTGTTTATAAGCGATCCCACCTGAGGGAAGAAAATAATTAAAAAAAATCGAATCCAGCGACTAGGACCGCGGTCCCTATAAATTGCGGTTCCAGTAGCTGGAAGCCCCTGCAAAAACACAACATACAGTGATGAGACAGAAGATCGCAAAGCAAGTTTTTAGTTTCTCGTCGCATTTTCTGTTTAAGCTATGTATTTGGTCAGAAATAACAAATAAATACCTGCTCCAAATAATGTTTTTCAAACTGTGTGTTTCAAATTAACTTTCGCCACATTTGAAGAGTTACTTGAACTGGAAAAATGATGCGTTGTTGTTATTATCAAACACCTATCAACCCTGTACTATTTCTAAAGAAGCAATTAACAAGCGTTTTTTTACAACGAGCGTTTGAAAATAGAACACATCTCCAAGCAATTAAAAAATTGTCGGCCTCCGACGTGTGACCGCGGCAACAAAGCGAGCGATTAGTGATCGCTGAATCGGCCGTATGGGAAAACGCAGGAAAGCGTTTACACTCTTTTTACATACTGAACAAGATTTATGTTGGTTTGTTAGCTAGCTACATATTATTACTTTTCGAATATTGATTCTAATGGATTCTAAGACTCGGCTAGGCAAAAATTAAAATATAAACAATATTGTGTTATGGAACTGATTTTTAGTTTCATACACAGGACCTACCAAAATTAAGGTTCTTATATCGGCGGCCAAGAATCTCTGTAGGTCGCTGAGCCAGTCTTGTTAATTATTTAAGACCACATTTTCTTCTTGCTTGAAATGTGCCATTATCTTTATATTTTCCAAAAGTTTCATAAGCAATGTAAACTATCTTCCGTCCCGCTAAAATAAGAAATTCATTTCACCCATTCCTATGTAGTTGCAATGGCGTTGCAATCACAAACACGAAGAATGCCGTCAGGTACTACAAAGCAGGCGATTAAGCTCTGCATTTTGCTTTAATCAATATTTACTCCGAGTTTATTTGCCATCGACGTTTGGATGCCATAAATGTATCGACTTTTCGTCGAAACTTTCATACGCCCTCGAACATGATTCCAAATAATGGCAACATAACATAACCACGCTCCACTTCTTATACAAGAGCTGCCCATGTGCATTATGGAACAAGAACATTAAGGTTCCGTAGTAATGATGCCGGGGGCAATACTTATTCTCTCGAAGTTCTGAACGAGTTGATTGGGTATCTCGTTCTTATTCTACTCGAATATGGAGTATGGAGAGGTGGAAACTTTAGAAACATTGTTTGAAAGTAAGTTTTGAATAATGTTATGTATTATTTACATACATATAATGAGAGCTATAAAATCGTATATGTTTTCATGCTGGCAATATATTATTATGGTTAAGATCTCTGTTACGATGTAAAATGACGGTGACCACTAACAAATTATGAATTTTCTGGATTGCTTCCATTTTTTGAATTCTTGCTAAGTTAAAATTATTTTAAACTTCTGTGCAAAAGGATCAATTAATCGCTTATATGGTTTATCAAAATATTTGTAAACGAAAATAGGCCGTGATTTCAATGTCCAAATAATTCTCTCTATACATATAGGACCTGTAATAGGCAGAGACAGATTTTTTACACTCCCATAAAAGGTTTTACGGGAGGCCGGGATCAAAACAAACGCCCGAAATATTTGATGACGAACCCCAAAAATGGAAACAAACAAGATTATTTTGGGACATTTTCATCATAATCCATGTCATGAATATGAAGAATCTTTTAAAAGGTGGAGCTTTACTTTCCTTCTATTTGGTAATATCGTTTGACGCATCGCGAAATTGAGTTTGCCCTTAATGCTTCATCTAAGTTAGATTTTTTCATCAAACAAGTAGTCGCTGTAATGTCAGCTTTATTCTCCGTGCCGTTAAGTACATTTTGGCGTGGCTTGACTTGGGAAGCTTGAAGGAACGCAACAGGTAGACAAAGAGGTAAAATAAATCTGTGAACGTTCGTCGGTGAGCGCTCGATTGTAAAGTATCAATTTATTTTACTGTAGGGTCAGGGATTCCGTGATTAAAATATTTTCTTGGTGACAATACAATGATAAGTAACAGGCTTTATCATCACCCTTACCAAATGTGGATTGATGACAACAAACCGACCCGCGTTAGAAAATCTAACACAAATTTTGAACGGTCGGGAATCAAATCTAATACTCTAGATCACAGCCCGGTACAGTCATGAGCACAACATAAATTAAAATAAATAAATTCATTGGACTAACACACCAATTGCCTAGCCCCAAACTAAGCTCGAAGCTTGTACTATGGATGCTAGGAAACGGATAGACATACTCGTACTTAAATACTTTTTATAAACATCCATGACTCGAGTACAAATGCCGATGTTCATCACACAAACATTTGCCCCTAGCGGGATTCGAACCCGCGACCTTTGGTTTTGTAGCCAGGGTCTCTAGCCACTCGACCAACAGGCCCGTCAAATGTTAACAAACACATTCAAATAAAGAACGAACTTTACTGCTTTGACATAAGAGTCGATGCGTTTATAATGTTTATACATGTTGGTGCTCATGACTGTAGGTACATAGCCTAGTCAACCAAGTAGGCGTTATTATCCTCAGCTGAAACTCTGGACGAGTTATTCAGATCCCGTTTTGGAACCGCTTTGTTCAAAGTTGAGAGCACAGTAAGCTGGGATATCTTTTAAGTCGGAACGCCTGGTTTCAGCAGATTAGTCTAGGCTATTTTGTAAGAGGTGTTCAAAAGACGGCTCGAGAACAAAATAATAAATAAATTTTATTTATAACAGTCATTCAATGGTAATAAATACAGAAGATTTTAAAGTTCCAAAATTAAACTGAATTCGGGTATCATTATATTCATTGATCTGACTTCGTGCAAGCTACTAGTTAAATCACTGTTTGTTACCAATATTGAAATCAAGGATAATAAAAGTATTCGAAATATGTAGATGCCTATAATACCCAAAAAATGCACTGCGCGGTGATCGAACCTGCGACCTTTTGGTCTAAGTGTAGGAACACACTGGGCATAAACTACACGACCGAAGTTTGGCGGCAATACATTTGATATAAAAAAAATGCGCAACGTAATATCGGCCTAGTGTGCCATCTTACATATCAAATACATTGCAGGTGAAGTGACACCGAAGTCGGTCGCGTTTTCCCGCCTAGTGTGTTTCTGTACTAATAGTCAACTTCTTAACCAAAGCTGTTAAGCAATATCATAGTTGTCACGATTAGTTCGAAACAAACCATGCGGAAATTTGCCATATAAGTCATACCTTTTCACCCACTATGCTAACGACCCTACCGCGGCATAGTTGGAGACGACAACAATTTGTCCTCACGCACTAACTCGGTTTAATTGCTGCACTGTAGTAAATATCCGCGACCGGTTGCTTTGTCATGAGTTATGGCCCGAACTAACAGTGCTCGAATTCCATTAGTGATCTTCTGTTCGGAGGGATTTCGGCGAAGAACGTATTATACACTGTTAAGCATTTTAACCACATATATCAATCTTTCTCGGTCACGATTAAGCAAAATTTTCTCTCTTCTGCGGTTAAGATGAACAACTCTGGTGATGTACCTTTTTTTTTTTAGCGGGTCCCTCTAGGTGCGATTTGGTGGGGGTGACTATGGTCTTGCTGAGCTTTGTCCCACGGTCACCGCCTCGCACTGGTGATGTACCTAACTTAGATTACACAACTTTTAGATTCTTTTCAGCTAAGAATATCTTCCTAGCCTATTCATTATCTTCCTCTCCTCAAAGTTCTCTTCTTTGAGAAAAGTTTGCTTTTCAACTAAAAAAGTAAAAAAAAACAAATTTAAAAAAATATATATACATATATAATCATGTCGTAATTACACTCATTGCAAAATAAAATTCTTAGAATGTACCCATTTTCCTTAAATTACAGTATTATAGTCCATTTCAATAAGATGATCCCGGTGACAGTTTGATATAACCATAAGTATAATCATTAAAACAGCTGGCGGAATTTATTGCCTTGAAAAAATAAAGTATAATTTTGCAAGAAGTTCACCTGTCACAGAGATCTTCTAACGTGAAATTTACTGTATACATATTATAGTTTACGTGTGTCGGCTGGCGCTCCATAATTAATTAACTGTTATCATTCAAACATAATCATTATCGAATGCTCGGCACCCGATACTAATACATATAGGTCATGTCACCCTTTGTGCGTCAAATTGATTCCACGTACGTTCATTAATTAACGATGTGAGAGCTCATTACCGACGGACGTAAGCTGCTTACTGAGTGATGACGTCATGTTGCAAACTATTTGATGTCCTAAACAATGTTGTCAGTCTTTGCTTATCGATTAATCGATTCAATCGGATCAGGTTGGTATGTGGACACGATTTCCACGATTTTTTCTGTTGATTGACAGTAAGGTGCTTGGAATCGCTCTTTTAAGCCTCCAAGGCAATAGGTTCACTTAGCTGAATCTAGTTGTTTATAAGCGATCCCACCTGAGGGAAGAAAATAATTAAAAAAAATCGAATCCAGCGACTAGGACCGCGGTCCCTATAAATTGCGGTTCCAGTAGCTGGAAGCCCCTGCAAAAACACAACATACAGTGATGAGACAGAAGATCGCAAAGCAAGTTTTTAGTTTCTCGTCGCATTTTCTGTTTAAGCTATGTATTTGGTCAGAAATAACAAATAAATACCTGCTCCAAATAATGTTTTTCAAACTGTGTGTTTCAAATTAACTTTCGCCACATTTGAAGAGTTACTTGAACTGGAAAAATGATGCGTTGTTGTTATTATCAAACACCTATCAACCCTGTACTATTTCTAAAGAAGCAATTAACAAGCGTTTTTTTACAACGAGCGTTTGAAAATAGAACACATCTCCAAGCAATTAAAAAATTGTCGGCCTCCGACGTGTGACCGCGGCAACAAAGCGAGCGATTAGTGATCGCTGAATCGGCCGTATGGGAAAACGCAGGAAAGCGTTTACACTCTTTTTACATACTGAACAAGATTTATGTTGGTTTGTTAGCTAGCTACATATTATTACTTTTCGAATATTGATTCTAATGGATTCTAAGACTCGGCTAGGCAAAAATTAAAATATAAACAATATTGTGTTATGGAACTGATTTTTAGTTTCATACACAGGACCTACCAAAATTAAGGTTCTTATATCGGCGGCCAAGAATCTCTGTAGGTCGCTGAGCCAGTCTTGTTAATTATTTAAGACCACATTTTCTTCTTGCTTGAAATGTGCCATTATCTTTATATTTTCCAAAAGTTTCATAAGCAATGTAAACTATCTTCCGTCCCGCTAAAATAAGAAATTCATTTCACCCATTCCTATGTAGTTGCAATGGCGTTGCAATCACAAACACGAAGAATGCCGTCAGGTACTACAAAGCAGGCGATTAAGCTCTGCATGTAATCTGTCCGGTAAGCCTCCGGAGCAAGCCTCCGGTAGTCAGCCTACCAACGTGTTACGTGGCCTTTCAGAGACAATTGCACACCACGCATTATTTAGAGGAGAGAGCAAGGATGAACCTATGTGTAATGGAAATACTTATTCATATCGAAAAACTAAGCCTAATGTGAAGGTGATGAAAATACCTACCCTAATCCAAATACTAATCCTATGTGATGTAAAATTATACTTTTGCTAGTATTTTCGTGAGTAGGTATGTTCACCTTACAGAAGACCACAGTGAAGTATCACTTCGTAACTGTGTTGCTATGTTTTGGCTGGTGAGTAAGGGTTCCGAGTTCAGTTGGGGAGAGTATGGGGTCTCAGGGGCAGGCAGCGCATCAGCGACGCTTGTTCTGTTGTTCATGTACATGGGCAGGGGTGAACACTAACCATCAGGTGAACCTCATGCTCATTTGCCCCCCGTTGAAAAAAAACAAACAAATTAAAAGAGTCACAAATAAACCCTTATAGAAGGCCTGGGTCTTTTTCTGATACACTTTCCTCTATATGTATGACGCTTACTCCGGAATAGCATGGCCTATTTCAGTACTAGGTAGTTAGTTTCACCTCAAAGCGAAGGCCTAGAGCGTTAAAATTAGTTAATCGGTAAAATCACGAGAGAATAAAGGCATAATCTAAATCTTGAAAATGTTTTAAGCCAATTTAACTTTGAAAACCTACTATTGAGTAAACCAAGAATAACATGAAGTATTAATGGAATAAGTTTTAAAATGTTTACGACCAAACTGTGTTTAAAAACCAACGCTATATCACGAGTTCTCATAAGACTTATTTTTGGCTTTTGTATTCATTAAAAGTGCGACAAATTAACATTGTACACAGTCTAAATCTCTGACTGTCAATTTAACAAACAAAAATGTTTATCTCTGCAACATCTTTCCGCCAGCCATTTTGGTTTCCACTTTAACCAAAATGGCTGCTCCCTAACCGACAGATGTTCCCATCCACTTTGTACCAATGAAAATCGTAATGAAGAAACCCCCGGTACAAATGAGCTGCGGTATTATCCCATCCATTTACGAGTCAGATCCTGAGTATAAAGATTATTCACGGCGTTTGTATAATGTGTTGCGATAAAGCCTCTAAAAAGATTGCGTAATCACGTCTAAAAGTGCCTTTACATATTTACACGTATTACTTTGTACAATATTATGTACCTATACCAAGTCGATTTGTTAATCCAATCGTGTTTAGATGAATTTGTCTTCAAAAACGTATCATAATAATATATTTTTGTGAGCAAAATCTAGACTAAAGAGAAACGAAACGCCGAAACAAAATGTCTAGGCAAAGATTAACGATCCGATACCAAAACAATAAAGTGTTGTCATTTATCAAACGATACAAATAGCTGCGAATTAATAGCTGTAACATCTAATATCGCAGTTAATAGATAAAACGATCGCTTAATAGTCTCAGCACAGCGGAAGCAACAAATAACGATGATATCCAATAGAAAGGACTCTCCAGACTGGTTAGTAGTTTTATCTCCCAATTAACTTGATTGGTCTCACGGGATCGTCTGACTAACTATGGAACAATCGTCAAAGTTGAATGAAAACATTTAAATCCATTTGAAATCGTTCAATGGAGGTTGTTAGGGTTGGTGGATTGGCTTGGTGGAGAGTTTAATGTTATAAACTTATATGTTTCAAAAATCTGATATTAATGACAACTGAGTCCGCATTAGTGGGACATAACCCAATCAAAAATATAAATATTACAATTGTGTTATGTGTAAAATTGTTTCCAATAATAAATTATTGTTTTAATTATAAATATTCCTCTTAAACAGACTTTTCATCATGTTTAATTTTAAATTAAATATTTCGACGAAATTTTCTGCGCTACTTACAGAACGTTGGATTTCACCGAAGCCCACTTGGCGAACGAGTTTAAATGGCACTGAATCGGATTTCCGATAATTTAATAAACTTATGTGAAATATTATAAATTTGCAATAATCATATATTTTAAATTTCGTATCGAAGAGAATTCACATTTCTCGATAATCGAGATCGAGTTTTATATACATCATCTCATCAGTAAAAACTATTGACCTATATCCATGAAGCTTACATAACATTATATGTAATTGAGACCCCCCCCCTTGGCGCCAAGGCTGGTCCCCCCCTTTGTAAGTGATCACCACCGCGATATGGCTATCCACGCCTTCACAAGAGTCGTTAATGCCTGCTTTTTAAGTTAAATTTCCTCCGCAACCGCGATTAAACATTAGTCTTTAATTATTCAGCCGGCATTGCAAATTGTGTGACCACGGTGTATTGCAAACGTCAAAAGAAGACTGTGAATATTTCCCTTACCACTTCACATGTATATAATTATAATGCAAAATGTAAATTGTGTTAAAATATTTTACACGAAAAAAACTAGACTATTTTATTCAAGGCCCATGTGACAATATTCGTGTTTAGTAAATTAGCCGTTTGATACCGCGTCATTGTAATTTCTTCACTGAAAATACCAACATCTTTCCAACTGAATGAGTCATATAGTATCCTGAAGGCATCTCTGAACCGGAGGTGTATCCACAGTCGATGTTTCTATCCCATTTGAGTTCTCAAAGCACATACGCTTAAAACAATACCAACTTCATACTCATTCAGACATCAAACAATGACATGACAATACGTAATCACTGCCTGAGGTTTTATGTATACTCCGATATTGGTTTGCCTATTCGATACCCAATTTACATTTATATTGGTGAAGTTCCAGTCGACGTTTGATTGACGAGAGTAAACACTCTATGTACGAACATTGTGCGGACCCGCTGCCGATTTCTGTTCGCGTTTGATATTCCCTTTTATGAAATGACTAGATTTCCGCTCGCGGTTTCGGTCGAGTTGACATGACGCTATCGCTTTTTCGGGTTAGAAAGTAGTATGTATGATTATGTGTTATTCTGATGTGTAACATATACCTACATATAATGTTATGTAAGCTTCATGGATATAGGTCAATAGTTTTTACTGATGAGATGATGTATATAAAACTCGATCTCGATTATCGAGAAATGTGAATTCTCTTCGATACGAAATTTAAAATATATGATTATTGCAAATTTATAATATTTCACATAAGTTTATTAAATTATCGGAAATCCGATTCAGTGCCATTTAAACTCGTTCGCCAAGTGGGCTTCGGTGAAATCCAACGTTCTGTAAGTAGCGCAGAAAATTTCGTCGAAATATTTAATTTAAAATTAAACATGATGAAAAGTCTGTTTAAGAGGAATATTTATAATTAAAACAATAATTTATTATTGGAAACAATTTTACACATAACACAATTGTAATATTTATATTTTTGATTGGGTTATGTCCCACTAATGCGGACTCAGTTGTCATTAATATCAGATTTTTGAAACATATAAGTTTATAACATTAAACTCTCCACCAAGCCAATCCACCAACCCTAACAACCTCCATTGAACGATTTCAAATGGATTTAAATGTTTTCATTCAACTTTGACGATTGTTCCATAGTTAGTCAGACGATCCCGTGAGACCAATCAAGTTAATTGGGAGATAAAACTACTAACCAGTCTGGAGAGTCCTTTCTATTGGATATCATCGTTATTTGTTGCTTCCGCTGTGCTGAGACTATTAAGCGATCGTTTTATCTATTAACTGCGATATTAGATGTTACAGCTATTAATTCGCAGCTATTTGTATCGTTTGATAAATGACAACACTTTATTGTTTTGGTATCGGATCGTTAATCTTTGCCTAGACATTTTGTTTCGGCGTTTCGTTTCTCTTTAGTCTAGATTTTGCTCACAAAAATATATTATTATGATACGTTTTTGAAGACAAATTCATCTAAACACGATTGGATTAACAAATCGACTTGGTATAGGTACATAATATTGTACAAAGTAATACGTGTAAATATGTAAAGGCACTTTTAGACGTGATTACGCAATCTTTTTAGAGGCTTTATCGCAACACATTATACAAACGCCGTGAATAATCTTTATACTCAGGATCTGACTCGTAAATGGATGGGATAATACCGCAGCTCATTTGTACCGGGGGTTTCTTCATTACGATTTTCATTGGTACAAAGTGGATGGGAACATCTGTCGGTTAGGGAGCAGCCATTTTGGTTAAAGTGGAAACCAAAATGGCTGGCGGAAAGATGTTGCAGAGATAAACATTTTTGTTTGTTAAATTGACAGTCAGAGATTTAGACTGTGTACAATGTTAATTTGTCGCACTTTTAATGAATACAAAAGCCAAAAATAAGTCTTATGAGAACTCGTGATATAGCGTTGGTTTTTAAACACAGTTTGGTCGTAAACATTTTAAAACTTATTCCATTAATACTTCATGTTATTCTTGGTTTACTCAATAGTAGGTTTTCAAAGTTAAATTGGCTTAAAACATTTTCAAGATTTAGATTATGCCTTTATTCTCTCGTGATTTTACCGATTAACTAATTTTAACGCTCTAGGCCTTCGCTTTGAGGTGAAACTAACTACCTAGTACTGAAATAGGCCATGCTATTCCGGAGTAAGCGTCATACATATAGAGGAAAGTGTATCAGAAAAAGACCCAGGCCTTCTATAAGGGTTTATTTGTGACTCTTTTAATTTGTTTGTTTTTTTTCAACGGGGGGCAAATGAGCATGAGGTTCACCTGATGGTTAGTGTTCACCCCTGCCCATGTACATGAACAACAGAACAAGCGTCGCTGATGCGCTGCCTGCCCCTGAGACCCCATACTCTCCCCAACTGAACTCGGAACCCTTACTCACCAGCCAAAACATAGCAACACAGTTACGAAGTGATACTTCACTGTGGTCTTCTGTAAGGTGAACATACCTACTCACGAAAATACTAGCAAAAGTATAATTTTACATCACATAGGATTAGTATTTGGATTAGGGTAGGTATTTTCATCACCTTCACATTAGGCTTAGTTTTTCGATATGAATAAGTATTTCCATTACACATAGGTTCATCCTTGCTCTCTCCTCTAAATAATGCGTGGTGTGCAATTGTCTCTGAAAGGCCACGTAACACGTTGGTAGGCTGACTACCGGAGGCTTGCTCCGGAGGCTTACCGGACAGATTACATGCAGAGCTTAATCGCCTGCTTTGTAGTACCTGACGGCATTCTTCGTGTTTGTGATTGCAACGCCATTGCAACTACATAGGAATGGGTGAAATGAATTTCTTATTTTAGCGGGACGGAAGATAGTTTACATTGCTTATGAAACTTTTGGAAAATATAAAGATAATGGCACATTTCAAGCAAGAAGAAAATGTGGTCTTAAATAATTAACAAGACTGGCTCAGCGACCTACAGAGATTCTTGGCCGCCGATATAAGAACCTTAATTTTGGTAGGTCCTGTGTATGAAACTAAAAATCAGTTCCATAACACAATATTGTTTATATTTTAATTTTTGCCTAGCCGAGTCTTAGAATCCATTAGAATCAATATTCGAAAAGTAATAATATGTAGCTAGCTAACAAACCAACATAAATCTTGTTCAGTATGTAAAAAGAGTGTAAACGCTTTCCTGCGTTTTCCCATACGGCCGATTCAGCGATCACTAATCGCTCGCTTTGTTGCCGCGGTCACACGTCGGAGGCCGACAAAAAATATATATACATATATAATCATGTCGTAATTACACTCATTGCAAAATAAAATTCTTAGAATGTACCCATTTTCCTTAAATTACAGTATTATAGTCCATTTCAATAAGATGATCCCGGTGACAGTTTGATATAACCATAAGTATAATCATTAAAACAGCTGGCGGAATTTATTGCCTTGAAAAAATAAAGTATAATTTTGCAAGAAGTTCACCTGTCACAGAGATCTTCTAACGTGAAATTTACTGTATACATATTATAGTTTACGTGTGTCGGCTGGCGCTCCATAATTAATTAACTGTTATCATTCAAACATAATCATTATCGAATGCTCGGCACCCGATACTAATACATATAGGTCATGTCACCCTTTGTGCGTCAAATTGATTCCACGTACGTTCATTAATTAACGATGTGAGAGCTCATTACCGACGGACGTAAGCTGCTTACTGAGTGATGACGTCATGTTGCAAACTATTTGATGTCCTAAACAATGTTGTCAGTCTTTGCTTATCGATTAATCGATTCAATCGGATCAGGTTGGTATGTGGACACGATTTCCACGATTTTTTCTGTTGATTGACAGTAAGGTGCTTGGAATCGCTCTTTTAAGCCTCCAAGGCAATAGGTTCACTTAGCTGAATCTAGTTGTTTATAAGCGATCCCACCTGAGGGAAGAAAATAATTAAAAAAAATCGAATCCAGCGACTAGGACCGCGGTCCCTATAAATTGCGGTTCCAGTAGCTGGAAGCCCCTGCAAAAACACAACATACAGTGATGAGACAGAAGATCGCAAAGCAAGTTTTTAGTTTCTCGTCGCATTTTCTGTTTAAGCTATGTATTTGGTCAGAAATAACAAATAAATACCTGCTCCAAATAATGTTTTTCAAACTGTGTGTTTCAAATTAACTTTCGCCACATTTGAAGAGTTACTTGAACTGGAAAAATGATGCGTTGTTGTTATTATCAAACACCTATCAACCCTGTACTATTTCTAAAGAAGCAATTAACAAGCGTTTTTTTACAACGAGCGTTTGAAAATAGAACACATCTCCAAGCAATTAAAAAATTGTCGGCCTCCGACGTGTGACCGCGGCAACAAAGCGAGCGATTAGTGATCGCTGAATCGGCCGTATGGGAAAACGCAGGAAAGCGTTTACACTCTTTTTACATACTGAACAAGATTTATGTTGGTTTGTTAGCTAGCTACATATTATTACTTTTCGAATATTGATTCTAATGGATTCTAAGACTCGGCTAGGCAAAAATTAAAATATAAACAATATTTATTTAACATTACAACGGGACTAAACGCGATATTATTTTTATAAGTACCAGAGTACTTACTGCTTGACGTTTCGGCTGCGATGCTGCAGCCGTGGTCACAAGCGGACTGGCGGTGCGCGGCGTCGTCTACGTGAACGGGCTTGAGATGGTGAATCGGAATCTACCCCCATAATGTCACTAATATTTACACTGCAACGATTGTCAGTAAAGTCACTCCGGCACACTACACTAACAGTATCGGGGTTTGCATTTTGTTGTTTTGGCAAATATCGCGGTTTGCCAAAACAACAAAATGCAAACCCCGATACTGTTAGTGTAGTGTGCCGGAGTGACTTTACTGACAATCGTTGCAGTGTAAATATTAGTGACATTATGGGGGTAGATTCCGATTCACCATCTCAAGCCCGTTCACGTAGACGACGCCGCGCACCGCCAGTCCGCTTGTGACCACGGCTGCAGCATCGCAGCCGAAACGTCAAGCAGTAAGTACTCTGGTACTTATAAAAATAATATCGCGTTTAGTCCCGTTGTAATGTTAAATAATTATAATGCAACGCGAAAGTTTAAAGTTATATAAACAATATTGTGTTATGGAACTGATTTTTAGTTTCATACACAGGACCTACCAAAATTAAGGTTCTTATATCGGCGGCCAAGAATCTCTGTAGGTCGCTGAGCCAGTCTTGTTAATTATTTAAGACCACATTTTCTTCTTGCTTGAAATGTGCCATTATCTTTATATTTTCCAAAAGTTTCATAAGCAATGTAAACTATCTTCCGTCCCGCTAAAATAAGAAATTCATTTCACCCATTCCTATGTAGTTGCAATGGCGTTGCAATCACAAACACGAAGAATGCCGTCAGGTACTACAAAGCAGGCGATTAAGCTCTGCATGTAATCTGTCCGGTAAGCCTCCGGAGCAAGCCTCCGGTAGTCAGCCTACCAACGTGTTACGTGGCCTTTCAGAGACAATTGCACACCACGCATTATTTAGAGGAGAGAGCAAGGATGAACCTATGTGTAATGGAAATACTTATTCATATCGAAAAACTAAGCCTAATGTGAAGGTGATGAAAATACCTACCCTAATCCAAATACTAATCCTATGTGATGTAAAATTATACTTTTGCTAGTATTTTCGTGAGTAGGTATGTTCACCTTACAGAAGACCACAGTGAAGTATCACTTCGTAACTGTGTTGCTATGTTTTGGCTGGTGAGTAAGGGTTCCGAGTTCAGTTGGGGAGAGTATGGGGTCTCAGGGGCAGGCAGCGCATCAGCGACGCTTGTTCTGTTGTTCATGTACATGGGCAGGGGTGAACACTAACCATCAGGTGAACCTCATGCTCATTTGCCCCCCGTTGAAAAAAAACAAACAAATTAAAAGAGTCACAAATAAACCCTTATAGAAGGCCTGGGTCTTTTTCTGATACACTTTCCTCTATATGTATGACGCTTACTCCGGAATAGCATGGCCTATTTCAGTACTAGGTAGTTAGTTTCACCTCAAAGCGAAGGCCTAGAGCGTTAAAATTAGTTAATCGGTAAAATCACGAGAGAATAAAGGCATAATCTAAATCTTGAAAATGTTTTAAGCCAATTTAACTTTGAAAACCTACTATTGAGTAAACCAAGAATAACATGAAGTATTAATGGAATAAGTTTTAAAATGTTTACGACCAAACTGTGTTTAAAAACCAACGCTATATCACGAGTTCTCATAAGACTTATTTTTGGCTTTTGTATTCATTAAAAGTGCGACAAATTAACATTGTACACAGTCTAAATCTCTGTCTGTCAATTTAACAAACAAAAATGTTTATCTCTGCAACATCTTTCCGCCAGCCATTTTGGTTTCCACTTTAACCAAAATGGCTGCTCCCTAACCGACAGATGTTCCCATCCACTTTGTACCAATGAAAATCGTAATGAAGAAACCCCCGGTACAAATGAGCTGCGGTATTATCCCATCCATTTACGAGTCAGATCCTGAGTATAAAGATTATTCACGGCGTTTGTATAATGTGTTGCGATAAAGCCTCTAAAAAGATTGCGTAATCACGTCTAAAAGTGCCTTTACATATTTACACGTATTACTTTGTACAATATTATGTACCTATACCAAGTCGATTTGTTAATCCAATCGTGTTTAGATGAATTTGTCTTCAAAAACGTATCATAATAATATATTTTTGTGAGCAAAATCTAGACTAAAGAGAAACGAAACGCCGAAACAAAATGTCTAGGCAAAGATTAACGATCCGATACCAAAACAATAAAGTGTTGTCATTTATCAAACGATACAAATAGCTGCGAATTAATAGCTGTAACATCTAATATCGCAGTTAATAGATAAAACGATCGCTTAATAGTCTCAGCACAGCGGAAGCAACAAATAACGATGATATCCAATAGAAAGGACTCTCCAGACTGGTTAGTAGTTTTATCTCCCAATTAACTTGATTGGTCTCACGGGATCGTCTGACTAACTATGGAACAATCGTCAAAGTTGAATGAAAACATTTAAATCCATTTGAAATCGTTCAATGGAGGTTGTTAGGGTTGGTGGATTGGCTTGGTGGAGAGTTTAATGTTATAAACTTATATGTTTCAAAAATCTGATATTAATGACAACTGAGTCCGCATTAGTGGGACATAACCCAATCAAAAATATAAATATTACAATTGTGTTATGTGTAAAATTGTTTCCAATAATAAATTATTGTTTTAATTATAAATATTCCTCTTAAACAGACTTTTCATCATGTTTAATTTTAAATTAAATATTTCGACGAAATTTTCTGCGCTACTTACAGAACGTTGGATTTCACCGAAGCCCACTTGGCGAACGAGTTTAAATGGCACTGAATCGGATTTCCGATAATTTAATAAACTTATGTGAAATATTATAAATTTGCAATAATCATATATTTTAAATTTCGTATCGAAGAGAATTCACATTTCTCGATAATCGAGATCGAGTTTTATATACATCATCTCATCAGTAAAAACTATTGACCTATATCCATGAAGCTTACATAACATTATATGTAGGTATATGTTACACATCAGAATAACACATAATCATACATACTACTTTCTAACCCGAAAAAGCGATAGCGTCATGTCAACTCGACCGAAACCGCGAGCGGAAATCTAGTCATTTCATAAAAGGGAATATCAAACGCGAACAGAAATCGGCAGCGGGTCCGCACAATGTTCGTACATAGAGTGTTTACTCTCGTCAATCAAACGTCGACTGGAACTTCACCAATATAAATGTAAATTGGGTATCGAATAGGCAAACCAATATCGGAGTATACATAAAACCTCAGGCAGTGATTATGTATTGTCATGTCATTGTTTGATGTCTGAATGAGTATGAAGTTGGTATTGTTTTAAGCGAATGTGTATTGAGAACTCAATGGGATTGAAACATCGTCAGTGGCTTACTTTCGGCTCAGAGATGCCAGGATACTATATGACTCATTCAGTTGGAATGATGTTGATTATTTCCAGTTCAGAAATTACAAATACGCGTAATCAAACGGCTAATTCACTAAACTCGAATCTTGTCACATGGGGCCTTGAATAAAATATTCTAAGTCGTTTTCGTGTATAATATTTTCAACACAATATTCTGCATTCAAATAATATACAAGTGAAATAGTTAGGGCTAGCGGATAGAAATTTGTATAATTATTTTCATTTTAAAGGTCTAACTTATAGAAAATAATCACCGTCGTCTTTTGACGTTTGTAATACCAGTGGTGACACAAATGCAATGCCGGCTGAATAACTACATGAAATACCTTAACACTAATTTTTAATTGCGGAGAAACATACGCTTTAAAGACAGGCATTAACGACACTTGTGAAGGTGGTGGTGATCACTAACCACGTGACACGAGGTCAAATTAACCTACCAATCCAATTCGTCAGTAACACAAACGATTAATTACCTCTGATTTCTTTCCTTACCTGTCCATATACTTTCTTTCGACCCATCGCCCTGATTCTCGACCCCTTGATATATGAACTGAACCTGAAGTGGGGTCAGGCAGGTTAATGAGAGTCCGTTTGGTTCTGTTTTTATTACGGAATGGCTGTGCAACATTGTCTGGCTAATAGACGAAACGGCAACTTTTGTTCTTGTGAGTATAAAAAATAACGATGGACTGGAAATGTAAAGTTGACTGCAAAAACGCGTATTTTCAACTGCAGCTAAGAAATGTAAAACACAAATTACCCAACTATGTATTTATGATGATATCACATCATCAATTTATTGAACAAATGGAATTTTGTTTTTCTCGTAAAAAGTTGTGAAATATTACATTTAGGGATGAATCTTAATTTTAAGGTTCGTAGGCACTCGAAAATTAGACAAGATCCATAGTTTCTCCCAAAAAAGAAAAAAATCCTGTATTGTTTCCAACACCTTTTTTTTTTTTTCCCGCAGGGAAACGCATTGACGCGCCTTAACTGCAGGTTAGCTAGACCTGCAGCCGTGTGTTGGGCTCGGGACTTCGTCCCACTACCAACTAAAACCCTGCGGTTTCCTTACATAATTTGAATACCGCTTTGCTGTGCTAATTTATCTCTTCAAATATTTTGAGCCTATTTTCTAAGCTTGTTCGAATGATCGACAACAAAATATATTCTTATCATAGATATTAAATGTTTGGGCGCTAGATCAGATAGCGTTACCTCACTCACGATATTCGTGATTGATGATAATTGCTGATTGTTTGCTGATAAAACATTTTCTAGACAGATCACAATAGTGTTCAAATATTATGATACTTTGCTAGGTTATGTAGTTAGATACTTACCGTACTTTTACTTACTTATTTTAACCAAAACAACCTCATTTAGATTGGGTGTGTTTTCTAAAAAAAATATTATTGCCTTGGCCCAACACACCAATTGCCTAGCCCAAAACTAAGCTCGAAGCTTGTACTATGGAAGCTAAAGAACGGATAGACATACTTAAACACTCTTATAAACATCCATGACTCGAGTACGAATGCTGATGTTCATCACACAAACATTTGCCCCTAGCGGGATTCGACCCGCGACCCTTGGTTTTGTAGCCAAGGTCTCTAGCCACTCGACCAACGGGCCTGTCGTCACATTTGATCTTCATATTAAATATATTAATACTCTATTATTCAAAAAGAAAAATAAGGAAATGGGATTATGTTAACATGACTCCCGACAAATCAATAGAGAGCTAACGTTCTTCATATGTAATGTAAGATTTCCAAGACGCATTCCCGTATACAAAGCTGCAGCCTACATACCTTCGCGTCCTACTTTCTCATCTTGTAAACGTAAGCCGTCTATCTCTTGCTCTGTCAAAGCGATTGTGTAGCGTTTGCGCTATTGCCAATATGTAACTCTACAGGTAGCTTACGGAGTGTATGCAGAGTGCATTTGATAGGGAGCGATGCGATCTTGGTTATTTGATGGTGGTGATATTTTAAGGTGCAATTAATTTTATCTGTATTGGGATCCTTATTGAGCCAACTAAATCTTTAATCAATCATTCATGAAGAGCACAAATATGAGATCAGCAAAACCATAGTGAAAATAATATATCTAAAAATACGTAAAGTGATAAATACTAAATCAGAGAGAGAGAGAGATTTGGTATAGGTACTACAGCAAGAAAATACGTGGGTATAATTACAACTGGTCGATTATTTTACAGCATCATATATTCCTGAAAAAGAAAACATGAGCAAAGTAAATAAAGTAAATAAAATAAAATATTTTTTTTTACTTTGCTCATTATTTAACGGTAAAGCTATGAATATTAATTATATAAGTAGAAATAGTATCTGCCTAGTATTGTCCCACTGTAGGACAAACGCCTCCTTGCGCATCCGCCAAATGCGGTTTGGTGATCACAAATCGGGCTGTGTTCAAAAAAACCGACACAAGTATTGACCAATCCGGAAATCAAACCCTATGAATATGGGTGTAAATGTTGCATGAAACTCGCTCCTCTCATGGCGATGGTCTTAGCTTACATATTATGTTGCAAGACGTTGAGACTATTGTCAATCGAGCAGAACCAGCCCATTGTTTATGTGTGTATTATATACCGTGACGTGCAGTCTCGATCATTCACAGCATGGGATATATGAGTTAGTAACTAGCCTTGCCCTTATGGCTTCGCTCACGTGTATAACACGATGGTATCCGACAAGACTAAAGCTTCTTTGTAGTGTTTATATTGGTCAAGTACCTAGTTTCCTTTTCTATCAAGAAATTAGCAAAAAAATAATTGCACAAAAATATATACAAGGTACAATTTTTTAGTCGTTTGACAATTTGTCCTTTGGAACAGGTCGCAGATACCACTATTTTGAACCGTATTAAACATGCAGATTTATAATAAAATTGCTATTCACTTTCGCACATGTGTGTGAAAGTAATGTTACTTTGCTGTAATGTACAAATAAGAAACCCATAAAATCACACTTTGCGGGGTTTACACGGGTGCCTAAAGCCGCACGATTTTTGCCGCGCGGCGAAAATCGACCGTCTAAATGTCAATTCGGCTAAGTCCCAAGTGACTAAAGTCGCAAGCCCCAAAGTTGGGTAGCATCCGACTTTGGCCGCGCGGCGACCGGCCGCATGCGGCTGGCTTCTAAAATCGACCATGTAATCGATCAGTTGCAGGCGATTGCCCGCCGCATTCTTCTCAACATTTTCGAAGGGAATGACCAAGTCGCGTGCGATTTTATTCGCCAGTGTAAATGGGCTAGCGATGCGGCTTGGTAAGACGATTTGTTAAGCGACTAGCCGCACGGCGAAAATCGACCCGTGTAAACCCCGCTTTATTCTACAATAAAACTATAGGCACATTTATTATTCTTAGAACAATATTTAATACGAAAATCATAACAACTTATGCTTCATCTGCACGTGTAACTTTCCGAGCGGGGCGGACGTCGTGAAACATATACGAGGGGGTACCCAAAAGAAACCGGAATTATTTTTTTAAAATTTATGTATTGAGTTTTTAAACAAAATATCTTTAATCCACTTCTAAGCAGTCCTCACTGGCACTAATACATTTGTAAAATCTTTAATTCTATGTCTGGAAACATTTTTTAGATTCATCTTCTGTGATGCCCGACAGCGCCTTCGTCGTTTTTTTCTTTACTTAAGGAAAATCGGCAAATCTTTTTTCTTTTCCCGTCCATTTTTATTTGGAGAACTAATAAAAGTCGCAGGGGGCAAGGTTGACTTTGGAAAAATATCTAACACATTTTTGAACTCCTCTTTTAAAGCAAAGCATGGTTCCAAGTGACGATGTTTTTGTCCCGCAGTTAGCAGTAGAGGCCCGAATTTGGTTGACAATCTTTTCATCCTTAAATCTTCCAATGAAATTCGCTGAACTGAACGCAAGTCACTCTAGACAGCTCTAAAATTTCTTCAATAGTCCGTCGTTGATCTTTCAGTATGATTTCACGAATTTTTAAACACACACTCGTCGGTTTGGGCCCTGGATGGACGACCGGAGCGAGGTTTGTCGTCAATGTTAACATTTTACCATTTTAAAAATGGGAATATCACTAAAACATTTGAGTTTTCCTAAACGCAAAATCTTTATAAGCCCTTTGTAAAATTTCATGATTTTTTGTGACAGTTAGTCCAAACAATAAGCAAAACTTTACGGCCGCCACGCGCTTTTCCTGAGACTCAGCCATTGCAAAAACGACGCGCACACGAAACACCTGTCACTAAAAAAATCATTAAAAACGAACGGAACCTTCTTTAGTGATGAAACTTGGCTAAATGACTCTTGAATAGTTGTTCTTTAAGCCCTTAGAGTTTGAACGTGGTACTACAAATAATCTCCCCGCTACAACATCAGTTCGGTTTCTTTTGGGTACCCGTAGTACAATGCAAAGCGTTTGAAGATTTCCAGTACTGTTGCAAACTTGCGTACTACAGAAAATATTTCCTACAGTCTTGAGGACGAACTTTGTTCAGGAAATGCATCATTCATAAATAAACTATTACAATACAATAATCGCTTAGATAAATTTAAAAATGGTACAAAACCTATTTGTCTTTGTTGCTTAATAATTTGTCCTGTGGAACAGGTAGCAGTTACCACTATTTTGCATTGTATTATTACTAAGCATGAAGATTTAATAGCACTACCTACCTACTATTCACTCTCTATTTTACCCCTAAGGTTGACTGGTAGAGAATGCCATAAGGCATTAAGTCCGCCTTTTGTACAAATTGTATTTCTTGCTTTAAAGTTTAAATATTTAAGATTTATGATAAAACTAGCTGCTGCCCGCGGCTTCGCACGCGTGGACTACAAGTAATATCACAGCGGGATAAAAATTAGAGTACTTAAGTTATTTGCCGCGACAGTTTGTTTGATTGATTCACACGGGAGAAAGCCACATTTTAAAATCATTCCACCCACAAATGAAAATGAAGCGTAATCAATTCTGGGTGAGTATGTAAACCCACTTTTTTCTTTTTCTGTCCAGGGGTATTATTCGTCAGAATCAAGGTCAAACTCTTCAGATGAAACCGACCTTCTGTTGAGTAAGTGTCGAAGTCGATCGGACTCCAAGCGTGCTTGACGTTGTTCTTCTGATTCATGCTGTCTTATTTCATGTATTCTCTCTCTTTCTCTTAGTAACGAATCCTCACGATCCTGGCGCATAAGCTCATAGTTTTCCCTGGCCAATTCTAATCGTTGCTGGTGTTGATCATCCCTTTCTAAAGCACTAATAATATTTTGACGATATCGAGCGTTACTTAAGCGTTCCTCACGTTGGGTAAAAGTTTGTGAGGCATAATATAATGTATGGCGCTCGCGATCAGCTGTTAGACGTCCCTCTCGTTCTTGACTCGTTTCTGAGACTCGCGACAACGCATGACGTTCATGATCGGCTGTTAGTCGTTGCTCTCTTTCTACGTTGGTTTCCAGCGACCGAGAAGCAGACGTGCGGGTGCGTTGTGAGCTTAAGCGGGACTCTCTTTGAATAAACGTCTCTGAGACTCGCGACAACGTATGACGTTCACGATCGGCTGTTAGTCGTAGCTCTCTTTCTATACTGGTTTCCTGCGACCGAAAAGCAGACGTGCGTGTGCGTTGTGAGCTTAAGCGGGACTCTCTTTGAATAAACGTCTCTGAGACTCTAGGTAAAGAATGGCGTTGCCGATCAGCTGTTAGTCGGGCTTCACGCTGAGAAGGATTTTCCACAGCGCGAGCAGTAGCCTGGCGGTGTCGAGTCGCAGTAAGTCTTGCCTCATGATCATCGTTACTTTCTTGGGATCTAAACAACCTAGATCTTTTAGCTTCTCTTTAGTACTGAGAAAGATTTGACCTTTTTCCAGGCATTGTCAAGAAACAAACCGTGAAAGTATTCGCCGATAGAAATATATATTCTTTTGAAAATGCACTTTGTGGTTATTTATGAAATAATCGGAATTATCACAGAATGATTTTCAAATATAAACAAATAGGTAACGTATAATCTGTCAATTTTATTAGGCGTCTTTTGACAGATTGACGTTTGACACAATTGGTGATGTCAGTATCTAAAATGTGGTCATTCCGATTATTGATAAATTCGAGTTACGATTTAATAATCCCTAAATGTAGAAAGAAACCCACTAAGGCGAAAAAACGCAACCGAAAGTCGGCGTGAATGCATTTTCTATACGATGTAACGCGACGTAAATTCGGCACGGCAACCTTATTTACACTTATGAAGAAGTTTAGATTCATAGCATTTATTTCTAACGATTATTCGAAATCTGTGGCACAATCGTAGTAATCGTTATGTGTTGCACATCACTGAGTGGACGGAATCGTTCATGAAGTACAATATTATTTTTTCGAAACACGTTAAGAAAACTATATGTTTTTTTATGGGCATGGGCTGTCAAAAGTCGTCTTCTAGAGTGGACAGAGTATAGTTACATAGAGTGGACAGAGTATAGTTACAAAAACAATGGCTTTCGACGCTAGACAGCGCTGCATGTTAAACTTTTTTTCTCGACGCTAGATGACGCCATGGACTCTTCCGTGATTTTGTGATTTTCAACAATGGTTTTTTAACCATCCCACGGGAACCCTTTTAATATTCCGAAATAAAAATTATCTAAGATGTTGACCAGGGATATTAGGTATTACCATGCAAAATTTCATTCAAATCCGTTCAGCCGTTTCGAAGATTAGCCCGTGCAAACAGACAAACAGACAAACAGACAGAGAAATAAGAAATTCTAAAAAATTTTTTTTTTGTATTTTCCTTTTATTTACATCACCTTGACTTCGTTTTAAGCATTTTTTTCATTTGTACAGACATTCGACCTCTACGATTTTATTATATGTATAGATTACTCTTTACTTTTGCACGCACTACTTTGCTGTAATGAGGTACAAATAAGGAACTGATAAAATCACACTTATTCTTCAACAACACTAAACGCACATTTGTTATTCTTAGAACAATATTTAATACGAAAAACATAACAACTTATACTTCATCTGCACGTGTAACTTTCCGAGCGGGGCGGACGTCGTGAAACATATACAATGCAAAGCGTTTGAAGATTTCCAGTACTGTTGCAAACTTGCGTACTACAGCAAATATTTCCTACAGTCTTGAGGACAAACTTTGTTCAGGAAATGCATCATTCATAAATAAACTATTCATTTGTTTGCAACATTCACGAATGTTTTGTCGCAGCGCCCTAGATCGTTTAACAAGTACTTTTTAATTCAGAAGTGAATGAAAAACACTCATAATTTGAGTCTTAGAATAATTTATTTTTGAATAACATTGACACGATTGAGTTTAAAAAACAAGTTTTAGCGTTATCCTGTTTTCCGACAGGTCTTTAAGGGTATTCGAGTCATGAGTTGAATAATGACTATGTGATTTTAGAAGATTTATGTTTTCGATTGTGTCAGAAATCTAAAATACCTTTTTCCTTCTTTTTGTTCCCTAAGTAGAACTTTTTAAAGTAAATTTCCGAAAATATTTTCGTCAATTCTGTAACGAGAATGATCATGAAAAGTTTTAAGTAGATTACACCAAGTAATATCATCTCGTTATTCCATTCAACTTTTCTCCCGTTTCCCATCCTATTAGGGTGGAAAACTAAAAGCCATCTAGTTTCAGGTGTTTTTAAACATCGATTCGTCGGTTCATTGATCCGTCAGGCGGTCAGAACAAAAGATTTTACATGTATAGGATACAATGTCCCGTCGATATGACAACGTAGTGTTTTAGTACTTGTTCCATTAGACAGACAAAGCGTCCGAGTGATATAACTAAGTTTAAATGAGTTTAGCGCAGGTCTGCATACAGCTTATGTTCTTATCGACGGAGAGCTTGCAGTTTGCGGGCCCGCGTGTTGTACTAGAAAGTTTTGAGCAGACTATGGCTTGTCGAATATGTTTGGGTAGTGAAAATGTTATCGCCAATTGAAAATAAAATGAAACTTTCTTATGAAGATAAAGATTTTGAACATACCAACATCATGGTTGTTGATTTAGTTCCTGATCGGACTTGAATGTCAAAAACACGGCAGACAGTATGACAAATAAAATAATAGGTACTAAAGTGACACACCAAAAATATCCCCTACCGCGCCGTCACTACTCAACGAAATAAGTTTCGTCGAAACACGTGTATCGTCAATAAAAAAACATGCTTAACCCGCAACCCAACCCTTAACAGTAAGAGGTATTCGAAACGAATGGAGCTTAAGTGCCCAATCAAAACTATTTAGCGACGGAGGGAAACAACGTCGGTTCCATTGTACTAGGTAACGCAATTTGCGGTGCGACCCTTGCAAACGTGACCCCGGCGAGAAAATGTCAATGCGAATGAATACGGGTTTGTAAATGCACCGGATTCCATTAGAGTGGTCGTAGATTTGATGTACTTACGCGTTGTTTGTTGTGGGGTTGTTGAAGGCAAGCATTTTTTTTGTTACCCTAATTGAATCTGAGATTTATGCCTTGATAGTAACATTTTCAAAAGGTACATTTTAGAATATCCTGTACAAATAGGACGTGGAGAATTCCACGTTTCTGACCATATGGTATATCAGGCTACGTTCACTTTCGTAATTACTCATGAAGATAACATTACGAAAAAATCAAATTGAACAATACAGACTTATCGCTGTTTTAGCTCTAACTAAGTAAATTATTATATTCTATGGGTGGCTAAGATGGGGATAAAGATACGTTTATACATATAATTCTATACTTTCGATTTTTAGGTCTCAAAGATTAGAATCTAGAATTAACGTCTAATATAAACTGACTTCAATTCACAACCAATTTATTCATATTTCTCAGATCAAGATTCCCATGTATAATTAATTGTGATTGAAATTAATGGAGTTCGATATCTTAGTTCAGAACATTCATTAAGAGTCTGAATATTTATATAGCGATCTAATAGACAATAGACATGTTGTTGTAACACAGCTATTACTCAGTTTCGGATGCGACGCAAATGGACGAATGCAATCACTCCCGCGGCGAGTATGGCAGAAGTCCGAACCACCCTTTGTGAGGAAGTTAACATGTTTGGCTTATATAGTTGTTACGGTGGCGTTCTGGAATTAATCTAGTCGTATTGTATGCTATGTATACACTATGCTTCACTTTGTAATAGTTAACTTTTTGGTTTTATCTGGGTACTCACGAAGAGCAAACGCATGTGTTGATGTTTTCAAAGTCTAGTACATTTTAAACTACTACAGCCATCTGTTACTAATGTTTTGAACTATTATGTATTGTTAAGAAACAGAGTTTAGAAAGAGATCAGTTGCAGTATTCCTGTCTTTTAAACATCCTTATTGGGTTCTGTCCTATTACTGGTAGTGTTCAATGACTAGACGTTTACCCTATTTAAGACCAATGACATTTTAATTTAGCATCCTAAAGAATACTTCTTTCTTTACATACAACTGTTTAAAAATATGCGCGTTTTTTGTCTACATTCATTTTTTTCATACAAACAAACCAACGTAAGTATTTGAGTAAAAGCTCAGTAACTAATTGGATGTTGACAATTATTTACATAAGTTTAATAGCCCGTGGCGCAGCACTTAACTCTTGCAACTCACTTGTAGTTTACTGCTTTTCTTAAGTAAACAACGTAAAAACTCGATGTAAACTAAGTTACTTTGTATTTTTCTACAGCCACCGGTAATTTATGCCTCGTTCAGCAACTTTGAAGCTGTATCAACATTTAAATTGATTAAACTTTATCGACAACATCGTTCGGTATTTTCCAAGTTAATCATGAGCCTTTGAATAAGTTACGAGGTACAAATAAGTTACCTTTTAAAAACGGAAGGAGATCTCAGCCAATTAAAACAAATAGGATTTAGAAGATTACACTATAAGAGTTATTAAGGGATTTGAGTTAATTAATACTCGTAAATATGTAGATCATCTCACCTCTGGTGACGCTTCGATAGTCTATTGTGATGTATCGTTATGGTATTAGTTTTAGTACCAGGCTGCGGGTCGAGGTCCTGGGTTCGATTTCCGGGTCGGACAAATATGTGTCTTCTAGTATATGTGATTCAGCTTGCTGTTAATCACATCTGGAGGTCAGATTAAATTTCCCAATAAAAAAGAGTTTACAATCGACTTATTCTTTTCTTCGGTTTTAAGTGTTTTCTTCATAAAATTACGATTTTTATTCTTTAAAAAATGTGCCAAACATTTTCTACCTAAATCTTGTTGGATTTATTCATCCTTATAAAACTTTCAGGATTCAGAATAAAGTGCTCTATCACTTTTTCCGTATTACCTCTATATCTAATGCCAATAACATCTCACATAAGTGGTTATCCGGCCCGGATTATCCGGATTCTTACATTTATTCATTAGGCAATCCCCGGGAGGGTCAAATTAGTGGAGGGTCGTGTCGGCTTGACTGGCTATTCTATTACATATCAGATCATCTATTACTGACTACAACATATCATGTAATAATCCTGGAGGAATTTATTTATGTATTCAACCAACAGTGTAGACAAGGAATTAAATTGGCTGGTTGCTGTACTCGTATTTTTGTACGTTTTTTTAACTGGGGATGCTTCCTGGTAAAAAAAGTATTACAGAAAGCATCCCTCCGTTTACTGGTACTTAAAACTTTTTTAGTCTTTGATTATTATTGACTTTGTATTTATGATGAGAGATAATCTGTTAACAAATGTGTTAAGGCAGAAGATACATAAATTTTAGGATTTTTAATGGACGATCTAAAAATCTAAAATGTCGTTACCATCTAAAACCTGTAATCTAAATAACCAAAAGTCAAATTGAACCCGCGATATCCGGGTGTTTTAAACAGTTTAACCGTTTCATGGAGGTTGAGACAACTTAGTGCAATGCTTATTGTATCCGTTTCGTGGACAATCTGCAAGACCGCAGTCAAAACTCATCAAAATTGCAGCCGGCCATTCGTATGGGCTCTTTGGAACATCTTATGAATGGAGCGCCCCACTTCCTAGCTGCGGTCGGTTCACAACCTTCGATTATTTTTCTAAGTAATCAGCTAATTTTGGTAAGTCTCCTTATTCTAAATCTGGAAGCCTAGCTTTACAATGAACTAACTATGCAAGACTTGAACTCATTGACTTGGCATTCACCAAATGCAATAGCACACCACTTTCTTTTCCTAGACGCTTGTGCAACATAAACTGCTGATGTCTTGTGTGTATTGGACTATTGGTTGGACCTTTAGCGAGTTAATTCGATCAAGGAACGACGTAAGTAGTATGTGCAATCACATGTGCAGTCTATGTTCAGGCAGTCCTAATAATAATCAGTGAGACGGTAATCTGCTTTGAAGTGAGAACAAAACACTTTATTAACATGGCTTTTTTTTGTCTCCGTGGCAATAGCAGTATTGTATTATTATAACTAGGATAAATTGTAAAACTATGTGCTTACCTTTTATTATTATTATCATTTTATTACAGTAAATGATTTTTTTCCGAATAAAGGAAAAAATGTTTCGGAGTACGATTTACTTTCAAGCGCAAGTGAATATAGTAAATAATATGTCCATTGAACTGGATTTATCCAATATTTTTGTCTGATGTTGAATCGTTAAGAACCTTACATTTTTAGCTGAATATGTAAACCGCCCTCAAGGAGTCTACACGAAACAGCGTCATTACACAGTGAAAGATCGTTTATTGTAACAGTTTAGTAACAATCTTGCAACTGTCTTGCTACTATTGTTTGCTAGGAATAAATTTTGGGTACTCTTTGTTGGATTGATGCCTTTATTATGTACGAGTAAAATTACATTATCTTAATTAGTGGTATTGAAAGTGTCGTCCATAGACTGTCATACCAATCAGAATATACTCACTCCGTCACTAATTCATGTCTATGTTACGTACATTGCACGTAACATAGACATGAATTAGTACCTGCTTGGTGTAAAATTTTACTACCTGCTTGGTGTAATGGTCAAGATGTTGCCTATTACGAAAGAGGTCGCGGGTTCGATCCCCGCACAGGACAAACATTTGTGTGCATGAACATGTCTGTTTGTTCTGGTCTGGGTGTTATATATGTATCTATTTATGTATATTTGTAATACCACTGTTGATTCTGATGTCTGTAACACAAGTGCTTAAGCTACTTAACACGGGGTCAGATCAATGTATGTGATGTTGTGAAATATTTATTTATTTATTTATTTATTACATAACATTACGAGGAAGCGCTATGCCTGCCCAATAAAAATTGCTCTCCTACTAATTAAGTTTTCATCACCATCGTCATCAGACTTGCAGTCCAATACTGTACGTAGGTAGGGCTGCCATCCGTCCGGGTTTCCCCGGATTTGTCCTAGTTTAGAGGGCGTCCGGGGTGCGTCCGGGTACAGTAGATACAGAAGTCCGGGGTGTTGGTAATATAGAATCTAAACGCAACCTATGAGTGTCATTGGTCTGTCAATTTTGACAGCTCGCTCTCTCTTCTTCGAATCTCTGGGTAATGTAGAAGTATATTTGTTCGTCTGGATTAAATCGGTGTTCATCTCAAGAAATTGTGTTTATTTCCCACTAATTTTCTAACATGGTAGCAGAGCGTAGTTGGGAAAATTAATTAACACATAAATTTCGACAAGATTTCACGTAATAAAAGATACGTCTTGGAACAAAATCGCCGACTCATTTGATTGTCTTCAAAGATGGCGTCGACTTCTATTGGGCAAACTATCGAAAGATTGAAAGGGGTTGAGAACTACTCGACATGGAAATTTTCAATTCGAATGCTACTCATCCACGAAGAATTGTGGGATTGCGTGGAGGAAGACCCAAAGGAAGAAGCCGACAAGAAAAAGGCCGACAAAGCTTTGGCACGAATCGCACTTTCTGTCACGCCAGCGGTAATTCCATACATTCGCTCAGCCAAGAGTGCCTACGAAGCATGGAATATATTGAAGAAAGCCTATGAAGGACGTGGATTAAGCAGAAGATTGGGACTGTTGAGGAGTCTCTTCAGCACAAAGCTAAGCGAGAGCAGTTCAATGGAAGATTACCTACATAAAATTAAGGAAATCTCACATCAACTATGTGAAATAGAGTCACCATTGGATGATGAATTTATTGCAGTGATAATGTTGAGTGGACTCACAGAAGATTATGACCCACTGATCATGGCAATTGAAAATTCTACACCCACGCTGACCACGGATGCCATCTCAGCCAAGTTGTTACAAGAAACTCAGAGAAGGGAGGACAAGAGTGATAATGTTACAGCACTGAACATCATGCGGAAGCAGCCAAAGTGTTTCAAATGCAATGGCAAAGGACACATAGCTCGGAATTGTCCGGAGAAGAAGCATTCAAACAACAGTGGCGGCAACACACCGAGACATCCTCCGAAGAATGCACAGAAACCTGCAGCAGTGAAGCACAAGGCGCTTGTGACGGCTCTCTCTGTGAAAGTCAACAGAGATGTGTGGTACATAGACTCTGGAGCAACCAACCACATGTGTAACAGTGAGAAAGTGATGGTGAAGTGTAACCGTGATAAGTCTGTAGAAGTGAGTGTAGCAAATGGTGCAAAGTTGTCAACTGCGGGCTTAGGGCAAGTGCGAGTACAACTGAAAGACTGTATAAGGACAATAAGTGACACTTATTATGTACCTAACTTGTGCACTAACTTATTGTCGGTCAGTGCCATGACCAAAAAGGGGTATGTTGTCACTTTTGATAGTAATTCATGTACTATTTATGACAATGATGAAATTTTAGCTACTGGCACTCAAGTCAACGGTGTCTATCAGCTTGATACTGTGTCAGACAACGGCTGTACTGTGGAGCAGGAGTGTACTATGATGGCATCAGCAGTAGCGGAACCGACATCCCAAGAATTGTGGCATCGACGTCTTGGCCACCTGAATTCCAGGAGTATGCAGCTTCTCCAAAAGGGTATGGCCGATGGTATTTCTTTTAATAGTAAACTTTATCAACAATGTGTTTCTTGTATTGAAGGAAAACAAAGTAAACTTCCATTTCCAAAGAAATCCTATAGTAGAGCTTTAGATGTTTTAGGTCTAGTTCATACAGACCTCTGTGGTCCTATCCAAGTCGCTTCACTGAGTGGTGCAAGGTATGTGCTTAGTTTAATAGATGACTACACCAGAAAACAATTTGTGTATTTTCTAAAAGCAAAACATGAAACCTTTGAGTTTTTCAAACAATTCAAAGCCCAAGTGGAGAATGAGACAGGAAAGAAAATGAAAGCTATTAGGAGTGATCGAGGTGGAGAGTATATGAGTTCTAAGTTTCAGGATTACCTCAAGAAATGTGGAATCAAGCACCAGAAAACCATACCAGATTGCCCACAGCAGAATGGTGTCGCGGAACGAGCCAACAGGACAATCATGGAGAAAGTCAGGTGCATGCTGCGGGACGCTGGACTCGGAATGAAGTTCTGGGCCGAGGCGGTGAACACAGCCGTTTACCTAAAGAATAGAAGTCCAACAAAGGCTGTTGCTGGAATGACCCCTGAGGAGAAATGGACAAACAAAAAGGTAAACCTCAACCATCTAAGAATTTTTGGTTGTGTTGCATATTCTATGGTGAAGAATAGAAGAAAACTTGATTCGAAAAGTAAACCATACATTTTTGTAGGATACAATGAAGAGTCCAAGGGATATAGACTAATTGAACCTGATAATCCGACTAACTGTATCAATTCTCGCAATGTGGTCTTTTTGGAAAATAAATTCTGGGACAAAAACATGTCAAATGATGATATTTTAGACCAACAAATGGTTGTTGATCTTAATAATCTGAGTTCTGATGAAATTCAGCAATCAGACTCAACCATTGTGAGTTCTGATGTTTCTGATGACATGAGATTGTCACAGAATGAACAAAGAATCAGCACGATCACATTGGATGATTCTGAAACCGAAAACTCAAGTTCTGAGACAGAGAATTGTGCCGATCCAACTTACGTTCCAGGGGAAGACTCATTAGCAGAAGCGGAGGAGACTGACACCTCATATGATGAAGCTCCTGAGTCTCCGATGATGGCTAATTTCGTCGGACTGGTGGATGGCAACCCAGATGAACCCCAGACTGCGACCGAGGCGTTGAATGGACCGGATTCAGACAGTTGGCGGAAGGCAATGAGCGATGAGTATAATTCATTCATTAAAAATAAATGTTGGACTCTTACTAAACGAGAAGAAGGCCATAAGCCAGTTAAATGCAAATGGATTTTTAAAAGAAAGTATGGTGCTGATGGTGAGCTATTGAAATACAAAGCTCGTTTGGTTGCTAAAGGCTATACCCAGAAATTTGGTATAGATTACGAAGAAACATTTTCACCAGTGGTCAGGTATTCTACAATAAGGATGTTGCTTGCATTGGCGGCAGAATATAACTTAGATATTGATCATCTGGATGTCAAGACTGCATTTCTCAATGGAGACCTTGAGGAAACCGTATATATGGAACAACCAGAATGTTTCAAAGTCAAAGGAAGTGAAGAAATGGTATATAAGCTTAATAAAGCTGTTTATGGACTTAAACAAGCTTCCAAATCCTGGTATGACAAAATTACCAAGATTCTATGTGGCAAGCTGAAATTCAATCGTCTAACATCTGAGCCCTGTGTCTACTTCAAGTGTGAAAATAACTTAATGATGATTATAGCATTGTATGTAGACGATCTGATTATTTTTTCCTCTCCAGGTTCTCAAGGTAAAGATCACATTAAGAAAGAATTGCAGGATGAAATTGATATCACTGATCTTGGACCAGCTCATCATGTACTTGGTATGAAGTTGATGAGGAAAAATGATAAAATTTACCTCAATCAGTCAAATTACATACATAAAATATTGAAGAAATTTCGAATGGAGGACAGTAAAGCTGTTGCAACACCTATGGAGACAGGTCTGAAGCTCATCAAGGAACCAAAACAGGATGAAACCTATGACTACAGAGGTCTGATTGGTTCATTGATGTATGTGGCAGTGTGTACGAGACCTGATATCAGTCATGCAGTCAGCTATCTGAGTAAATTCAATGACTGTTTCGGCGAAAGTCATTGGAAAGCTGCCAAGAGGATTCTGCGTTATTTGAAAGGTACAATTGATTTTAATCTTAGTTTTGCTAAAACAGGTTTGAACATTGCAGCTTATGCTGATGCTGACTGGGCGTCAGACAACATAGACCGTAAGTCTTATACTGGATTTGTTTTTACTGTTGGCGAGTCTGTCGTTACTTGGGAAAGTCGCAAGCAACGTACTGTTGCTTTATCTAGTACTGAGGCAGAGTACATGGCGTTGTCTGATACATGTAAGGAAGCTTTATTTATTAGACAGTTTATGTTTCAAATGTTTGGTATCATGCCTAAAATAACAATTTATAATGATAATCAATCTGCTATAAAACTGTGTAAAAGCTTTATGTTTCATTCTAGAACAAAGCACATTGATATACGCCATCATTTCATAAAAGAAATTGTCGATAAAGGTATTGTTGAAATTAAATATTTGTCAACTATAGATATGATAGCGGATGTGTTAACTAAAGCACTTTGCAAAGATAAACACCAAAAGTTTGTTTACAAGATGCTAATTGATTTAAGTTCTTTAGATGTTTGTTAACAAAGTATGATTCTTTATTTGAATTGTTGAAGTTTATGGAACAAATGTTACATATTAAATGGATCTCAGTTATAAGTTTAATTACATGTTGTAAGTTGTAGTGTGAATATTAATATATTATGTTTGTGAGACTGATGTAAGACTGCAACTTGATAAATGTAAATGTAGCTTAGTTTATTGTTGAGATATGAATAATATAAATCTTGGTTATGTTTTGTTAACTTTATTTTGAATGTTGAAAAAGGCATAGCTTGCGTTTAAGGGCCAGTGTTGGTAATATAGAATCTAAACGCAACCTATGAGTGTCATTGGTCTGTCAATTTTGACAGCTCGCTCTCTCTTCTTCGAATCTCTGGGTAATGTAGAAGTATATTTGTTCGTCTGGATTAAATCGGTGTTCATCTCAAGAAATTGTGTTTATTTCCCACTAATTTTCTAACACGGGGAAGATACAGAAGTCCGGGGAAGGTTTCAGACGTCCGACCAACAAAAAAAAACAAAAAAAAAAAAAATTGCACGCCACGATCAACCTACAATGAAGGTGAAGCTATCATGTCCGGCTTTCGGAGTCTAAAATCCGGGGTTATCTCGCCTCTTGTCCTGTTTTCCAAATTTTAGAGATGGCAGCCCTATACGTAGGCGTCTTTCAGACGGGTGATTCTGTCACATAGCCCTAGGCGGGTTGACGGCCGCAGTATAGCGAACCATAAAACAGGGGAACGCTGCTGCCCATCCCGGAATGTACCTTAATCGTTTCTTACGACACCCACGGGAAGAAATTGGTTAGTACTATCCTAAGCCGGCATTACACGGCATAATGTTCGTTAGACGAATAAAATGTTGTTTAGTCTGATATACACAGTAATAAAATTAGTTACCGAGCTCAAAGTACCGTATAACTCACAGGCAAATGTCTGGACCTAGACTTCGTTCATGAACTATCAATACGTTATAATCTCCTACCCGTTTTCGGACACGGCCAATAAATCCCACAATTATGTTTTTTGGCTTAATCACCAAGTTTGCCAAAAGCGGGTTGGTGACCACAAACCAGGAATTTAACCCAGGACCTCGAGACAACGGCCCGTTACTGACCACTAGGCTCTCGAGGTGTCAACAAGGCGAGCTATAGTCCTCCTTGTCGTGTCCGATAACGGCGACCTCAGAGTCTTCTTTGGTTAGAACGATTAAGCCTCGCAAAGCCGAACTTCGCTTTAAACACTCGATCACAGGCGAACTAGTCTAGCTATGAATAATATCCCTCCGGCCGTATTCGGCCATGGCGGCCGACCTTACGATCAGCCAGATACGCAGGATATATTATAGTGCACGAGTGAGTGCGCAAGCACAGGTGCACTCCCTATTCCCTTACTCTCATAATTCAGTGGGACAGCTATCTGACACGACCGTAGAGAGATCAGGCGCAGGACCAACGGCTTAACATGCCTTCCGAAGCACGGAAGTCTTGCTATGAATATATTTATTAAACTAGATTTAATATTTCCCAGCGTCAGGCGGACTGGAAAGCCCTCAATCTACAAAGCGTGCCCTGTAGTGTATGGTTCGCACAGGGCTTCGTCGTAATTACTGCATAATTAAAACTTGCTGGTTCGCTCGTCAGGACGCGATGTATCGATAATCCGGAATAATATTGTGCTATGCTGTTCGCCCGTTGTGTATGTTTACACCGTTCGAAGTTGATTATTTGATTTAACAATCTGTTTTTGTAATGAAAATCGATTAGATGTTTTCTTTTACATGGGAAAGATGGTATAAAAATAAAATATTACGATATTGCTAAAGGTGGTGAATATAACTCAGTTTCGAAAAAAAAATTACAGATACGTCAGTTAGAGAGACAAGTGACGATTTGTGAATCGCATAACATCCTAAGGCATCTTAACCAGTTTGAGTGTAACTTCCTTACCAGGCTTCAGGCGGGAAACTACTCGGTCTCCAGAGACTAAACGCGCCGAACCGCTAACAGCTTGTTAGAGTTTCGTATTTCGATACCTGTTACTGACTGAATCGGATTGCGAATCAACTTGACTTGGGAAACTTGAGATACTTTACACACATTTCATGCTAAATGTGGATTCAGATTGTTATAAATTGTACATGATAGTTTGCCTTTGGAGTTTTCAACTTATGCCAAATGGTGCATAACTTATTATTGTCTACTAGTTTATGACGGCATAGTGCTCTAAAAGAAGTTTAATTTTATATATAAAAGAAATAAATTAATATATAATTTATTTATAAAACACCTTAATAATACTGTTTTATAGAAATTTTAGAATTTACTAACACACTCAAAATATGTATTAAAAGATTCCACTCCAACTAGCCGTACCGTAGTAGAGTAGATGGGTGGAGTGGATGGGATGGATGGATGGATGTAGATGTTGAGGAGCTCGATGGCGCAGTGGTTAGCGCACTCGGTCTGCGGTTGCTAATGTTAAGCAACGTTCGCAGATGCCAGTCATCGGATGGGTGACCGAAAAAAATCATCTCGAGCTCCTCCGTGCTTCGGAAGGCACGTTAAGCCGTTGGTCCTGCGCCTGATCTCTCTACGGTCGTGTCAGATTGCTGTCCCACCGAATTATGAGAGTGAAGGAATAGGGAGTGCACCTGAGCTTGCGCACTCACTTGTGCACTATAATATATCCTGCGTACCTGGCTGATCGTAAGATCGGCCTCCATGGCCGAATACGGCCGGAGGGTTTTATTAGTAGAGTAGATAATAATAGCCTCACCAGAATGTATTTCATGATCCAGCTATAGTTGTTATGTATTATGTAAGCCGGAGAATTTGGTAAGGTATCTTAAACAATTTTAGTGTAACATCTTCACAACAACTTCAGGCGGCCACTAGTAACATATATTTTTAATCTTAGCATATAGGTTCTCGTACACATTAATCAATGTGTAATATCGCTAATGAACGTACGTTTTATAAAAATCATAAAATATATTCCCCACTCACAACTACTTCCGCAATCAAACATAGAGATGAATACTTTCATTGCATCAAATGGAAATGAAAATCAATCTATTTCAATCGGTCGCAAATCAAAGGACTCTTTGAATCATTGCCTTTTCAATGTGGACAGTTTTCCGCTTCGTTTCCAACGTGCAATTGTCCAAACATTTTATGGATCTATTCCTACGTAAAAAAGTTGTGTAAATAAATGTTTTACTCTAGTAAAATATAATTTAAATCAATCATGCTTTAGTAAAGAATGACATGCCTCTATTGTTAAGTAGCTTAAGTAATGAGGTCCAGGGTTCGATTACCGGGTCAGTAATCTAACCCTGGACCTCATTAGTAATCAGGAATCCGCGTTTAAAACGAAAACATGATTTCTAATGATGGAGGCCTTTGCGTTGCAGTGAGACGTTAATAGTGTCACCGAGGATCGGGCTATATGGAGAGCCCTAGGAGAGGCTATGTCCAGCAGTGGACGGCGATAGGCTGATGATAGACGTTAATAGGATACTTGTAACTTAAGTAATTTATCTAAGTATTACTTATTCAATACGTGGTTTAACACTGGTCACTAAAATTGGTAATTGCTTTAAACTCACCAAAACCCTATATGTTAATACGGACCCGACACGTGACACTATTATTAACAACCAACTTAATATTGGGATCGGATGTCAACCATGTTGGGCAGGGCTTGAGAAGGGTCAAGTCGGTGGAGTAGAATACTTCCAGATAAAGCTGAACTTGATGGATAAGCTGTTTAATGCATCCAGGAAATTCCCACTATAATGTTTTAGAATGAAGTAAGGACTGATGTACTAAAGAAAAATATATATGGACGCTGTAATATTGTCTAATGAATATAAGAGATAAAAAAAATTTGACTCAATAATTCTGATTAAATCACAGTGATACGTTTGAAAAATGCCGTGAATAAATGTTTTAAATTACTTAACTAATGTACGTTGATTATAAAAAAAAACACTTAAGACGGTTTGCGCAAATGCCGTACGCCCATATAGACGTACTACATACTATGATCAGTAAGTAATATTGGTATTGGCTGATTTATTCTGTCAACAATATCTTGAGTTGTTCCACACCCCATGATATATTAACGTAACGTAGCCTATTCATAACATCTGTTACTGTTCACAACATGTTATTTATATTATCATATTCTGCTGTACCCGAAGTGTTTCTAAAATATGATGTTATCTGGTCTCTTGTTCTAATATTATCTTTACTATTCTTATTCCGATGTCGTGCGACCCTCTTCAAGGCGGGAGTTTGTTCGCAAGGATTTGTGGGTCTCGGAAGTTTTACCTGTCACGGATATAGTTGATGACATGATTGAAAGTGCTAGAGCAGAATATGTGTTGGGTTTCTATCAATAAAATGGCATGAGTACATGCATATAACTGTAACACATAAAAGAAATAAGTAAGAATGCTTATTTCTTCATTGCTTAGTACAGTTTTAGTGCAAGATGGCATTTTGTGAATATTTTCGATAACATCATTATTTTTGTAATGGCCAGAAAATAATGGTATTTATTTTATTTCCGGATCAAATCCGACAACCTTCCTCGGCAAAGGGACTACCCAAATCAAATATTTTTTCAATTCCAACCAGTAATTCCTGAGATAAACGCTTTCAAACAAACAAACAAACAATCTCTCCAGCTTTATAATATTAGTACAAAACTTAAAAGCATGACGTTAATACACCGTAATACCTGTTGTAATACGATATTTAATTTAGTAACTCCTATCAAATTCATTATTAAACTTAAGTCCTAAGACAATATTTATCTGCCTCAATGTAACCAGTCATCGAAGGAATGTTACTTACCGAAAGGCTCGACCCTACCTTGAGGGTATACAGTCGCGGGCGCTCACTTGTATACTCCTCGATTCTTATGTCAAAGCAGTAAAGTTCATATTCGAATGAGATCGTATGCATTACAGTGGTCGTGACTGCACTCGGGTAACCAATCGATGGTTTAGAATGTCCAATTACTCGGAACCACGAATGTTTAAAACTCTCTTGGGGAACCAAATCAATTTAATTCGATGACCCTTTTAGGCCGCTAATCTTGTGGAAAACATTGAAGTATAAAAACGCTTACTAAAATATATAGAAAGTCTCTTTTAAATAATCTGAGACGTTTTCCACATATATCTCGTTCGAGGCAAAAACTAAAGAAACCTTATTTTAGGGGTACTAAAATAATTGTAAAGCAAATAATACTATTTGTTTTAATTTTGATACTGCCATTAAATGGGATGATTTTGATTTTTTTTAACTGTCAAGCACTTAAGATGTCTTAATCTTATACACGGGGGTGACGACCCGCTTTTGTAATGGTCAAGATGTTGCCGATTACGCAAGAGGTCGCGGGTTCGATCCCCGCACAGGACAAACATTTGTGTGCATGAACATGTCTGTTTGTCCTGGTCTGGGTGTTATATGTATCTATTTATGTATATTTGTAATACCACGGTTGATTCTGATGTCTGTAACACAAGTGCTTAAGCTACTTAACACGGGGTCAGATCAATGTATGTGATGTTGTGAAATATTTAATATTTAATCCTTACCATCCGTTCTTTGACTTTCCGTACGTGCGTAGTAGAGATATAAAACGTTTGAATGCAAATATAAACATGAAGGTATATGGCAGGTTTTTCAATATACTTAAGAATATATTCCCGCTATTTGCATTTGCCACTTACAGTTATTTCCATACGGTGCATTATCATTTTACTGACACATTTATTCAACCTTCCGCACGACGTGTGTAACTGCCGTAGTGATGTGCCTTTGCGCTTACGAGTATTTATCGATAGAACTTAATAAAAGATGTGGAAGGTAAAAAAAAACATTTGCTTGTTGGATTCCTCAACCTTATCATTTAATTTTGTAATGCACTTAATGGATATTAAAAAACAGTATTTGTCTATTATTTATTTATTTATTTATAAAACTTTATTGACCACACAATAAGTAGCTACAAAAGGCGGACTTAACGCTGAAAGCGTTCTCTGCCAGTCAACATTTAGGAAAAACGAATTAGTATTTTTATACCAAATACGTCCTGTTTGTTCCTGTTTTTGAGTTTAATTTTAGATCAGTTTATATAGGATACTTCTAATATTAGATTGCAACAACTAAAACTCAACAATATTGTGGCCATGACATAATTTCAATTATATGTTTTTTTTGCAATTTAACCGACATTCGACCAGGAAAGTTTTTTGCTCAAACTCTTAGTTCTAGTTAAATTTGCTCTGGTGAATTAGTGTGATTCTCATTAAAATAAGGCATTTGTTTTTAACGACGAGCTCCTAAGCTTTAATGATTTAATAGTGGTGTCGTTACGCTTACGGTATATTTTTAATCTACACAGTTTTATATAAAACCTTTTTTTAAATATATTTGTGGTGAACACTGATCTAGTATATCGATAAACTGAAAAACAAACCATCACTCCGTGTCTGCCGAAGGGGAAAAATACTTCTCCGCCAGAAAGGCGGTGAATCGTGTTTTTGTCAATTCCGAGCTCAGCCCCTCCACCCCGTCAGCACACTGCTTTAAAACACGCGTCTTTGTTAAATAACGCTGCACTATACGTTTTCTTAAAGAAATTAAATTATGGAAACAAAGAGGCAGCATTATCCTTCAAAATTTCGGTTACACTTTTCGGCCATATTATACGCCCGCCAATTTATAAATCACTTTAAGATTTAAGATGTCAACTGCGTACATTAATATGACTTTTCTATTTAGTCAAATTATTTGAACGATCCGTTAATTTGAAAAGTAATTGTAGGCGGTTTGCCTTTTAGTGTCAGTATTTCGTGATTTTCTTCAAAGTATCGATTTTTTAAATGTCATTTAGTTTTAAACCTTTCGTCATTCGATCAGTACTTCGTGCGTCGTTCTGTGCAATATTTCTCCAATAATCAATGCCAATAATACAATGTTTTTCACTTGAGTAATCAAAACATGTGCGTGAGACCTACTTATTCTATTCGTATTCTAAAAAGTAACGTCGAAATTAGACTTGAATACGAAACAAGTAGAAAAGTTTTTCAGTTAGGAGACATTTCTTGAACAATATTTTTAGGGAAAATAATGCGTAATGTATGTTTCGTTGTTGAGACCTATATTTAAACCACCATTCTTACGGTAGTAAGTACTGGCCCATAGTAGGTATCATGTCGTTTTATCTTAGTTTTGTTGATATCAGTGTTTCGCATATTAAAGTTATATTTGTTAAACTAGCGGCCCGTCACGCGGTTTCACCCGCGTCCCGGGGGAACTACTTCCCGTACCGGGATAAAATATAGCCTATGTTACTCTGGGTGAATGTAGCTTTCCAACAGTGAAAGAATTTTTCAAATCTGCCAAGTAGTTTCGGAGCCTATTCAATTCATACAAACAAACAAACAAACAAAAAATGAAACCTTTCCTCTTTATAATATTAGTATAGATTAACACTATTTGTGAAATTTAATTTGGAGAATTAATGTTTCTTTTTTATTAATTATTAATATTAATCGTCAGTTACATTAGATTACTGTAAATAACACAACATTATATTATGTAGATGGGTACCTTATAGCTTGCCAAGATCTTTTATGATAGTTGTGAAACTAGCCCTCAGAAGCCATGACTAATGACAGGTCATATCTTCTACAGACCTAACATATAACTCACATCACAAAAGGCAATCAGCTTAAGTGTGACGTTATACATGCAAACATCTTGTCTAAACACAAGAACCAGATAGTTCTAACATTCTGCTCCTTGAGTTGTATTGCTCATTACTGAGGGTCGTGATCATTGTATGAAATTAAACACATAACGACTGTATTGCCGATAATAATGGAGTTGTTTGCCCCTGCCTTCTTCAATTCACACACTAACTCTTATTATTGTGTAGATTTTTGTAGGATGTTGTTCCGAATGGTCTTTTTACCGTTTGTATTAACACCAAAGCGCTGATATGATTCTTTGTAAATCCAGAAGTGGTGTAAAAGCCTGCCCGGGTGTGAACCAACAACCTCGCACTAATGAAGTGGACTTCTTTACCACTAGACAACCAAGCACTTCACTGAGTTTTAACACTAAAAATTTATTAATATAAACGTAACAGAAAACGTAGCATTACTTAATTATGTTAAACTCGGATTAACTGAATGAAAGTCGTTTTAGCGACACGTTACAAAGAGACAACATACTCGTACGATGTAACAGGAAACAAGGAAAGTTTAGATGTAGGTTTGTGTTTCATTATAAATGCCACCGTCCGTCTGTGTGTACAAAGTAACTTTTATGAGTAAAGTAACATTAAACTACTTAATAAATGCGAGAAACGCGTAAAAGTGACAGATGAAAAACATAAAAACATTGCTAGCTAAGCAGAGTAATAAATTATGGAAAAAACGTTTCCGTAAAACAAGTCAATAAAATCAATACTTTGTTTATGTTAACTTTGACAGTCAACGAGTAACATGCTTTATCATTCTAGTGCGTATTTCGATTGCATTCTCGACTATTGCCTCGGAACCCAGAGCCCATTGCTTCACTAGCGGCCGCCCGCGACTCCGACCGCTTGGATTTAGGTTTCCGCACACATAATAGGTATATGCATGAAAGAGCTTTAAGCCTTCCTCGACAAATTGACTATCTAAATCAAAAATATTATTACAATTCTAACCAGTACTTTCTGAGTTTTTGACATACAATGTTCAAACAATAAAACTAACAAACAAAGTCTTCAGCTTTATTATATTAGTAAGTAAGTATAGTGCATGTATTCATAACAAAAACCATTCAACGATCAACTAATTCCCCACTTCAATTTCATAGAACTATCTCATTCTCTGCTCAATTCCCCCTTCTTTATTTTAGTTACTCTCTGAATTGATTTTCATCTACCAAATGACACAACATCGAATCGTACCGCGCATACCAAGCACCCTTAAAACACATTAAGTGTCAGGAGACCACAGTTGCCGTCGTCCTTCGTTCCCCTCCTTCAATAAATCGGCTCACATAGGCTCATTACTTCCGAATTTCTCGCATGAACTGTAAATTAGACCTTTTACATCTGAAATAAGGCAGTAAGAGTACATCGTATATTGACCAATTTGTCCATCTTAGAGTAACGAGAGAATTATTTAGCTTAATTTATGTACCGCAGTGAAATAATACTTTTTCGTCGATTTGCAACTCAGCTCATTTAATAAAATCGTTAACTTACTACAATAAAATTACAATTATTGTATTTAATTTATGAAATAAAGTAATCAATAGTAGTTCAGTCGTAATGTTAAGATTTCACTTGTAAACAGGCATAATAATATGCCTGTACTTATTCTGCATTACTAAGTATATTATGAAGTTACAAATCATAGCCGAGAAACATGAATAAATATTACATCTCTCTTTTAATTCTTCGACCTCGTGGTACCATTTTTTATGCACGGAATGATGTTTTTTTAGTTTAGTGATTGAAAAAAAACTACCGATCAATAAATTAATAATGAAGTAGACTTTTACGAGATAGTTCAGTGTTATATGGGGCAAACTATAATAATGATAATAGAACTTAAGTGCCCTTGTCTAATACGAGTAATAGGTGAAGAGCTTTGACAAGAGGGGCTGCCCTGTATTTGGAACTTTTTTTTTCTTATTTTGGGAATTAACTTTCTTTCTTCTGTGTAGGTATTGTATATTGACATATAGGCTCATTTTATTAAATACTCGCGGTCCGCTCCGGCTTTATACGGGTGCAATGCTACGAGTACTATATCATGTACGTGTTATTACTAATCTGTCTCTTGAATCACTCTATCTGATAAAAAACCGCATGAAAATCGATTGAGCTGTTTTAAATATTTAAGCATACATAGGGAAAACCAGAAGAAATCGTTTTTTTTTATTATTTGTAGTGATTGATCATTGAACGCCTATACAAACGTGCATCATAAAAACTGTTCCGTCTATTCGTAATATCAAAGCTAAGCAGGATAACTCTTTTTTTCATCTAACATTCATACGAGTATTCAATAAGACGCTCTTCGTCCGGGGCAATACATTAAGTTCGTAATAAAACAATATGCCATATACTACAGACACGTGTTCACCCGCGGCTTTGCCCGGCCCAGGGGATCAAAGCCCATCAGTGGGTAATCTATTCCATTAGCCCCAGGCCCGAGTGATTACACTCGACACTGCCGGACACTTTTACAATGTCACCCCTTGATCTGGCCCGGTTTGCGAGGATTGCATTTAATTAAATGAACTGGTGAATTGGAATTCTGTTTGCATAGGATAAATCTACTGCATTTTTGTTTTTACGGACCGGATTTCGAGATCACAAACTGTGTTCCTTTTTTAAATTTATTTGGTTGAGTTATGATTATCAGAAATCTGCAGTATCTAAATGAACATTAATTTGTATGTAACTTTGTAAATTATTTAAGCCGCGTCTGGCCCCAAACAACACATTTAACTTATCAAAATAACTAGTTAAATAAAAGAAAAACTCATTTGTAAATTATTTATAACCTCTCTCACCAGAACTTGTAAGTTATGATAATCTAGCCTCCACAAAATACAACTAAAAATATTAAAATACTCCATAAAACGTAATAGCATTATTTTTAAAGACCTTTCTTGTTATTTGTTGACATAATTCAGATCAGTTTGACATTCTTCTCCCGGCATCCCGGTGATTTATGTAAAGCCAACGCGAAGTTTTTTGATTCCCACGCTTCAAGTTGGACTGTATTTTTCTTTTATCTCGCGATGTATAATTTGAGTTCGAAAAAAATTCGTGAAACTTTTTTAATTCTATCACGCCATCTTTTCCTCGAGTGTACGTAGGAAGTTTTTGTTTTCGTGATATGTTCGTGTTTCATTATTTTTGTTCTTGATGAATTTTGGTTGCGAAATCGTCTTTACAGTAGGTAATGTTTATTGCTTTATAGTTTAATACATAGAATGAAAAGAAAGACGTATTAAAACGAATATAAACAAACCTATTTGAAATAATACTTTTTAATATTTGTCAAATACAACCAGAACCCCAAAATGACTGTAATGAAACTGGCATAAAATTTGACGCAACAAAAACAACATAATATTTTATAATGGTCACCAACATTGTGTATTTATCATTGGCTTGTTCCCTAAGCACATAAGTAGTTGAGTTGTTCTTTTATGTATTTATCATAGAACAAACGAAAATGTTCAGAACCCAAAAGTTTATCTTGGGTAGGATTCGAACCAAAGACCCTTTGTTTTATAGGGTTTTTCCTGATGCACTTTCAATCCAAATATAAAAATATCTTTCTCAAACATTGAAGTCAACAAACTATGAGAGTGCATTTCCAACAAATCCACCAAGTCCTTTATATATCAATTTAGAATGAACTGTGGGCGATGGAACAAACGCCGGGTCCGATCCCAGAGTCGCACGTAACAATAGATATCACTCGAAACCACTCGCCGCTGAGAGAATACTGTTTCCTCGAACAATATGTCTGAAGTTTGTAAGGGCTACTTTACTTGTATTTAAATATGTTTTAGTTTTACATCTGTTAGTTGACCAGTAAATAATAAAATTAAAGAAATAACCAATGCCGCAGACTTGCAAATGTAAAGACAAGGCCAATTCAACTGTCACTTACAATTTTAAGTTACATATTACTAAATAGTAGCTTAAATACTAGTGTTATGCTTATAAAAAAACGAAGCTAACAAAAATTTCTTTTACATGAATTTAATCCTACTTCGGACTTAGACTAACGGTGTCTGGTCCAGATAGTAACTAAAAGCTACCTTATGTACCTTCGAGACAGTTCAAAATAGAACAAACGTCTGATCCAATCGCAGTGTCGCACGTAACAATAGATATCACTCGAAACCACTCGCCACTGAGCTTGTACTGTTATCCTTGAACAATGCCGCGGACTGACGAATGTATGGATGAGGCCGACAGCAGTGTCGCACACTATATTTATTTTAATATATGAATAATATCTTGGTCTGATCCCAGAGTAAACATTCATTGGCGTTATCTGCGTAACACATATGAAACAACTAAGCTTACACAAAAGTCCGTATAAAGAATTTAGTCTTGCTTCGGAATCGAACTCACGGTCTCTGGCGCTGGAAGTACCTGGTAACTGCTTAATGTACCTTCGAGAAAGTTCTAAATAGAACAAACGCCGGGTCCAATCTCAGTGTCGCACGTAACAATAGATATCACTCGAAACCACTCGCCGCTGAGCGTATGCTGTTGAACAATGCCGGGGACTCGCGAATGTATGGACGAGGCTGATACAATTTTGCATTGTATAAACATTGTTTGGTTTTCGGGTTGGGCTCGTAATGAATGCTTCTTTCATTCTTATCAAGAGGGTGGAGTAGCGCGAATGGTATCTGATTTATAAACGACGAGTTCAGCAATCAAATCAAATCAAATCAAAATAACATTTATTCAAATAAGCCTCTGGAAAGCACTTATGAAGCGTCAATAATCTATATCTATACCAATCTATAAAGCTGAAGAGTTGGTTTTTATGTTTGTTTGTTTGTTTATTTGTTTGTTTGTTTGAACGCGCTAATCTCAGGAACTACTGCTCCGATTTGAAAAAATATTTTTGTGTTGGATAGTCCATTTGACGAGGAAGGCTTTAAGCTATTGGAAATCGAAATCGACGCGGACGGAGTCGCGGGCGGCCGCTAGTAAAATTATAAAAACTACATATTGACTCTACCACCGACTTCGGAATGCAGTCATCTACCGAGGAGAAGCGGCAAGAAACTTGAAATCTGATTTTTTTATCATTTTCATGTGCAGTTGCTATCGTCTTAAACACGTTTTTCAAAATTGTTTTAACCATCGAGCTCGATGGCGCATTAGGTAGCGCGCTCTGTCTGCGGTTGAGAGGTTTAGCAACTTTCGCAGATGCCCGATCATCAGAGGGGTGACCGAAAAAGTTCATCTTGAGCTCCTCCGTGCTTTAAAAGCCAAGCAAAGCCGTTGGCCTGCGCCTGATATCTCTACGGTCTATGAGAGTAAGGGAATAGGGACTCATCCTTATTAGAAAGAAACACTTTTAGTGTATAGATATGTACAAGTACTCAAACTAGTATTAATAAAATTGACAATGCACACGGAAATTTTTATCAATACTGCAATATGCAATCTCAAAATAATATTCAACAGATGAAACACAATTTTAAAAGGCTCTTATATAATTCTCGCTATCTCATTTTAAACGCAAAACAAAGTGCCGTTTACGTTCGGAATGTCAAATAATCAAATTAAATCTAAAATATGAGTATAAGAGAGGTAGAGCTTTGTGGAAATTCCACACGAATGAGCCGCTCGTCTGGGGTGTATTTCCACCTTACAGAAGACCGCAGTGAAGTAGCACTTCGTAACTGTTGTGCTATGTTTCTGCTGGTGAGTAAGGTTGCCAGAGCTCAGTTGGGGAGGGTATGGGGTTAAGGCCGGCAACACATCAACGATACCTCTGGTGTCGCGGATGTCCATGGGCGGCGATGATTGCTTACCATCAGGCGACCCGCTAGCTCGTTTGCCGCCTCAAAAATAAAAAAAAATAAAAAAAAACAGGAAAACGATTTCTGCCCAGTCATACCACATCCGCAGTTTCCTTTGTCCAGGAAGGGATAACTCCCCGAATGGAGGACCTCGGCTCTAAGCCTCAATCTTGCTCGACTTTATTACAATCTCACCTGTTGATTTTATATGTCGTGTCTGTCTCGGTTACGGTATTTATTTATATTCAATCGCGTTTCTATTTACTTTTCCTGATTCGTTTTGTCGACCGTTTCAGTGACACGTTATCATTTTTATTCCGTTGGTATTGTAATGGAACTTAGAGTGATCTCGATGTTTGCACGATCAGGATTTTAAAGAAACAGGTTAGCGAATAGGAACGTGTGAATTCGATAAGCATATTTTTGTAGTAACTGGTTGATTTTAACATTGATTTTATATCAATTATTAAAATAATCTATAATATTAAATGTGATACAATAAAACTGAAGGGGTTTATTTGTCTGCTTGAACGCGCTAATATCAGGAACTACTGGTTCGAATTGATTTTTTTTTGGGTAAGATAGTTCAATTTTTGAGAAAGGTTTTAGCTTGCTGATTGTAGCTTGAAAGCTATAGTAGAAATGCGGAAACCGCAATCCACGCAGACGAGGATTGCGGTTTCCGCATTCGCAGTCGCAGTCGCGGGGTGTCCCTTGTAATATATATAATACTGTCGATAATTTATATCTGCAACATCAAAGGATGTGTAACATGCCTTTCACAACATCAGATTGATCCAATTATGCAAATAGCATTTTCGTTATGGATATCAGCATCAATAGTGGGATAACCATCTACGTCAAAACGCTTCATAAGTTCTGATTGGCTTCAAAACAAATCATACGACGAAATTGAAGTACAGTTTAACACACACACAAACACACACACACACACACACATACTCACTCAGTTGCAATGTAATTCCAGACAATTTATATAATTTTGCATGTAATATTTTTTTTGTAAAAATTTATTACCTGAAGTAGTCTAGATCACATTGTATCAACATTAAGAAAGTACCTAGTTTAGAAATACCTGTATGACTATAGAAGAGCGGAATCCCCTAACGCAAGCAATTCCTTGCTTTAAAGGAGATTCCTACCATTGTAATGTAACAATGCAAGTTGTTGAAATAACGAATTTTGATTTGTTTTTATAGCATATTGAATTTTCATAATTTAAATAATCATCTTGAGTAGGTAATATGATTATTTATATTACCATCTTGATTAGGTAACATGAAAATTTATATTATCAAGTGTACTGTACGTTGTCCTATTGATCCCATAAAAATAATCACATTATTTGTTTCTTTATAAGATAGGCTTACGTTAATCCTTCGCTCATCCTACACGATGATCCTTAGGGAAATCCCTAAGGTTTATCGGGTCAGAACTGATAGAATTATGGAACAAAATTTTATGGGCAACTTAGCTAACTTGTTATTAACTAGGCCAAAGTTTGACCAAGATTCGAATTAAGATTGGATCAGGTGAGTCTACGAGCAAAGAACCCCCTTAAAACGAAGGAGCTCTCTGATATCTTAATCATTACAGTTTACAACAAGTTGGGCGCCAAAATTCACGAAAATTATTTAATACGTTGTTATTTTACCATGCTTAATAAGCAATCAATGATAATTGGTACGGGACTCAATGCAATTATAATTGTGATTAACATGAAATGAATAGCGGCCGCCCTTGACTTTGTCCGCGCCGTGCATTTCAGTTTTTGCACACATAGTGTTGTATTCATTCTTAAAACCTTCCTCGACAAATGGAGGATCCAACAGAAAAATATGTTTGTCAATTCGAACCAGTACTTTCCGAAATTAACGCGTTCAAACAAACAAAAAACAAAGTAACTCTACAGCTATTTAATATACGTGTCTAGAACATTAGTGTTCAAAATTAAAGGAAGGTCTTTAAGACCATAGCACGTAAAAGATGAAATCTGTGATATACAATTTCTAATAAACGCTAATTTTATCAAAGTTTCAAAGCTAGAAAGAGGATTTAATTGCCAGCTCTGGCTTGTTTAATCGGCACCTAGCAGATTACGAAGGCTCGTTATAGGAATCAATCGCTTAATTATGGTTTAAGACGACCAACAGTCTTAAGGTATTTTTAGTGATTCGATCTTTAAGCTGTTCGAGTGAAATTATTTAAAAATGTTTTTAAATATTTTATGCACGTCATTTTTGAAATATTTTATTTATTCATTTGCTTTTACGCATCGTTTCTGAATATGTCAATTGAGCTCTTTGTCATGTGATAAAATAAATAACCAAGCACGTATTATTTTACTTTACTTTCTTTCGTCTGACTAATCAGTAAAGGAGTATGCGTCGTCGTTAACGTTCTAAAACGGTATTAGATTGTAGACTGTCGCGTTGCTTTTCTACACTGATATTATTTAACGGTAGAGTAGTATATTTATGTACTACATAAATAATTATCGCGTTAGACCCGTTGACTAATGGCAGTGTCCTAAAACGGAGTCAATAAATATCTACTTTCAAAGTACTTTGAATTGCCCTGCAACAAATTAAACACACCAATATTGATTGTAATATTTACACTTGGTAGGTCGCATTCCCCTTATGAAACGTTGAGAAGATCCTAGAAACATTTCGATACAGCGCGTGGTTTAATTTTAGGTGTTTATTATTAGACATTAGCTGGTTATATTTAGTCCCTGATAAGCCTCATGAATTCATTATTGTTTGTGCCTACTAACATCGCTATCATAATAATATTCTAATTCTGCTAGTGTCAAATGTTAGCGCTCTTACCACTAGGCTACAGAACTGTTGAGCTTAGTTTGGGGCTAGGAAATTGGTGTGTTAGTCCTTTTTTTTCTTCGTCCTAGCGTTTTCCCAGCCAAGTGCCGGGGTCCGCTTTCCTGCTTAACTTCCCCTTTCCTCTTAAACATTAATGTCGGTTTTATTTTAACACAGCCCGGGTTTGTGATCGCCAACCAAAAAGCAAGCCAAAAGCCATCTTTGTAACAAAAACACGATTTCAAATGATGGAGGCCTTTGCCCTGCAGTGGGACATCAATGGACTGATACTTTACTTTACTTACCATTAATGATGACATTTATGAGTACAAAGCCAGCCTATAAAACTATGTATGTAATATAGATAGATACATTTTTTCTATTTATTTATTTCTATGCTCTTGTTCCAGGATGCTGGGCGGCGTGGGAGGGCGGCACGCGTCGGTCCGCCGGCGCGGCAGCTCGCCTGGCGTGCGGCGGCTGGCGGGCGCGGCGGAGTCCCCGCCGGCGTCGCCGCGGCCCGTGCGCCGCCGCCGCGCCGCGCTCGCCGCCACAGACCACAAGACCTGCGCCCTCATACACACCAGGCTCAAGCTGGGGGATATTATGTAAGTCACACCCTGAGACTATATGACCATTTGGTTGCCTGTATTTCATGAGTACCCTGAGTGGCAGTCACTATCTTGTATCTGACGGTGACTGTACATTTACATGTTTCAGTCTATTAAGAAAATCAAGTTCTTGATCCTCATTATTATTTCATACATGTGATATGTACTCGATCATTGTATATAGGGTGTAACAAAATATACTGCAAATATTTTAAGGGCGAATTCTTTAGTGGCAATGTAATCAATATCAGATATTAAAAAGTCAAAATTAATGCCTACCAAATTTTGCATTTTCAGCATTGGCCAATTTGCTTTTTGCGTCCTGTAAGCTTCGCCCCCTCTCCACCACTTTGCTTTTGGGGAAGGACAAGTGTAGTAATTTTATTACACTGATAAGACACGACCAGCTGTCTTGCATATGACAAATTCTGAACTTTTCCCAATTTTTTACTCAATTTATTTTGTTGATTTTCTCGGAAACTAGCGTATTAACAAAAAAATTTTACTAGACAAATTTATTACATTTCCACTAAACGATTCGCCCTTAAAATATTTGCAGTATATTTTGTTACACCTTATATAAGGGTGAGATCAAAGCAGAGATCTGTGTAGTACAGCGGAGATGTGTCGTATGCAGCCAATAGGATTTTGGCCTTAACACGTGATCAATCACAGCTCGAAATCCTATTGGTTACTTACGATACACTACTAATCGTGGTCTAGTCTCTGTCAGCGATCACAAAAATTAAGCTACATCATATAAGTTGTAACTCTACACGTTATTATTAGCTAATCTAAACGTCTAACCGAGTACAAAGATACGACTTTTGTATCACAAAAGAGGAGTTGATCACAGGGTTACAAAATCAAACTTTTTTTTTGTTGCATGAAATTTTTCTACTGTTGTTAACTAATTTGGGTGCGCTGATTTCAAATCTACCTTCAGATTTTTTGTAGCAGCTCTAGTTAGGGAGATACAGGTACCGCCTTGATTTTCATAAGTATTCGATAGTTCCTGTCAATAGGACTGTAACTTAACTAGTTTCTTTATTAATTTCATTATAATTTCTTCTTGACGGTGATGTTTGAATGATCTAGATTATTTTTGTGATGTTTTTGGAGTATGTATGGTCCAATAATTTAGTTTTTTATTAGTGGATTGTGTGAAAATGGCATATTTTGACTACTTTGGGTTTTCGTCGCCATCAAACGCAAAATCTTGGGTACCAAGTTTAGTATGTAATAGTTGGATTGAATCTTTGCAATTGTAGGTAAACAAAAAAATATCTACATTTAGGTACAAAGCTACCTATGATTTGGCGTGATCTCATCCAACCGTCATTACGACTGTTATTTCTGTGTAACGAAAATCATAAGAACTGACCACTAAAATTTATCTATGTGGTTATATTCAACCTTAAAATCTATCATAAGACCAGTCTTGAGTATTAGTGACACATCAACACCACAGCAACCATTTACATCTTCGGAAAATCCGTACCAGTGCTCAGCGGACAATCCGAAAACGACGGCAGTGGCAGTGACAGTGGTTTTGACTGATATCAATTGATTGATATCAAATGTAACGGTATTTTTGATGGCCTGCAAATTAGGAAGTTGATAGATTATAAAAAAAATATCAACCATATGCCAGATGTCGAGAAAAGTGCATGGAAAGAGTGGGTTTGGATAGTGAGAAATTTCTTGGGCAATAGGAAGTCGGACGGCTACATTCAGCACGTTGAACAGTTGCTGGTGCACTTCCAGCAGCTTGGATACAACATGGGTATACAATTTCACTGCTTTCGCAGTCATTTACACTCTTTCCCTGAAAATCCCGGTGACCTAAGCATGGAAGAGTGAGAGAGCTTACACCAGGTCTTTCGCAGTATGTAGGAGAGGTATTAAGGGTACTGGAATGAGCATATGAGGCCTGATTGTTGTTGGAGCAATTGAAATAGTACTCATGACACATCTCAATCCAGAAAATCTAAAAAAAAACAGAATAGACATTTTTATATTTTTTTGAAGATCAACCTATGTGCATTTTCCATGAAAAAGTATGTCACTTCGTAACTCAAAAACTAGAGCTGTTACATAAAAACGGCATTCATTTTTGTAATCAGCGAGGAAAAACCATTCAGAATCATGTATAAAATCTCATGCAACAGATATGCTGTTACCCGGTGTTATGAAACGCTTAATGAAATCGAGCCAAAATTAATTCATAGCAAATTAAAAAATCATCGTCTTATTTCTTCCACTGAAGTTTCACGTCACTGTATACCCAACGTCTGAAATTATAAAGGCATCTTAATTGGAACGAATATTGACACAATTTGCGATGATAAACTCTGATAACGTAAAATTTGCTGTTTAATAGCATTCCTAATAATTTTCTTCGCTTTTACCACGAGCAGAACAAACACAATTTTCCATTAATTTCTGAATCAGTTAAATAAGTTTGTTATAGAGAGTAGACAGCGGAGACCGCTTCAGGTAATTGTGAAGTTACTAATGAAGTTGTTTTTAATTACTGCAGTCGTTATAAAATTATTTTTTTGATGACTCGTCTACTTTTATGTATTTATGAGTACTTTTTCTGTCTGAGAAATAGTAAGTGGAGAAGAAAATCTGAACTAAATCTTATTCGATAATAAATATTTGCAAATATTATTGCTAACTATTACGCAAAATTGTAAACTCAAAGTAATCATCAACTTAATTCTGTATTTGCTCCGATATTTGAAAATCTAAAACATTAAACCGATTTTAAGTAACATTTAAGAGGGCATTCACCCGTGATGGCGTTTTCATTTCTGCGCTATGAGCAAACGCCACGGGGCGTCCGTTGCTTTTACAAAATATTGCACTTTCTACACAGAAAATAAAACAGTAGTGTTCAAACAAATAGGTATGTTTTCCTTTAATTTTTATTTTTCTTATGGCCATGAAATGTCTTAAAATTTCTACCTGACCGTTATAAATGAACTTGTAAACTTATTTTTGTAAAACACTTAAAATATCGTAATTATTGTCACCCGCCCTCTACGTTGATTTCAGGGAACTATTTCGTAGCGCCATTGAACCACGACTACGTGCTACGAAATTTTCGTAGCGCCATTGCGCCATCTCGTAACCGCGGTGGAAATTGGAATTATCTCGTAGCATCGTGAAAGTTTAGCGCCATCTAGCGGAATGTAGCTCGAAGTAAATTTTCCCTCAGTATCCTGAATCTGAACCATGATTTGCAAGGGAGTAAGTACTAAAAAGAGAATCTTGTACCATCGTAGCGCTGCCTTTTTAGTACTTGATTCTATAATAGAGATAGATGGCGCGACTAGTTCACTGCCCTTCAATGCGACTGAACCTAATTTGTACGGAGTAATTACTTACATACCTGTAAATGATCGGGGCATTGAAAGTTTGTAATTTGAAAACAGTTAGGGAATTAAATAATTTTTCGAAAATTTTCAGAGTTTCTAACTTGTCTTTTTTCATTATTCGTAACGCTTCTCATTACATAATAGGGCCTAACGTTTTATTATTAGACACTAAGCATTAGCCACTTTTGATTCTCTATACATCTCTACATCCAATTCCATCTTGTACCGTGTCATGTCTCAGTTTCGAAACATCAATAGTTTCCAATCTCGACATCGCTCGCGTTTCTAATTCAATCTACTCCAAGACATTCGATTCCGATTCTCATTTCATCAAAGTCGTCCGCTCGCCATCTCCGGCCGATGCAAATGGAGCAAGCTTTACCTCCACGTGGCGTGGCCCACAGTTATTGATTTCCGGCGCGAGAACGAGACAACGCCATACCACAATTTGTTGCACTATTTTTCTTCTCCCTCTTTCGCCAATATATGACCTATTTTTATGCCGCTTTCCCTATATTAATACAGCCTAAGTAATTAGGTGGAAAGTTGGGTCCGGTCTGTATAGTTTAACATTATGTTGGTTTGTTTTGGACTGGTATGGTGTGTATGTTGTCATTATGTTTTCGACGTTTCATTGGAGCAATAACTTTGGATTAGCTTGCTTTGAATATGCCATATTTATTATTACTTGAGTGGCTGTTTATTGGTCGAGTTAATCAATCTACGGTTATGTTTGTTGCTGTTAATGGTTTCTTGTAAAGGCATAGGCTTTGTCTCAAGATTCGTCTGAACCCAACTCTCTTTAGTTACTTCACAGTAAAGGTGTGTGGTATTGGGTAAACGAGCATCTGACGTAATCACTGAATTATTCCTGAACGGATGCCTGTAGAGCTGATGCCTAATCTATCGGGACTTATATCCATTGGTCGTGGATTCGATTTCCCATTTAGGTTGACCGTTGTTAAAGAGGTAGAGCTTAGTCGAACTTCCACTTGAATAAGCCGCCTGTCTAGGGAAGTACGTCCACCTTAGAGAAGACCACAGTGATGCACCACTTCGTAACTGTCGTGCTGTTTCTGCTGATGAGTAAAGTCGCCAGTGCTCATTTGTAGAGGGTATGGGGTCTTAAAGTCAGGTAACGCATCTGTGACCCTTTTTTGGTTCTGATGTCTATGGGAAGTAGTGATCACTCACCATCAGGTGACCCTCTGGTTTGTTTGCCTCCCTATAACATGAAAAAAAGGTCCCATTAAATAGGAGTTCAGTGATCTCACTAGTTTACAAGTTAAATTTCTTGCCGAATAGTTCAAGCTGTGTGCTGCAAAATTAATGTGGGAGCCAGTACACATGAAACAAATGCCAGGAAGAGCTCCTTAAGGGAGAATGCTAACTGTTTTACACACACATCTCTGTTAAGCATCCGGTGGGTTAGCTATTTTCCATCCTAACCGAAGTAAAAAATGGTTAATTGTTTTCTTAGTTACAAAAAAATTAACACGCAATTCAATCTAGCTTCTTGTAAAAATTTTGATGGTACGAGATATTTTTGTTCAGACGAGCACACGATTTCACTTATTGTGAATGACTGGCGCCCATAGACTTCTGCGGAATTTGTAACATCAATGAACCTTAATTGATAAAAAATAAGGATGATATTTAACACATTTCCTTTTGCCAACACTGTACCACCATACCAGATTATATTCTTTCTTACAATCACATACAAATCTGTTTATATAAGGAATGTATAGAAAACCTACATTTCCTAACAAAGATCCAATCTCATAGAAACAGTACTAGCAAGCCTACCTCCATATCAAAAGCGAGCTCATCGAGTATGCCCCCGTTGATCTCAGTGCAAACATGTCCATCTTTGCTCGGTCTGCATCTGTGTTTGCTGTGGTTTACGAATAGTTCGCACAAACGGTCCTCGGTTTGGTGACGTTTAGTACTGCAACTTGCGAGAGTTTACTTCAACCACTTGACTCTCGGACGTAAAGCTACATATACTGCTTTAGGAGACTGATTGTTAAGAATTTCTATGGGATAATATGTTTTATTTTTTTATATAGAGGCGTACAGTCATGAGCACCAACATGTATACAAACACATTCAAATATGAACTTTACTGCTTTGACATAAGAGTTGATGTGTATTACGATGTGTGTTCATTTTGACGCTCATGACTGTACATGCTGTCCAATTTTTTTATTATTTCATAGTATTTTGAGCGTGGATCACTATAAACCAAAGAAAGTTTACTCATAGAGTAAGAAAATAAAATGTAATGCCTCCGGTGATTTCGTTGAACAAGTCGACTTCCCAACAAATTCACCAAATTAGTCATCAGATACAACGTGAATAATCTTTAAGCAGGTATCATATAAATATGCCACAATCCTTCTCCGATCTTACCAATCTATAAGAAGTCCAATTTTCATAGTAAAACAGCACAAGCCTCCACGCCTGTATCAAAAGCAAATATTCCCGTTGACCCCAGAGTCCAGAGTAAACAGATTCCTGCAACGGCAGCGTCAATGTTTCCAGCAGTTTAGTTTGCAACTGTGGGGTCCGGTGACGTACAGTCCGTAACTGGCTGAATTAATAACAGGGCAGCTTGGTTTTTGGTTAAACCATTGTTTTTGTTAGATAGGTACTAGTGGAACAATCATATTTACTACTACATATTGTGGATTTGAGACTAGTGATATACCTACATATAAGAATGTAGTCTGTCGCAACCACTGTTTTATCACAAGTGATCTGCCAAACTTTGAAGTTAAGCAAAGTATGTACGTAAAAAAAGTTACATACTCTATTCAAACATGACTTTAAATCCCTAGTTTTAGCGGTCATGTCAAAAAGACAGCAAAATAAAAAAGCATTTCTATATCAAAAGTGAGTTTTTACGTTAAACCCAAAGTAAACAGGCTCCCTGCAACCGGCCGCGTCAATGTTTCCTGCAGTTTAGTTTGCAACGGTACAGTCTGGTGATGTATAGTCTGCAGCCTGACTGAATTAACTACAGGGCGGCTTGGTTTTTGGTCAAACGTTTCGGTAACGTAGATTTTGTTAGATAGACGAGTACCTATGCATATCTACTGATATGGTTTGAAACTACCGGTGTCCACAGACATCGTGTCTTTGTTTCTGTACGTCAATGTTTCCTGCAGTTTAGTAGCTCAGTTTAATTTAGTGTGCTGTCTGGTGACCTGTAGTCAGAACTATAAGGGAAGTAAGTCGATTCCAAAGATTACGATTGTGTTTAAAGAGTACGACAGCATGTTTTTTCAACTAGTGTTTTGCTACTAAGTCCTACGTGAGCACAGATTATTCCGACAATATACGCAATCGGAGGAGTCACAATCACAAGAGAGCTTCCGGCTTAGAGGTCTAATGGTTAAAGAAGAATCTAAAGTATCAGGTAGTTTTATCAAACACGCCAAGTTATGCACCAAATCAGATTTCAAAATACTCGTTAAATCATCCTTCTTTTCTTTTTTATCTCTTGTCAAATGTAGATGAAGAACGCTTTCATTTTCAAGTATCACCGCAAATACGACGTATGACGTTTGTTGTTAATAATCACAGGCCTGTAGGTCTACTGGTCCCTCATCATCCATAATACAAGCTTCGAGCTTAGTTTGGGGATATGCAACTGGTGTGTTAGTCCAGTAAATTAATCTATATAAATAAAAATGAATTGTTGTTCGTTAGTCTTTGGTTAGTCTGATTAAAACTCGAGAACGGCTGGGGCCATTGAGCTGATTTTGGTTTTAAAATATTTGTCATACGCCAGGGTAGGTCTAAACGGTGTGCAAATAAGGAAAATGTCACTAATATGCCTCCAATAATTAGGTGGTTCGAAGTTCGCCGGGTCAGCTAGTCTATCTATATCTATAAAACTCAAAGGTGACTGACTGATTGACTGACTGACTGATTACATAGTGATCTATCAACGCACAGCCCAAACCACTGGACGGATCGGGCTGAAATTTTGTATGCAGGTAGATGTTATGACGTAGGCATCCGCTAAGAAAGGATTTTGATAAATTCAACCCCCAAGGGGGTAAAATAGGGGATGATCGGTAGTATGAAACTTTGTCAATTTTAAACCTATCGGGCTGATATTTTGCATAAATAAAGCTACTATGACGTAGGCATCGCCTAATTAATGAGATTAATAGATTCCAACCCCCAAGGGGGTAAAATAGGGGATGAACTTGAGTATGAAACTTTGTCATTTTTAACCGATCGGGCTGAGACTTTGCATTCGTAAAGATAATATGACGTAGGCATCCCCTTTCAAAGATTATTTCAAAAATCCACCCCTAACGGGAAAAAATGTTGATATAGAAACCAAAATCCACGCGGACGAAGTCGCGGGCGCCCGCTAGTTTATCATAAAAAGAATTTGTATCAATCGTCCTTCATTATCTCTTTTGGACGTATGAGTAGAAGACATCAACTTCGCCAAACGAGTTGAAACCCACGCTTCCAGGTCGTTAAGAGAGCTGCACACTGTTATCCTCTTCCCTCCCGGAGCGGTGTGAAGTGCGCATTTGCTCCGCGGCACAAAGCGACGGCCTACAAACTGCATAGTCTCGCGGTTTTTAGATACACATGAAATCTATGCGGTCGGCGTGACTCTTCCAAATGAGATACCAGCCTATAAACTGTTTCAAGAAGACTATGTAACTCTATGTGATCTTTATTGATCAAGCCAATCTCAACCAATAAATCAAATCAGTTTTTAAGTTATTACAATTGAACTAGTGGCCATCGGCGACTGCGTCGGCGGCGTGGATTTCAATCCATTTGTCATGTGACGAGGAAGGCTTTAGTATAACACTTAGTGTGCGGAAATCGAAAAATTGCGTTTAAATCATCTTCGTGTATGAAGTAAGAGATCTGCACACTCGTTAAGAGAGCTGCACACTGTTATCCTCTTCCCTCACGGAGCGGTGTGAAGTGCGCATTTGCTCCGTGGCACAAAGCGACGGCCTACGAACAGACGAAAGCATAGTCTCGCGGTTTTAAGATACACATTAAATCTACGCAGTCGGCGTGTTAACTGCTTGTCTTTTCCAAAATCAGATGTCAGCCTTTAAAATAATGCTTTAAGAAGGCTTAACTGATTGACTGAGTGACTGATATAGTGATTTTTCAAAACTTACAGCCCTTTACTGCACGGATTGCGCTTAAATTTGGCATGCGGGTAAATGTTATAACGTAGGCATCCGCTAAGAAAGGATTTGGTCAATTCTACGCCCAAGAAGATGAAATAGGGGAATAACATTTGTATGGAACTTTGTCAATTTTAAACCGATCGGGCTAAGATTTTGCATGCATGAAGAAACTATGGAGTAGGCATCCCCTAACAAAGGAATTTGATAAATTTCACCCCTATGGGAATAAAATAAGCCACGCGGACGAAGACGAGGGCGGCCGCTTGTGTTTAAAAAATGTGTAAAACTAATCGTTCTTCTTTGTTTTTTTTGTTATCAGTAAAATTACTTTTGAATCACCTTCTTCGTGTATGAAGTAGAGGTCGTTAAGAGAGCTGCACACTGTTATCCTCTTCCTCACGGAGCGGTGTGAAGTGCGCATTTGCTCCGCGGCACAAAGCGGCGCGGCCTACAAACAGAGGCATTGCTTCGCGGTTTTTAGATAGACATTAAATCTATGTGGTCTGGTGCAATGTGTTTTCCGAATCAGATACCAGCCTTTTAAGTAACAATTTAAGAAGACTGCGTAATTCTATGGTAATTTTATTGATCAAGCCGATTCTCGACCAATAAATCAAATCAGTTTAAAATTTCAATTAAACCGCTCAAATTGTGTTATAATATCTCGTATTACAGCTTAAAGCCTTCCTCGACAAATGGACTTTTCAACACAAAAAAAAAATCCAAATCTATCCAGTAGTTTTCAAAATAAGTGCGTCCAAGCAAACAAACAGACAAACTCTTCAGCTTTATTATATTCTCTGGCTCGAATTGCAAAAATATTTTTGTATTAGATAGTCCTACACAAAAATAATACTTTTTATTGATCAAGCCGATTCTCGACCAATAAATCAAATTAGTTTAAAATTTCAATTGAACCAGCGGCCGCCCGCGACTCCGTCCACTTGGATTTCAGATTTATTACAGCTTAAAGCCTTCCTCGCCAAATGGACTATCCAACGCAAAAACATATTTTCCAAATCGAACCAGTAGTTTCTAAAATTAGCGCGTTCAAACGAACAACCAGATAAACTCTTCAGCTTTGTAATATTGTTTGGCTCGAATTGAAAAAAATATTTTTGTAACTATAGGTTAAACTATAATACTATGTGTGCGGAAATTGGTAAAATTACCTCTGAATCATCATCTTCGTGTATGAGTAGAGGACAAGTTCGCTTCCATGTCGTTAGGAGAGCTGCACACTGTTATCCTCTTCACTCACGGAGCGGTGTGAAGTGCGCATTTGCTCCGCGGCACAAAGCGGCCTACAAACAGACGGAGGCATAGTCTCGCGGTTTTTAGATACACATGAAATCTATGCGGTCGGCGTGACTCTTCCAAATGAGATACCAGCCTTTAAACTAATGTTTCAAGAAGACTATGTAACTCTATGTGATCTTTATTGATCAAGCCAATCTCAACCAATAAATGAAATCAGCTTTTAAATTATTACAATTGAACTAGTGGCCATCGGCGACTGCGTCGGCGGTGTGAATTTTAATCCATTTGTCATGTGACGTGGAAGGCTTTAGTATAACACTTTGTGCGGAAATCGGTAAATTGCGTTTGAATCATCTTCGTGTATGAAGTAGAGAACAAGTCCGCTTCCAGGTCGTTAAGAGAGCCGCACACTGTTATCCTCTTTCCTCACGGAGCGGTGTGAAGTGCGCATTTGCTCCGCGGCACAAAGCGACGGCGACGGCCTACAAACAAACGGAGGCATAGTCTCGCGGTTTTTCATTATTGTTTGGCCTTTTAGAAACAGTTTGTATACGCCAGTAGTACGATTTAAGTGTGTCTTTCTAGTAGAGTAGGTTGATCTGTAAGTGTGCACAGATATATAACGCTAGTCAACAAACCAAATAAATTCAAACCGATTATAATCCATATTCCAATTTATCCGTGTGTTATCTCTTTAAAGCAGAAGTTGTTCGATTAATTACCGCCAAAGTTCGGAATCCGCGGCCCTGCAGGTGCTGCGCCGGACACTGCTAATCCTCTGATTTACTACTTAGCGCTTTACCCTGGTTCACTCCCAGTCACTCCAGTTAGATAAATTGTTTACTAGATGGTAATCAAATAGTAGGAAGGGCTTTAAAATACCGATTATAAAGTTGTCAACAATATGGAAACTTTGTTCGTACCGACTGGTTGGAGGTGGCGCAAGAGAGAGACCGGTGGAAGCCTCTCGTTTCGGAGGCCAAGACACACTTTGGGTCGTTGGGCCATAATAGTTAGTTAGTTATTTGGATGCGTCTATTTATTTGAGTACCCTGAGTGTCACTATCAAACTGACGCTGACTGTACATAAAGTTATGCCTTTTTCTCATGGCGGTTGGCAGAGGATAAATCCTTTCATTTGCTATGACGTAGCGAGCCGGTTCTCATCGGTCAAAGAAACCTATTGCCACTATCTATCTGACACTGACTTATGTGTACGAGTAAGTTAAGCATATATATTAAATCGTAAAAGTAGTATAACAAATCACATTACAGATTCAACCAATCATGATCCTCCCACATTCCAATATGACTGCCTGTTATCTGTTTAAAGCAGAAGTTGTTCTATTAATTAACGCCAAAGTTCGGAATCCGCGGACCTGCAGGTGTTGTGCCGGACACTGCTAATCCTCTGATTTACTACTTAGCGCATTACCCTGGATTCACTCCCAGTCACTCCAAGTGTTTACTGGTAGATAGTATAGAAGACTTCTTGGAAGGGTATAAGAAGTAATAAATGTGAACAAAAATTTCAGAAGTAATCATGAATTAAGTGAACGTTCATCATGCAAAATATGTACCTACTAAATAGCGGACTCTTAAAATTGAGCAAGCTAAGCACAAATAATGTCATGTATGAATGTTGTGTGCATGAAAATGTCTGTTTGTCCCGGTCTGGATGTTGTTATATGTATTTATTCAAGTATATTTGTATACCACTGTTGATTCTGTTATTTGAACACAAGTGCTAAAGCTACTTACCTACTTAACACGGAGTCAGATCAATTTATATACAAGTACCAGCTATTTTACTGGTGTAGCAAATAAAGTGAATTAAATATTTTCACATACCCACCATACCAGAACAAACAGATATGTTTATGCACAAAAACTGTGCATATTTTTGTTGTGCTGATATCGATTCGGCGACAGCTGGTACTAGATAAATCGCTTTTTAAGTGCCAAATTTGACGATTGAGTAGTTAAAGCCAGATAAGCTTCTTCGGCATTAGAGTAGTCGCTTAACCTCCGATAGTACTCCAAAGTCGCCAAAACACGATCTACAATCAACCCAATAGCAAAGTAACCAACGCTAAAAGAAGCAAGTCTGTCCTCGCCCTTACAAACGAGTATAAGCGAACCCAGTAAAATTCCACAAAGAACGAAATGATTACCCGTTTCGCAAACACGTTGGCGTTAATAAAACATATCGATTTCTCATCAGCGGTGAGTAGCCATCGAGAGCTGGCGATCTGAGCAGCGGGGGCAGTGTGTCACCCGCCTTCTTGTTTTCAAGGCTGGTGTAGACATGCCTTTAGTGTGGTTGGGAGCTATTGTTAATGTTGTCTGTGTGATGTAACAGATAGACGATCATGGTTTTTTGCCAAATGTTCTCTATCTATACTAATATAATAAAGCTGACTACTGGTTGTAATATGTAGTTATATTATAAAACGGATACTTAGAGAATTACTGCAACTGATTTTTTAAGGATGTTACATCTCTTATAATGTGCATATTTTACATGTATGTGTATGAAAATACCGTTGAGAATTATTCACTTTGATGAATAAGGATTCATAAATATATTTATAATTAACAGTTCTGTCTGAAATACCTACCTACATGAATCAATTTATATCAATTGGGTTTTTTGATTGGAGGCAAAATGTTTCGTAAAAACAATTCAAATATTTTTACAAGCATTATGTTGTTAAACTCTACCTTAATGCCATTGTAATGTCTAAAGTTAGAAAATACTATCATTGTTTAAACGCATTACATCAACTTCTAATGGTCTGTCACCACAACGAAATTAGAAAAAAATAACGAACCTCTTTACATAATAACACGTGAAACGTTTCAAGGGAACAGCTATCATTAAAAAGTTGTTCGTACAAGAGCGAAAGTACGCACATGTGCCCAGCGAGCGTGGAAAAGCTACGTTGATAATAATTCCTCAGTATTACACGTGCATTTCCTGAAACAGGATACTTTATACACGTGTACGATGTTCCAAGCGATAAATTACTTTCATTGGGAAATGTTCCGTACACCTATAGGACATTGGTACATTTACCAATATGAAGTATATTTTGTCTACACACACATGTGACAGCGCAATGCCCAAAACCTCAGAGGTCGGGGTATAGGGCATTGCCTAAAATTGTCTGGCTGGTGAAAGCGAGAAAAAAAAGACGCTTACTACCCTACAAAAATTGGAATTGTCTTTTAGTTTAAATTATCATTCCATCGGAAGTTTTGATTATCTCAGGGTCTCGATGTTTTTTTTTAAATTAAAATATTTAAAAATCAACTTCATTTTGTCTATCAAAGATATTAACTAGCTTAGCATATTACCAAGTGTATTTCATCATCAAGCAAAAACCAAAGTCGTCGCGATAGACAAAGCCCGAAACAGTTGACTTTGCAAACACAGCGTAGTCTTGGAGTGGCGGCCGGCGCTAGTTGACCCATATACGATCGAATGAAGAGCGACGCCTTACAGCCGCCTCGGCCGCAGTCACTTTTTTACGAAGACTTTACTGGTTAAAGCAGTTGGCTGGGTAAAAAGTGACTGTTGTGGAATATATTAAAACATAAATAAAGGAGCTGCATTTCTTTTGACGAATTTTACCATGAAGCTACAGATGCTTCGGGAGAACATCTAGTAAATATTTTATCTTTATTTCTCTTAATTAGAAATGTTAAAACAACCATACTAAAGTCCATTTCAGCTACGATGATTCCGGTGACAGTTTGCCTTCAAAATCGACTATTAGCTCGTAGAACTAATTGCCTTGAAATAAAGTTTTATTTCGTATAAGAAGTCTCACGGACATCATCTTACGTGAAACTGACTATAAATATATGCGTGAGAGTGGTATGTTATTGCTTCTGCAGTGATTATACTCGTAAAATTCACACCTGCATTGCCTTCTCCATAAACCCTGATAACAGCATGAATGTCTAAGTCTCCAATTATTTTACTATAGCATTTCGCAACAAAATTACAATTCATTTAAAATCCTTAGCAGTTAAATTATAAGTGCAGTAGCATACAGCACTTAACTCTACGGCATACTTACATTTACTAATGTAGCAGCGAAGTTACAATAACTAATTAAAGTCGCAGCAACTTTTGAGATTCTCGGTAAATTGTAAACACGCGCCGTGCAGCGCAGTTGTACGGCTTCGCTCCTCCCGTTTCTAGGTCCGTGGGTCAATGCATGCAGGGCTGCCGACTGCCAAATTTCATACTACTCAAAGTCAAAGTAAAAGTCAAAGTAATTGATTTTGCAATTTGATTTACATAGAAATTCTTTTGCACGACATATCTTTTTCTACCCACTAGCACTTCGACGTGAATGGCCTGCTGAGAAGAACCGTTATAAAGACCATACTACTCTTACAAAGACTTGCACCTAAACGACACTGCCTGATGATATCATCAGGTGCAATAAACTACCAAGGTGTAATGTGTAAACTCCAAATCTGAAATTGTAAACCTCAATAATTATTGGATGTAGTTCTTCCCGTTTGTAGGTCGCAGGGTCAATGCACGCAGGCCTGCCAACTGCCTATTTACACACTAATTAACTAGTTACTTTACTATCAAGAGCATTTTGATAAGTTAGATAAAGTACATAATCCTATGCCAGTAGTTGTAAATTGTAAACACGCGCCGTGCAGCGCAGTTGTAAGGCGTCGCTCCTCCCGTTTCTAGGTCCGTGGGTCAATGCATGCAGGGCTGCCGACTGCCCTATTTACACACTACTGTTACACTGACTGGTCTCATTAGTCGTTTGGGTGTTATGTTCTTACCTACGAGTATGTGGAAGACGTGTAAAGAGTAAACACAAGGTGTGCAGTGACACAAATGTACGGCGTCGCTCTTCCCGTTTGTAGGTCGCAGGGTCAATGCATTTAGGGCTGTTGGGTGGGGAGCTATGTATGTAATTTATATTTTGCTATGCGATTGGTTTTAGTATAAAAATCTATCTTCTTGGTTTAAAAGTATTGATTGCGGCAGCGTGTTCATATCGGAAAAAGAAAAAGTTTGATTTGAAAAGTTCAATAAAGGAAGATGTAAGATTTCACGTTTCTATTGCCTATTTCCAGAAATTATGCAAAGAATAGTATAGTTACTTATAATCAATACACAAGATGGTACTCACCATTAAGGTTTTAAGATGTCGAATTTGGAAATTTTATTTTGTTTATTTTTCTTCCGATATTCGTGAAGTTTACAACCAAACATCGAAATTTCCTTTTAAATGTCTATTAAATTCTATAAAAATTTAATATCGCAAAATCACATCTAAAACCTCCTTTCCCAAATCCCGCACACATGACCTGGATTCCCTAACCCCATAGCTGGGAGCCCTACGCTGCAGCCCGGGTGCATCGGTCGTCGACCCCGGTCATTGGGTCGCGGCGCCGCAGCCCCCCGCACCCCTCTTCCTACACTTGAACTTTATAATTGGTGCAAATAAAAACTTTATTTACGTCTTATTTAATATTTTACAGTCGATCATTGAGTTGCTTTTAAAGGTTGTTTAAAACGGTTTATGCGTGTATAGACTTTGAGTTCGTTCGTTTGTCTCTTTTGTAATGTTGTAGGTTGCATGTGTACGTTTTCGCGAAACTCCCGAAACTGAGTTTTGGGAAGTTTGTTTTTTATCTCAGGGCACACTATTTATGCACTGGTCTGGGTGTCTAATCCTTTATGTATCTCTGTTAGTTTTGGCATCCCAAAACTGAGTAAGTTAGTTTTTTACCTCAGGGCACACTAATTATGTTCTGGTCTGGGTATCTAGATGTAATAATGAATCGTTGTTTGTTCTGTCATATACAACACAAATGCTGAACACTATTTTTATATACTACTAGTTTCTACCCGCAGATTTGCCCGAGTTGTTAAGATTCCTAGTTTATCCTATAGTATTTAATCGGGATAAAACATCTCGGTATACCAAACTTCATCAAAATCCGTTCAGGCAAGGGGCAAACATCCGAACAAACAAACTTTCTCAATTGGTATGATATAAAACTAGCGGCCCGCCCCGGCTTCGCCCGTGGTACTGGTCTACTATTTAATGGATGATAATACATAAAAACCTTCCTCATGAGTTACTCTATCTATTAAAAAAAACCGCATCAAAATCCGTTGCGTAGTTTTAAAGATTTAAGCGTTCATAGGGACATGGACATACAACAGACAACATGACAGAAAAAGCGACTTTGTTTTATACTATGTAGTGATATGTATTCTTCATTTTATCGCACAAGAAAATCAATGCGTTTATAACGAACATTAAAAAGAGTCTGCAATCTTAAATCAATTTTTATCGGTATCTCGACTAGCCCGTCTACAGACGGGCAGACCTGGCTACAGCCAGGTCTATTTCCAATTTGAAATGAAAGTTAGTATTTTCATACCAGCTCGCAAAATGTTTAAAATTAGTATTGTTTTATAGAATGGAAAACGTTAGCCTTATCATTTAAAAGTAGGATTTCTTTTATATTATAAAAAGTTTATTCGGGTGAGCCATTTTGGATTCACAAAACTTTGCTGAATCACACATTGTCTTGAAAAAAGATTGTAATGGAAAATAGAACTTTATTTTGTATTCCCCATTTCTGAGCTTGCAAAAAATATATATTTTTATTGTATTGTCAAGTTATCTAGCTTACTTCTGACAAGGACGTGGTTCCGTGCCAAATTCATAGAAAGCGGTCTAGCCGTCGTAATGTTATCCAGTCTAAGTAGGCATGGTAATTTAATGGTGTCTAACTATTTCGCTGAGATGGCTGTATGCCATAGAGTCTATAATATCTCGGATAATATCTTTATATAAGATCTTATGCCATAGGAAGCCTTAAATCGATTTACTTAAATAACATTTTTTTTAATAATTATTACCAGCAGAGAAATATACTATAACTAGCGGGCGCCCCCGACTTCGTCCGCGTGGATTTTAGTTACTATATCAACTTTTTTTCCCGTTAGGGGTGGATTTTTGAAATAATCTTTAAAAGGGGATGCCTACATCATATTATCCTTATGAATGCAAAGTCTCAGCCCGATCGGTTAAAAATGACAAAGTTTCATACTAAAGTTCATCCCCAATTTTACCCCCTTGGGTGTTAGAATTTATCAATATGATTGCTTAGGCGATGCCTACGTCAAAGTAGCTTTATGTATGCAAAATATCAGCCCGTTAGGTTTAAAATTGACAAAGTTTCATACTAAAGTTCAACCCCAATTTTACCCCCTTGGGGGTTGAATTTATCAAAATCCTTTCTTAGCGGATGCCTACGTCATAACATCTACCTGCATACAAAATTTCAGCCCGATCCGTCCAGTGGTTTGGGCTGTGCGTTGATAAATCACTATGTAATCAGTCAGTCAGTCAATCAGTCAGTCACCGAGCCCCGATGAATGAGTCAGTCAGTGAGTGAGTGGTAATCGAGCTTTATATATTATAGATATCTGTATATTGGCGTATATTTGCCTGATGGTAAGCACAAGAGGAGTTCTTATTGCCATGACAACGGATGCGGTACCAAAGTGGTATCCTATCCGTTGGCATCACCATAATGGGCCCGCAAGATACATCTCTACACTTCTCTTGAAGGAACCAAGGTTATAGGATTGAGGAAACACGTATGCTGGCAACTCATTCCACCTCTTAAAAGTTCGATAAATAAATAAATTAAGACACGTATTTTCAAATAATGCGCACAATTCTCATTCCTACAAAATAACATAAAATAAAATAACAAACCAATTTAGTCGAGGATCTGTAAATGAAATAGAAAATGTAACGATTTGTTTTTATAAATACAATTACTTCCTATAAGAATAAATAAATAAATTAAATAAGTACCAACACGTTTAAGATTAACCATACATACCTAAAGCGTATGTAAGCAATATAAAGTAGGTTAATAAAAATAAACCCGCCACAGCGCTGCGGGTTGAAATACTTTACGCGAAGACAGGCAACAGAATAAAAGGAAAAACCTGGTCAAGTGTGAGCTACGTTTCCATCAATGGTTCCGTACGGATAACAAAAACGTTTTGGTCACATATTTTCAGCTTGGTCGCGGCAATAAAATACGTCATAATACAGGAAATTAATAACCTTTATGAAAGAAAACTATGAAGTTTGTATTGGATTAGCAAACTATAACGTCACTATTTTTTAAGTCAATTGAGTAATCAACTATGTAATTTTAATTTCTTAAAAATCTTAATCTTACGTAATAACGTAAACAAACTAATACATTAAGTGCTAAAAAGCGTCTCATTTTTGAAGAAAAGTGTTCTGAAATTAACTGTGATATGTGTAAACATACCTATTATTTATTGTTTATAAAACAGCCACGTGACGAGTGGGGACAGAGAGGTGGTCTGGCGTCTCTACTACTCGCAACCAATCGTAACAACTTCTGGAAATAAGGTCCAGTTTTACCTTAAACTTACAGAACCCTAGAAAGCGTAAAAGAACCAGCCCAATGGCAGGCCTCGGACAAAAAGTTTGTTGTAAAGTGCAATATTCGTGAGCAACGGGCCTCGAAATTTGGATGCGGCTACGTGTGCTTTGGAGGACGTCCAAGCGATACTGTATTAAGCACTGATGTAAAATAATGTGCTTAGCTATTGTCGAAACTTGTTATTGGAGAAGGCATTGAATTTTGTATTTACTGTATCACGACAGTAATCATATGTTTGGTGAAAATTTTTCAAATATTTTTTTGTGTGGGAACGTTCAAAGAACAAAAGATGTCTGCCACAAATACCTTGGCAGCCTTAAAGGCTAAAACTATACAGGGGGAATTGTAATGCCACCTGATGGGTAACTGCCCTTAATACTGTAGACACCAATTTACTCAAAGGAAACATCTCTTTATTTATGAAAAGAAAGAAAACTGCATTCAATGATTTTTGAATATCTGTAAAAGTGTCACCCTGTACTTTTATTGCATCGATCGTTAGGGTCAAAAGGATGAAGTCATTGCAAACTTCGTAAATTAAGTGAAAAGAAATGGCAGATGACATAACAAAATTCCACCCTGTATACTTTAATAAACACAGGTTTATTTAAGAATGTAAGATTTTACCAATAATTGTAAATTACATGATGAGTATGTTTCGGTATATGTACCTATATTGTTTGAGTTTACCACCAATATTTCTAAGTAAATTGCAGTATAAGAAATATGTATTTCTATCGTAAAACTCTTGTTTTACGGTGCACGTTCAAGTAAATATGATACACATGAAAACTTTTGCAAAGCCCTATTACTTGTACTACGCCAAGCAGTCATAGATATGTGTTTCACGAGAAACTTAAACCAACACTAGGCCAAAGATGAACTCGCACTAAAGTGAGCAATGGAGATACTGAAATTTGAATGCATCTTGCGCGTTGGAGGCAGTCCAAACGCTACTGGAATAAACAATGATGTAAAATACGGAACCCTGATAAAGGTATACGCTGCGACTATGATCCTGAATTGACCTCCTCGTCCTCGCGTCGGTCTCCTCAATGCTGAGGGTCGTGATCACCCTGCTGGCGGAGCACTTTGTTGCGAATTATTTGTGGCCATCTGTCTCAGTCCGAAGCAGAGCGCAGCGCATCGTGGACTGTGGTTCCGAGGGTAGTGCGAATTTGGTCACTCCAACGCATTGGGCTCCTTCCTCTCGGTCTTTTCCCCTCGACTTTCCCGGTTATGATTAATTTCTCCAGGTTGTCAGGGTCCTTTCGTGCAATATGTCCGAAGTACTCGAGGACTCTGCGTAGGCAGATAGTAGAAAGTCTGGTTTTGACGTTAACCTGCCGTAAAATCGACACATTGGTACGGTGTGCCGTCCAGGGTATGCCTGAATTGACATGCCTGGTTATTACAATGGAGCGACTGTCGTCTGACCTCCGACACCACAAGGGAAACCAGACCAGTTGGATCATAGTCGGGACCAACGGCTTAACGTGCCTTCCAAAGTACGGAATCATCATTCTTATCGGACAATCAGGTGATTCAAGCCTGCAATGTCCTAACCAAACTGAGAAAATCAACACAAAGTGAAAGTTTTTCCCGCGGGATTCGAACCCACGACCTCCAAGATCTTGTTTTTGAGCACAGCGCTCTAACCACTACACCACGGAGGCAGTTAAAAGGTATATTTATTGGTAAAGCATGCATTCAACAGAGGACAGGCACTTTTTTACTTTGAACAAATTAAGTTATTTGAATCGTATGTTGTTTGTTTTAAAAATGAAAAGGCAGTATCTGAATAAATTCATATGTCACCGGAAAATAACAAGAACCGTAAGTTTATAAACTTACGTATTTTTTTCAGTTAGTTTATAAACTTTCGTAAGATCATAAACTGGAGATAAATTGTATTAATTTACGCCTGCATTTTCGTAAGTTTATAAACTTTCAAAGATGAACTCGCACTAAAGTGAGCAATGGAGATACTGAAATTTGAATGCATCTTGCGCGTTGGAGGTAGTCCAAACGGTACTGGAATAAACAATGATGTAAAATAAAAGGTATATTTATTGGTAAAGCATGCATTCAACAGAGGACAGGCACTTTTTTACTTTGAACAAATTAAGTTATTTGAATCGTAGTTCGTTTTAAAATCAAAAGGTTATTGTTTGTTCATTTGAACGCACCAATCACAGGAACTACTGTTTATTTTTTGGTTGAACAGACCATATGTCGAGGAAGGATTAAATGTATAGTATAACAACACTATGTGTTTGGAAACCGAAATCCAGCGGACGGAGAAATTTATAAAACAGATAAACAATATAGTCGAAGTTGTGATCCGGAAGAAGAAGCTTATAATAATCCAAAATCAAATTGTTTTATATTTTGCCCACACATAAACATCCATTCATTTAGTCACTGTTGGCATGTACTCGCATAATAAAACACAAAAGTATAAAATCGTTTCAATACTAAGAATGAGCTAATTCAATTCTGGGGCCACCATAAAATGCAGCTGCTCATAATCCGTATACGTGGAACATAATATTTCCCATAAAATTATTGTTAAGAAAATGCGAAAGCCTAAAGTATTTTGAAAATTTAACCTAATAAACCGGTTAAATTCCTCCACTTACATCAGCTGTTAATATCCCAGTCACATTCCCGCGCTCATCTTGAGCCCGCTTTTCCCTCACCTTTCCGATTCCCTCACGTTCCCGCGTTTGCCTTAAAGTCCCGCATTTCCCTCAAATTCACGTTTTCCTCACCTTCCCGCGTTTCCCTCACCGTTCCGCATTTCCCTCACCTTTTGTTTCCTTCTTCGCCTTCCACGCAGAGCTTACGGCTTTAATAACGAATAGCACTTTATTGCAATGGTATTTCACGGTGCTAAGTTGGCAAGTTACTTTGTTAACTGAACAAAGTCCAAGCGTGGCTTAGCTCGGCAGCTGCTTGCTGAGCGAGATGTAATAAGTTATTTGAACTCGAATCAGGAATCTTTTTTTGGAATCGATTTAATTATCGATGTGGATTTTTATGACAACTCGTAATGTCGTAATGGTAAATCTGACTTGATGTCAAGTGCTGTCGCGCTTTTGTGCTTTATATGTTTGTAATTCTGTGCCCTTTATATAAGTATCGATAATTGTGGATGGAATAAGTTTTCCTCAAAATATTTAATATGTGAGTAAAAAAATATATCATACAATGTCATTGACTTTTTTTATCCTTTATTTTCACGAAGACAGAGTCATAGCCGAAAGGGTTGTCCCCCATAACTAATTATAATTAAATTTTGTATGACAATAAAATCTTATAGGCGTTATCGTTAGACGATGTCTTCGTTAAAATATTTTCCGACTGTGCAATAATTTTTCCTTAATAACTTTCAATGTTTAAACACTCGTGCAGTTGGATTCTATTTCAAGTTTCATTCATCGCGGCCGGTGAACGACAGGCTTTATACATCTGCCAACGTCACTGAGAGTAATTTACTGCCTTTACTTCTCCATATTTAGACCGGTCATCAGCATGAAGTACTCTATTCAGTTCTAACTAGGACTATTTTCGCTCGAAAGCACGCACCGATTTAAGGGTTGACCCAGAACTGTCAATTATATCGTAGCAGTAGTACTCCCATGCGGCTATGCAAGCCTTATTATCCTCTGGGAATGCGTATGAGTAACAAGTTAATATATTTCGTTAAGAGGAACTCGTTGAGGTTAATTGCCGAGTTATACTGCCATTAGTTATACTGGCCAGCTACTTTTTCTCGCAGGGAAACACATTTACGTTCTATAACTGCAGGCTAGCTGGACCTGCATTCTTATACATATAGGGCTCAGGACTGCATCCCACTACTTACTGAAATCTGCTGTTGTCTCATCACCCGTGTGGTGGGAGGGAATCATTTTCATGCCTGGCGGTTGCCTTACGAATGCCCGGTCCATTCCTAGTGACCTTGGCGGCCTGGGTCCGGGCCAAGCAAATTTTAGGTAATTTTCGTAGTTCAAATGTGATGACTTAGTTACCCAACATTTACTCATTGTATCATTCATTATACATTGTCATATTATTGGATAGCAATATAATGAAAAATAATTATAAACCCTCACTGCCTAATTGTGAGAAGCTTGGTATAATAAACGAAGTGAACATTTAAAAATATGATACCTACTTAAGTTTTTTTTCTTTATTTGAGAATAAATCTAAAACGGCTTAGACTCAACCCTGATTCTCGCCGCTACTAAATATCTGACCCGTATGATGCACCGCCAATCCCCTTTTTATGCAGGCAGAAGTGAATCGTCGAATCTACTGAATGAAGCCAAGTAATCTGACCGCTGTGCACCTCACGACTCCGGCAGATTAAGAGCTACATTTGTCTCTTTTTATAGGGATTTACCATTGAAGTATTATTACTACGTAGAGTAGACACTTCGATTAAATAATAACATCTTCTTATATGCACTGCTGTCCATGGACAACGTACAAACTTACACATTATAATTCTTCTTGAATTTTTATGTTTGTCCGTCAATTCTGCTGAAAATACTGAACGGATTTGATGATATTTGGTATACAAGCAGGGTGGGGGCTGACTTAGGTGATAGGATTTTTATTCCGCCGAGTGCTCCCATGAGATAAAACAGGAATCTCGATATCGCGAGCAAAGCCGCGGGTTAAAACTTGTTCTACCTACGCGCTTTATATTAACAGCCATTAGCTTGTACACAGGAATACTATGGCATTGGGTTTCATTTCTGAAAGTTTTAGAGTCTCCTATGATCGAATTAATAATTCTGTAGCTGTACCCTGTTACATAGGGTTTGTCTTTTTGATACGTGTCATTGAAAACTATTGGACAGCATCGGTTCAACCCTGTTAGGTTTCATCGCTCGCAAATATCTGACCCGTGTGATGCACTGGTAATCCTCTTTTTATGCAGTCAGAGTTGAATCGTCGGAATTTCAACTTTTCATTCTATTCCTGTATCGTAAAGTAATAACGAAGCTATATTAAAATTCATAGTAACTATAGTCAATTTACCTTAGATGATTATTGCGACAGTAATTGACGGTTTAAAGGAAAATAGACACTATGCTAAAGCTTTAAGAAATTCATATATACAGCTTGTGGAGCTTATTGCTTTTAAATCAAGTTTAATTTGGTATAAGAAGTATACTTGTCACAGAGATCATCTAAGCTGAAATATACAACAGTACCCTGGAACATCTATGCTTTTTTCTTGTTAAATACGTTAGCCTGTTTGGTAGACTGCACGTATTCTCTCTAACTCTCTTTTCTAATTCTTAAAATGATAATAAAATTGCAAGGAGCTACAAATATCACATTAAATATACCTTATGTAACTCAAAAAACACAAAGTTGAAGTGTATTATCGTCGCTTGCCTCTCTTACTGACGTATCTTTTTTTATTCTTCGAAACTGAGCTATCTACACCGTCTTAATCATCTTGCAATATTGATTTAAATGGGGTAAATAACTCAGTTTCGAAAAAAATACGGAAACATCAGTTAGAGAGGCAAGCGACGTAATATCGTATACCAAACAAACTTATACAAGTCTACTTATTAAATTACGATGCATCAAACCCTACCTAAATCGATGTTCTCATTCCGCCCATATAGTCCAGGAATTTTAGATTTTATCTGCGGAATAATTCCTAGTGAGCTGAATTTTTGTATACACCTTTATTATGATATTGTAATGATGATGTGAAAAATCGACATTGATATCGTGCCGGCAAAAAAAGTTATAGGGGTCCAAACGTCACGAAAATCAGTTTTTCGCAAATATCTCGCGATCTATTGCTCAGAGGTCAATGATGGTTTCATAAAAGTTATTCGTCGTAAAATTGTCTACAAAAAAGGTCTCATGCATTTTTCTGTACAATTAACCGTTTTTGAAATAGAGACTGGAATGCACTCACATATGGTATTGTATACCGTACGCCGCATACCAAGGCATAAACCCTATTGTTTGTTTTTTTCCCTTTTTTGTTTGTGTGTTTTTTGTTAGTATGATGTTCTACATATAGAAATATAAAGGACTTGTAATAATAGTACACTCAGGAAAATAGGAATATCAACTATAAAAAACTAAGTGGCAATTTTTTTTGTCCCTTTATAACTCAAGAACGGGCTCATCGATCCAAACCAAATTTTCAGGGTTTGTACAGACTATTTAGTATATGTTTTATGTGAAGTTTGAACGAAATCGGTTGTTCTTTTTATACGTAGCGAAGTACGTACCGGGCCGCTAGTAATTATAATAAAACCACGAAATTATCTTATATCTCTTCTTTATTTTTCCTCAACTCTGAGGGTAGCACACTTCTATACTTATTTACAATAACTGTAAGGCACGTCCGTTCGCTGTCACTCCCGGAATCAGAATGCCTTGCGCTGTCCCCACTCCACCGAGCTTGGCTCGGCCCAGTGTTGCCAGCGCAATCATTCTAAGATGCCCATGTGGTATAATTTTTATTTAAAAATTATTAATTGTTTCCAAAATTTAAATTACAAAATCAACCTTAATTACCTAACCAATCACATATTTTGTATTATTTATTTGATTACCCTTACATTCGCCCATCCTGACATGGTGCATGTCCTCATGCACAATAACAGGATTAACAATAATGATTGTGGTCCATGAATACATATGTCATATAACCTTTGATTAACATTATATAAACCTTAACATAATATAATCTAAATGGAAGATAAAGCCAGCATTCTGTAGTAGAAGTCTTGTTTCTGCTCCTCGGACCCATCTATTCCATAGGAGTAGAAACGAGACGTTACAGATTTTAAAGGTATGCCATACTTCTGCTCGCAAACCCATCCATTCTTGTTAACAGAAATATGGCATTTGGTCACGAACCCATCCATTCTCGCAACCGACCTTTTCTGTATTCCATATAACAGGTACAGTGAACCCTTTCCATTCTCACTGCACTTAACATTTTCCTTACTTATACGTAGTAATAATATAATCAGATCACGAACCCATCCGTTCTCGCGACCTTCCTTTCTTATTTATAATCAATATAATAAGTATAGTGAACCCATTCCATTCTCACTATACTACGAGATATTAATTACTTCAAAGGAATAATAAATATAATCATCATACAAACATCTAACTAAAATCAAATAATTCAATTAGATAGTACAATCCTTACTTACACGTAGTAATAATATAATAAGATCACGAACCCATCCGTTCTCGCGACCTTCCTTCATTTATTTATTTATAATCAATATAATAATAAGTATAGTGAACCCATTCCATTCTCACTATACTACGAGATATTAATTACTTCAAAGGAATAAATATAATCATCATACAAACATCTAACTAAAATCAAATAATTAAATTTGATAGTACAATTTAGGTGATAGTATACAGTACACATATTTCCTTATTTACTAGTCTCACTTTCATCGGAACCGCTTTCATCATCTTTATCGGAACCGTTTACCTCCAGCGCAGCAATATTGACCCAAGGCAACATTCTATCAGCGGCAACCGTAGTGTGCCGCTTGTTCTTCGCCCCAGTAAGACCGGGGATCCGGTATTTGACAGACAGGTCGTATCAATCACTTTTATTAAATGTCAAAAACGCAACATTAAATAAATAAATATTTCACAACAACACATACATTATTCTGACCCCGTGTTAATTAGCTTAAGCACTTGTGATACAGACATCAGAATCAACAGTGGTATCACAAATATACTTAAATAGATACATATAACACCCAGACCAGGACAAACAGACATGTTCATGCACACAAATGTTTGTCCTGTGCGGGGATCGAACCCGCGACCTCTTGCGTAATAGGCAACAACTTGACTATTACACCAAGCGGGTCGTCAAACATTGTAGGAAAAACTGTATGAAATACTAGCCTAAGACGTCATAAGCTAGTATTGTCAAATCAATACTTTTTAAGTTTCGATTAACTATGATAATTTGTTAAAAGCGCAACTGTAACTGTGGCATCATGAATTGTGTTTTTTTTTTTTAATTTCGATTTAACGTTATAATTTCATAATTTATTTTCAATGCAGTCAAATACCCAATTGCAGCTAACCTATATCTATCATTACCTAGTATTGAGATAACGCAATATGGAAATATATACGAGGGGTGTAACTTTTTACTTTTACACTCCCTTGAAAATGCAGTCTCTGTGATTTTTAACTAATTCACCTTATTCGTGCGGGCTTCCTATTTCTAGCGCATCTCGGACTTTACTAAAACAGTTTTCTGACTTGTGCCCCATCTTATTACATAAAGTACAATTTAAAATTGGCTTGGGGCATTTCAAAAATGGATGGCCCCTTTCCTTACAATTGTAGCAAAATATATTATTATTTAGGGATGGTACTTTAGCTGTTTTAAAAGCGTTACCACTGCTATCCGCATTATAGTTATCTGTACTGTGCCTAGGTTTATATGACGTTTTATCAAAGAGGTAGGATTGTGACGAGTCTTTGTTGCTCATGAGGAATTGAAGCAGTTGTTCCGGCTGAGAGCAACGTAAACTGATAGCGCTAGATTTCATTGTCCTATCCGTTAACCCGTGAACAATACAATCGACAGCGCGCCTTCCCTCAATGTTGCATTGGTTCAATATAGCCAATTTTTCGTAGAAATAAACTTCTATAGGTTCGTTTACCCTACTTTTCCTTTTTAGCATATCTTCCAGGATTTGGCCATAATTCTGCTCGCAAGGGAACGCGTTGATTAATTTGGTTTGCCACTCAGGCCAACTATACAAAATTGACGGCAAACTTTCGTACCAGGTTTTGGCCAAACCCTGGAGTTTCTGCATTGCAAAATGGATTATAGTTTTATCATCCCAGCCGTACACGGAAGCACATTCGTTCACCTTTTTCAACCATATATCTATACGTTGGCTTTTAGCTGAAGGGTCAAAATCTGGCAAAATATTTGTATTACTGTTAGAAGTGTAGGTTACGGTTGTTGCTGACGTAGACGGCTGGGGCGGTAAATTCTTAAGAGAACTAAGAATACCGATGAGGTCCTTTGATGTAAATGAAGGACTTACAGATCTATCTAACCGCGTGGAAACATGCTCGTTTCGAACTCTGCTGCGTTCGGGTAATTCATTGTTATTACTCGGGCTATGCGGACGCTTGCGCGAGCGACTATTATTATGATCTCTATTATTAGGTAGGTAATGATCTCGTTGACGACTCACTGTTTCCCGCAATCGCGAACGCTCCTTGTCCAGACTGTCTTGTAGATCACGGAGTCTACTTCGCTCTTGGTCCATTTCACGTTCCAGCGCACGTAGCCTCTCTCCGTCGCGTGATCCGCGGCTCTCGTTCTGGCGACTTCGGCGTCCCTCCGACGCGTTGTCGCGGCAAGCACGGCTGCGGCTTCTCCTGGTTCCTTCGTTGTCGCGACGAGTGCGGCTGCGGCTTCGCCTGGTCTCTACGTTGTCAACGCCTCGCGACGCCGTCACACGTGGAGGAGTCTCCAGACGTCGAGAATGTGATCGTTCCATAGTCCTGGAACTCGAAACAGAGGCTAACTATGTATTTGTTCAAATTACTTTCGAGCAATTTCTAGATATAACTTTTTATGCCATATCTCAAAAACTATAGGTCTTACGTGAAAAATAATGAAAAATGAGCCCCCGTAGACCCCGGGACAAACACCCCTGATCATCTTAGACTATGTCTTGTTCGACCTTGACCTGACCTTGCATGCTGGTCACCATAACCAAACACGTGTTTCGCTAAGATATCTCAAAAATAGTAGTCGGGTTAAACTATTGCAACAGAAGATGAATTATTTAAATGTTTGAAATATTAAGATATTAATAACTCACACGTGCACCACAGCTGAATTATTTGTATTTAATTAAGAGCTTAAATAGACACAGAAATAAAAAATAATTTACAATAAGACAAAGCCGAATAAGATTCATTTTTTTGAAAAGGTACTTACCACTTCTGAAATATAATAAAACCACGAAATTATCTTATATCTCTTCTTTATTTTTCCTCAACTCTGAGGGTAGCACACTTCTATACTTATTTACAATAACTGTAAGGCACGTCCGTTCGCTGTCACTCCCGGAATCAGAATGCCTTGCGCTGTCCCCACTCCACCGAGCTTGGCTCGGCCCAGTGTTGCCAGCGCAATCATTCTAAGATGCCCATGTGGTATAATTTTTATTTAAAAATTATTAATTGTTTCCAAAATTTAAATTACAAAATCAACCTTAATTACCTAACCAATCACATATTTTGTATTATTTATTTGATTACCCTTACATAATGATATAGATATTCAATGTGAATATTAGCAATTTTGATCCACGATCTGCGGAAAAAAACCTAGTGGGCTGAGTTTTTGTATACGCCTTTATTGTGATATTGTGATGAAGATGTGAAAAATCGACATTGATATCGTGCCGGCTAAAAAAGTTAGAGGGGTCCAAACGTCACTGGACATAGCATATCTATATCATTACTATCGCCCGGTACGTGCTTCGGTACGTATAAAAAGAACGACCGATTTTGTTCAAACTTCACATAACACATGTACTAAATAGTCTGTACAAACCCTGAAAATTTGGTTTGGATCGGTGAGCCCGTTATTGAGTTATAAAGTGACAAAAAAAATTGCCACTTAGTTTTTTTATAGCTGATATTCCTATTTTCCTTACTGTACTAGTATTATAAGTCCTTTATATTTATATATATAGAACATCATACTAACAAAAAACACACAAACCAAAAAGGTAAAAAAACAAACAATAGGGTTTATGCCTTGGTATGCAGCGTACGGTATACAATACCATATGTGAGTGCATTCTAGTCTCTATTTCAAAAACGGTTAATTCTACAGAAAAATGCATGAGACCTTTTTTGTAGACAATTTTACGACGAACAACTTTTATGAAACCATCATTGACCTCTGAGCAATAGATCGCGAGATATTTGCGAAAAACTGCTTTTCGTGACGTTTGGACCCCTATAACTTTTTTTGCCGGCACGATATCAATGTCGATTTTTCACATCATCATTACAATATCATAATAAAGGTGTATACAAAAATTCAGCTCACTAGGAATTATTCCGCAGATCGTGGATCAAAATTGCTAAAATTACTGGACTAATACCAGACTTCTCCACTGAATGGTTAATGGTCGCGTTTTTCTTTACCCCAGGCTGTGTAGGTGTTGCGTCCCATATTTGCCCTATAGACATCTCTCGCTGCAGACTGTACGTCGCCTAGCTAAGACGTAGGCGGAGATATCGACTGAATCTGGGTGAATGGTCCATTGGCGAATTGCGTTGACTTGATTGTAGTATAGGCTAGTTATATTAAGTGGCTGTTTTGATAGCTGAATTAGGCAATACGAGTAAATGACAGATAATGGTTGTAAAGTAATGTCGTTAATTTGATAAGTAAACTTTTTGTACATCACTGGAGGTGGTGTACCAACCAATCGCTCAATGGTATCAAATTATGAAGTCGCCTTTTTATGTTTTCAAAACAGTGTTTTAATTGAAATCTAGTTGAATAAGACATCGCTTATTTTTTTTGGTGTTCATGATTCGAAATTAATTTAAGATTTTAACTCCACCATAAAATAGTTTTATTATTTAATCGTATATCGTTCGAGTCAATAATGATTTCGGTAAAACTTCTTTATGGATGAATATAAAAGGGATATCACTTCAAAATATGGTGTACATTGACGTGCTTCCAATCCAATTCAATTGACCTGAAGAACATCATTAATAGGCTGATCAATTACTTGTTAATCACTTTGTGTTGAAATCACTTTCCAAGGAACGAAGCTGGAATGACTTTGCTGACTTTTAAAAAATTAACACGTACTGAGTTTGTTTATTTCCTAAAAAGAAATAGCCGTTTAAAAACTGTCAGTCTAACTCGGGATTTCATCCTTGGAATCCTGACAAGACTGACACTTTATAGGTCATACACACGAAAAAAGTGAAGCTTACTGTGATATAGTTATTTAGAAATACATTCCATTGAACCATCCTTCTTTACTCTAGAATATCCGACATACACTCAAATAATTAAAACACGAAAGGTTATTATAAAAACAATTATGGCACGTTATTATTCTGACAAAGAAATGCAAATCCAATGTAAATGTCAACGTAATAAACGCAAGCCGAAATGGTAATTTCCTCATGTAGGTGAAATGTTAAAATAATTAATATGTTCATTAGTGAAATGTATTGGATTAATTAATAACAATTTCAGGCCTTTCGAGTCAATCATTATCGTCAATATACGATTGTTCATTTTCAACATTTCTAATGCATAATAATAGTTTGTCCGTGACACATGAATCATAGTCAATTACGACATGAAAAATTATGCTTGACCTCAACAAATGCCTATGATAATTTATTCTTTAACATCAGCTTTATGTTGTTTACGTTTGTGAACCATAGAATTGGCTTCTTTTCGTTGACATGAAATTATCACTCGCTTTTATTTAAATTATGACCATAATTCTTCTTCTGCTAAATATACATAACATAAATTAACTAAAATGTCACAATATCATCGGCCTGTGTTTACCACGGTAATCCCCTCGTAAATCGTCTAAATTAACGCACAGGAAATACATACGTATCTTTCAAACGAGCTGCGGCTGTCAAGAAATCGAATCTGACATGGTCATGTCGTGTAAATCTGAAGCGTGCACTTCCTAATTCGGTTTAGCACGGTCGACCTTTGGAAGTTGCAGAAGTGAAGCCCAGAATCGATAGATAGTGAGTGTTGTGGTGCGTGGGCGGGTGTCGTGTGTCGGTGTCGGCACGGTCGGTGCGTCGCTGCCGGTGCACGCGGCTGCAGGTCGGAGGCAGAAGCCTCAAAGGCGCGGTGCGGGCGTGCGGGCGTGCGGCCGTGGCGGCGGTGCGGGCGTGCGCGCGCACGAGGCGGCGGGCGCGGGCGCGCGGGGCGTGCGCGGCTCAGTGGCCTGCAGCGCGCGCCGCGGACGCCCGCACCGCAGTGACGAGCAGCAGCCCGCCATGCCCGGCCCGCGCCTCTCCCGCGCCGCCTGACAGCATGGCCCACCCGACCGCCACCATCACACGCAGCCACGCTCTGACGACGGTACGCATCCGCTGGAACCCGAGCCGGGCCGCCCGGCCCGCGCCGCCGCCGCGGCCGCGGCCGCCGCTCGCGCTCCCATCACCGCTCGACCTCTCAGTGACAGTGTTCTCCGCACCGGTGAGGGTCGGCGACGCAGCTTTCGTCTCGGTTCGATCGTCTGCAGACCGAAAGGAGTAGGCGCGAGTGGTCGCCGCGCGGCCCGCTAGATGGCGCCGCGGGTCGCTCCTGCGGCGAGCGCTCTCCGCCCGCGCCCCGCCGTCGCCGCCTTTTGTTTCGCGCCGTTCGTGTACATCAAATAATAATTGGCAGGGCCGGTGTTGAGCGACGCCGCTCGGCGTCGAGCCGTCGCTGACGTCAGCGGAGCCCGGGCTCTCGGCCGAGCGATCCCGGCTTCCCCGACCTTCCGCCACCGCTGTCTGCGACTCGCTCGACACACGCCACTGACACGTCAGGCCCTACACTAACCCTCCGCCCCTCTTACGTGCCAAATCCATTGCAAATACTAGACGTTACCGATTAACCGTTATTATAATCGCGTTTTTTGTACATAAAACAGTTGTAGTGATTAAAGAATTCGATTCGAGTCAGTTGTAAAGAAAATGGAACGGCGCGTTGAATGTGTCAATTTCATTCATGTAACCTACAAGGGTTAGCGATTGATCTGCACCTAGCAACAGAACGGACGGCGGCGGCGGAGGCGACCATCTTTTCGGGTCCCTTGCTAAATGTTACGTGGATTAAATAAGGAAATGGCGAGTATCGGCGAATATAGTCGTGGATTCATTTAGTTAAAGGAGACAGCCGCGCGCCGCGCCGCGCCCATGCTTCGTCTGGTGAGTGATACATTGTAAGGCTTCGTAGCGTGCCATTTTCACAAGAATCCTCGCCTAGGTGTATGCTGTCATCTTAAGCCAATAACTTTCATGTTTTAATACGAAAGTAGGTTGGATACGACTACGTTTCGCCTTGCCTTTATGTAAGCAATGGAGCTAATCATGAGACGGTCTGGGTAAATTCAATTAAGTTCAATTGAGACTATTTCAGGTGTGGGGTATGTCAGTGGAGATTTGCTTTTCTGAACCGTTTGTGGGGGTTATCCGCAACAATCAATTAACCTACAGCGTTTTATGAAGCAACAGTAAATAATCAATACCTAACCAAAATATGAAGACAGAAACAGCGGAGGTTAGACAGAAGGCTAACGTTGTTTTAGAGTCTTCGTTTTCAAATACGCTGGGTGGAATAATCCTTACATAACATGAATATTGACCAATGCTGCTATATTTCTTTAACAATTGGGTATAATGGATGTTCGTTTAGCTTTGTTAGCATAACAATCAATCGTTTAATTTAACATATTAGTTCTATTTGTATGTTACGAATAGGTTTGAATTTTTTAAGATTTAGAATCACATTTCTCATTATTACTTTTCTTACATCAACTGCATTTAAAATTTAAAAATAAGGGTTGGTAATATTTGCGAAATAATGAACAAGTGGCTGAGCTCAAAAATAAATAAGGAGGTATTTAACCTTACTTTTAAAAAATCATCAACAACATTAATGACAACGATATTTAGAAAACCATTATTTTTAATAAAAGTTGTAACATTACAAAACAGTATTGAGGCTTGGCACAGGTACTTGTAATGATGTTTTTGATCTTGAATTCATTGAATTTAATAATAATAGCAAACAATAACTCAAACGTCAAAAATCGGCGATGACCATAATCATCCAAATAAAGTAATGGGACTACATCTATTCAGTTCAAGCTACAAAACAAATACTTGATTTAGCTACAGTGCTAGGCTGGGTACATGTTTCATACTGCATTTCGAATGTTTTTAAATACTTTAATACTAACTCTACATAGGAAGTTGAATTCCTTTATAAATTAAGCAAAATGTTTATATTCCCACGCGTAACTTCATATGTTTTTTTAACGACTGACAGCACTATTGCGTAACTCTCTCAAAACTCTCACTACTCTTCACAAGATCATACAGAAAATAAGATACGGTCTTAAGTATTTGCTCTGGACCAAGCAGCCTCATTCTGTATGTATTAGGTACTGTAGTGAGCTATAAGGCTGCCGCGCGATTCAGGTTAAAGAATGTTTTACACCAATTTCGACGGTTTTATTATTGACTAGCGGCCCGCCCAGGCTTCGCCCGTGGTACTTGTCCACTATTTAATGGATGATATTATACATAAAAACCTTCCTCATGAGTTACTCTATCTATTAAAAAAAACCGCATCAAAATCCGTTGCGTAGTTTTAAAGATTTAAGCGTTCATAGGAACATACAACATACAACATGACAGAAAAAGCGACTTTGTTTTATACTATGTAGTGATAATGTAAACAAACTCCATTTTCGAAATATCTTATCAATTAATACGAAGTTCGCCAACCCAATATAGCTAATGTGAATAATATATGTATTGAGATCTTAGAAGCTCTGATTAATGAAAATAGAAATAAGAGCAAAAAAGTAGAAATAAGAGCTCTGTTAGCTGTAATTTAGCACTAAGACCTGAAATTGTACCTTATTTCATACACAATAAAAATTTACTTTACTTTACTTTACTTTACTAAAGTCAATTTAAACCTTAACATCCCAATAATGTTTTAACAGCAGCTACAAAAGGTACTTCAATTGATTAAGTGTACTAAAAAGTATTATAACCTAAAATACACTCAATGATAGGTCACCAAATAAATTTACATCATATTATGAGCACATTTTCATTTTCACAATATCACTAAACCAAACAAAAATTTGTTTGATTTAATTTTGTATCTGTTTTATAGTCGAGTTAATTTGGCATCAATAGCAAAAATAAACCATGAAATTTTTTTGCACGTTTTTTTTAATTGTCGATCAGCTTTAATTTTGCCTGGGGTATTGTTAAGAACTTTGAATTTTTTGTAACCATTCCATTGAGTCGGATGGCGCTGCGAGCGCTAACACCGACGACGCCACCTACAGGACTAAGCAGACACGTCTGTTTGACTTCGGTACCGCGAAAAATCCATAGCCATTTCCTTAATGTGTTCCAACACACTACGGAAACCGTTTTGTAAAATTGTTTCAATATATTCCTTTATTGTTAAAGGGTGTTTTACATTTCTAAAACTGCATTTTCTTATTGTGTTCAGCTTAACGTACAAATGTTATCTTTATTTTATTAATACTACAATGTTACTTTATTTAAAGTCATATGAAATTAGTTAAAATTAAAGAAATAATAATATAAAATTTCCTGGACTAACACACCAATTTGCCAAACTAAGCTCGAAGGTTGTACTATGGGTGCTAGGGAACGGATAGACATACTAAAATACATTTAAATCATACAAATAACAGATAACATATAACACCCAAACCAGGACAAACGGACATGTATGACATGTGTAATGCACGCACATATTTGTCCTGTGCGAGGATCGAACCCGCGACCTCTTGGTGTGACAGTCAACTTCTTGTCTACTACAATTGTCAATTACGGTTATACTATTAGGAAATTTACCTGGAAAAACTACATTAGTACAATTCGATTAAAGTCATTCTGTAGGTTACGTGTATTGTATATTTATATAATGACATTCTTGTTATCAAACTGTTCTACACGTAATTGCATATTTAGAGACAAGTCATTCTACGTATTTGGTGCCATAAAATAGTCACTTAAATCAATAGCTAATTATTATCATTGAATTGTTCCGTTTAGACAACTTCCAATGCCATTTATACGTACACTTCAACTTCATTGAATTAATATTTATGACTCATCTTACCATTGATCCTAGCTTACCATTGCCCCTCAAATCCACATTTAAGAATTAAAATGTATGTTTAACTTTTTGGCGCAAACGTTATCGATGTTTTGCGGTTCCGCAAAGCGCAAACATTTAACAGCTGTACTAGTTTCAGGACAACATAGCTCGTTCAATATATTATGCGTAATGGCCCCATAAATTCCGATGCAGTGCATTTACCGTGTTGTCAACCTATTTGCGACTCGCTGCAGGGTAAAGTTTCACCAATCTCATGGATAATTGGACCAATTAAAACCCCATGCAAGTTTAAATGGAATTTATTTACTGGTGTATCGGTAACCTAATTAGTGCTACCACAATAACAGTGAACCAGATAATTGTACTCATGTCAAACAGGAATTGGAATGTAATTAAATTTTACCGCACGACTAAACAAATTCGCTGCCAAATATTTAATCAATTACAAATGTATTTAAAATCAAACCCATAAAATAAATATAAATACATTAGGAAGTTAAGTTCTAGGGTCTAAACACTGAACAGTTTTCAACTGAAACTGCGTTTTTCAAGGTCAACATTATTCTTATCGCTTTGGAATAATTTAGATCTAGATTTTCCACAAATATTGAGGATAGCTATTGTGTATTTTCAGTATTTATTTTATAGTTTAGAGTAATAATTTCAACATATGTATTTATACTTAAAGGATATATGTATAAAGATAACTACTTGACATCTCTATGAATTTCACCATTGCAAAGAACAATAATTTAAAATAGAAGGTGTTAGATGAGTGGAACTGACGATGCTCTGATACACTGAATTCAAATATAACTAAACTCCATTATTTTTTCAAATGGTATCATTACACATTTTCTAAGAAAACAAACTGTGGATACCCAAAAGTCGTAAAACATGCTCTTTGTAAACTTTCAACCAAAATGAGCAAGCTCATTGATTTCTATAACAGGATTAAAGTCATTTTCCGCCCACAGTAAATACACGAAATTGATTGACATAAATAGGGTTGTCCAATACAGCTGTTGTTTTTTTCTAATAAGATTGTGTGTGTATGAAATATTATCCTAGAAAATCATCATATCCTACAGCTTCTATTATGTTTTGTAGGTAGTTATTTTGGAATAAGGAATGTCGAATTGTTCGCTTTATACATTTGAATTTAATTTATCACTGAACTTTTTATACAAACAGTTTATTCTGAAAGAAACCCATTTTATTTGAGAATTAATAATTAATTAATAAAAAAATAATTTCCATTGACTAACACACCCATTGCCTAGCCCCAAACAAAGCTCGAAGCTTGTACTATAGAAGCTTGGGATCGGATAGACATACTTCAATACTTTTGTAAATTTCCATGACTCGAGTACAAATGCCGATGACGTGACCCTTGGTTTTGTAGCCAAGATCTCTGACGAATAGACCAACGGGCCCGTCAACATTTTTATGTATTCTAATCCAGTATCGAATATTTCTTCAGTAACTATCGCATTTACCGTCTTTTGTTTTTTCAACACATTGACCTTATTATACACGCTCGCAGCCTGCCTGACCTTTATTATCAAGAAAACTGTGGTATCCATTCTATTTTTAACGTTCACCTTATTTAATAAGTTTAACTTTTCCTGAGAACATACTCTACGTAAACAACTAGCCTACATTGCCTTGTGGGTACTGCAGCAGATGCGTTTTGCAGGCATAACTAATATTTTGTCACTTAGAAATTAAGTACAAATACCTTACAGGTATTTAACGCCTCGATGGCCTAGTGGTTTAAGTACCGGGCCGTGGTCTCGAGGTCCTGGATTTGATTCCCGGGTCGGGCAAATTTTGTGTTGATTTTTCTGAACACAGCCCGGGTTTGTGATCACCAACCCGCATTTGGCAAGCGTGGTGATTAAGCCAAAACCCATCTTTGTAACGAAAACATGATTTCAAATGATGGAGGCCTTTGCCCTGCAGTGGGACATTAATAGGCTGATACTTTACTTTTTTTTACCTTACAGGTCCAAAATCTGTCGCTATGCCATTTTGTAAATTTTTCTAAAATCACTTACCATTAAGATCTCATTAATATTTAATTACATTCAATTTGTTGAAATCCTAAGTAGGCATTCGCATTTTTGCTATAAATTTTGATTATTGCCCCTTGTTTTTTTTCGTATTACATATAATACCATAGTAATATCGTTTTTGTACGCTTCTATGTATTTTTGTATTCATCTTACTCGCAGGATGTTCATACAACTAGCAGACGCTATTCGACAATACATAGTTCCGAGACCGTATAAATCCTAACTAGGCAGGCTATTTGCACCGCCCCGTTGGATATTTAGCTGCATCGAATGAATTCGAGCTATTTTGAAGCCCAACTATTGCTAGCTGCGACAGGTTTGAGGCCACGAAATTGGGACAAGAAGTAACCTTTTGTAATTGGGTCAGACAAGTACTCGCGGCATTGTGTGGGCTAAATATTCATATTAGCATGCACTCATACACTGCATTACATAAAGTACAAAAAAGTAAATGTTTCACGTGTGCTTTAGTGCATGTCGAGATATTTTTGTGGCGCAATTAATTTCCTCAGTTTAATTTAGGCTAAGTCTCATTTTTTATTTGTACAACTAATTAACAGAAGTCCTTCCATTTTACACTATTGCAGCTCAGAGTGTATGGCAAGCAATAAATTGGAACAACACAATCAATGGTGTTACAATTGCATTTTTTGCTACCAGATTATTTCTGAGTCTAATAAAATGATTCATGAAAATCAAAACTTTCAAATTTCCGTTGTGTAGATTTTATCAAATTTTTACCACTATGTGGCTAGCACAATAGTTACAATCATAAAAATTAATGTTTTTTTTATATAATTGAATAGATTTTATTTTGCCTAGCTAAAAATATTGTAAAATCATCAAAGACTTGAAATTCTTATTTAATGAAATGTCGGATTTACTTTAGCAAATAAATACTTTCACAAAGTGTTTGGAGAACATACGAGACATACCTACAACTCGCAAAATAGTTCATCATCATCCTAACGCTTATCGCGGTCGCATCCTCGGCCATTGCCTTGGAGTCCAGGGTCCGCTTTCCTGCTCCTTCTCATCTTGCAAAATAGTTATTTATTTATCCACTGTGATTTGTACATTGTTAGTACATTGGTCAATCGGGTCAAGCGCAGGATGTGATCAATAAGTGTCAAGGGGATCTGATTTCAAATAGGTGTCGGTGCGTTTGTTGTCGCGTTTGCAACCGAGCCCCGAGAGGGACCCACACGTATGTTTGTTTAGATTATGTCACTCTTGATAAAATGTATTAAATAATTTGTTTAGGTGACTAGTTTGTTGACATGTATGAGTATTTACATATATACAACACTGTAACACTACTCTTTACCAGTGGTTTTGCTAGCGCTATCAAGATTCTATTTTATCCATAAAGGTAGCATTTAAACGAAATAAAAAGTATACCCTGCTTTCTCAAATTTCATCAAAATTTGTTCAGTAGCTTCAGCGCGATTGTCGGACAAACATCCAAACAAACAAACTTTCACATTTATAATATTAGTAAGTATACAGTATTCTAGGAGTTTAGAGGAGCTCGATGGCGCCGTGGTTAGCGCACTCGGCCTGCGGTTGCTAAAGTTAAGCAACGTTCGCAGATGCCAGTCATCGGATGGGTGACCGAAAAATTTCATCTCGAGCTCCTCCGTGCTTCGGAAGGCACGTTAAGCCGTTGGTCCTGCGCCTGATCTCTCTACGGTCGTGTCAGATTGCTGTCCCACCGAATTATGAGAGTGAAGGAATAGGGAGTGCACCTGTGCTTGCGCACACACTTGTGCACTATAATATATCCTGCGTACCTGGCTGATCGTAAGATCGGCCGCCATGGCCGAATACGGCCGGAGGGTATTATTATTAAGTATACAGTATATTAGTATAATTTGAATGTGTGGTGCAAGCATGTAGCCTAAATTTTTAAGTTAAAATAAACCTGCTTTTCTGATATGGGCATGTGATGAGAAGGGGGGATTCCCATGTTATGAGTGATGATTATGAAGATGTGCGGTGTGCAAGGAAGAGGTAGACCAAAGAAATGATGGATGAATTGTGTGAAGGATGACATGAGTGATAAAGGTGCGAATGACTCTGTGAAGAATGGTAGGTCTGTATGGAAGAAGTCACCGTATTGCACTGACTCCAGATTGACTGGGAACAGGGCAGGCGAAGGATTATAACATGCTCCTTTAAACTTTAAATTTCTTCTACAAAACACACTTTACATAGCTCAGGTTGAACCACGACTCTCTTTAAACTAGAAAAAAGTCATAATTATATCAGCAAAAGTATTAGTTAATCACGGTTGCCAACAATAAAAAATCTGTACTCGGACAGGATAACTCTCGTTAAGGCGGATTTATCGCAATTTTTAATACAACAGCAGTACAATACACGACGAATGACTTCACAGGTTTGTTAAATATGTAACTGTGTGCCTGTATTATGCAAAAACCTTTATGGCCGGATTACACGGGAGCGTTGACCGCACAGCTTCGTCCGACCAAAAGCCGAAACACTGAAAGTAGAGCACAATGCACAATGCTTTTTTTATTTAACTGCATACATAAGTATCTTAGCTTTAATTTTAGACAGAAGCCTTTTTATTTAGACCTATGATGGTTAACGTTGCCAATTCGTTAGCTTGGTGGTGGATTTTGGAAAAGCTTCACTTATGAGCAAAGTCGTGGTCCCACCCGAAATGCTTTCATACTAGTAGTATTATAAACGTAAAAGTTTGTTTGTAAGATGTTTGTCCGTCAATCACGCTGAAACTACTGAACGATTTTTATGAAAATTGGTTTACAGGCAGGGTATGGGCTTACTTAGGTGAGCTTATTTTTATCCCGATTTAATCCTCCAATGGGATAAAACAAGAATATTGATAAACGAGTAAAGCCGCGGGTAAAAAGTAGTAAAATGTTATATGATTCATTTACAATGTTTGCATGAACACTTTTGAAGTGCTCATAATCCTGGTTCAGAAATAAGTTCTGTTCTGTAATATTATTATCACCATTTATTTCGGTAGGATAATGAAGCTTTTCTTAAGACATTGATCTTCATAATCTCTAATTTAATTAACACGTGTATGTTAATAAGTTATCGTACAGGAAAATCGTGATTGCTAAATCATTTATTTATTTAGCATACGTAATGAATTCTTTTAATGTAATAAAATAAATCGAAGAAATATGAAGAAAATATGAAAATTTGAAACAACGCAATATATTTAATCAATATCTTAGCTGCGTCATCTGATCCAGCACCTTATTACCTTACACTTGAATGTTAAAAGAAAACCATAAAAATTCTTTTACGAAGTATTTTGACTTCACTTAAGTGCCAACTTAATCAACACGATACGTTCCTTATCGGGCTCTTTGACCAAACATCTTTGATCTAAACAACGGCCAGCGGAAACCAAAATGAGCGCTGTTACCAAGATGTTAAGGTGCATTATTTAAAACAGACTTGTTACGGTAATATTATATTTTAATTTTCTTTTGTTGTCCTAGTTTTATATTTAGCTTAGCTCCTTTCAAATTTAATTGCTAAGGGACCTTTAATATTGATGATTGTGAAACAGAACAAGCTTCAAATATTTAGACTGGACGTTGATTTTTACATCGTTTGATGTGGTGCTTGTTCTAGCCATATCCCGCAAGCCTCTTTTGGCTATACAGCGTTTGAGGTGGATGGTTACATCATACAGAGGCTTTTTGGTACTATAATTGATCTAATTCTAAATTATTGTAACTAATATGAACACCATTGTTCAGCATCTTCCGGTAACGCATCGGCGATACCTCTAGTGTCGCGGATGACCATGGGCGGCGGTGATTGCTTACCATCAGACGAACCGCTGACACATTTGCCGCCTCTGCCATTTAAAAATGTGAAAATAAAGCTTGTTGTACATCGATTAAAATCTCACAATATCCTATCAAATACGGTTCATAAATGACTAGGATGGATTAATTATGGACTGAATAGAGCTGTGAAATATCAAGATAATTTCTGTGATGTAACATTTACGTTAAATGCCTGATTGTTTCAAAGTTTAATGTAGGAGTAATTAATCCACAAATGAATTTTTAACTTATTTAGGTATATGATTTACCAATGTCTGCCCTTTTCCGCCCACCAGAAGGTATATTGTATGGCGTTCAGATGATGCCTTACCGCCGCCTCCCACAGGTTTTGTATCAAGCAAGTGATTTATTAGCCATTTAGTCGAATGTGTAGGATGTAAGACCAATCTGCCAAGGAAATCCAAAGGCTTAACTGAATGAATGGAAGTGAGAATAATTATTTGAAATAAAACATCTCACATGAAAGGCTACTATCGTGAAGAGCCTAAGTTATTTACTAATTCACATAACAAATTAAACATTAATACTTACGGCCTGAGAAACGTTTATGAATTAAATATTTATAGGTTACCTAAATAATAAGAATTTAAATTCTTCAAAAATCAAATTCAAAAATTCTTATACTATAAAAAGTTGCCTGTTCCAGCGCTTTATTTGGGTTGTTGTTCATAATACGCTTTATGGTCACTTATCTAAATAAATCACGATCATTAAACCAGTTACCAACATTGTTTTGAATGTCAATGCCCTTGACCGGTGGGATGTGCTCGTAAATGGGCAAAGACTCTCCATCATTATCTTAGCGCTCCCGATTTCATCCTCGGCCATTGCCTCAGAGCCCAGGGTACGTTACGACTATGATCCTGAATTGACCGTTCTGGTTATTACAATGCAGTGAATGACGTCTGACCTCCGTAACTCTTACAAGAGAAACCAGATAATTTGGGTCATTTTCGGGAACATCGGCTTAACGTGTCTTCGAACGAGTGAACCTACACAATCTGATGGTGTTTTTGCGGGATTCGAACCCACGACCTTCGTGTTTTTTGAGCCCAGCGCTCTAACCACTGCACCACGGAAGCAGTTCAGTGGGAATACTCTATGTATGTCTTAATGTCTTGCACGCATACGTTAGCTGCTTCGCAAAACTAGCCTATTAACATTGAATTAAGACAATGGGATCTTAGTTGTGTACGGGGAGGCCCGTACGACCCACTTTTTCACTTGTTTGCCGCTTGTACACACAGATCGAAGCGAGCTTATTGAACCGCTGGAAGTTTTATCACTCTCGCCGCTTCTGTGGCAAGTACCTTTTTCTTTCATACCAAAAAATAGTGCAACAAACGCAAAGTATTTTTTGTAACACAGTCACGAGCAACAAAACCATTAATATGTGTTCTTGGTTAATAAGACAGACCGGCCGAATTTGATTCGATCAAATGGTCACTCATTTACATTTGCTTAGCATGATAATCAGACGAATAAGGATTATTGAAACATTTACATGACTTTAAAATCAATTAATGTAAGATCCATTACGCTTTAAGACCTATTAATTCCATATATGCATAGAGAAGGTGCTTCGCAGAATTGAATTAAGACAATGAAATCCTAGTTGTGTACCGGGGAGGCCCGTACGACCCACTTTTCGACTTGTTTGCCGCTTGTACACACAGATCGAAGCTTATTGTACCGCTGGAAGTTTTATCACTCTCGCCGCTTCTGTTAGCAATCGATCCTGGCTCAGCCTCTACGCAAATAAAATACATTTTATTCAGTTCTTCCCTATGAAAAAGCAGCGAATGCAATCACTTTCGTATCTAACAGTTTGTACACACTTCTATCAAGTTTTCATATATAAGTACTATGTATATTAAAAATCAATAAAGTAAAAGTATTAGCCTTTTAATGTCCCATTGCAGGGCACAGGCCTTCATATAGGAAATTATGTTTTCGTTACAAAGATGGGTTTTGGCTAAAACACCAAGCATACCAAATTTATCACAAACCATGACATGACTGTCCTATTAAGTTACATTTGTATAACGCTTTGCAGATCTGTTCCCTTTTTAATTTTCCCTTAAACCTACACGCTGGGGCGCAAGTCCCTAGCGCCGACTGACATTCCTCTCTGTTCCACGCGATGGACTCGGCTCCCGCACGGAGAATCCATGGATAGCTAAGAAGTTCGTCTATCCTATTTAAAAAAACTAAGAGGTCTTTGTCCTACAATGAAACATATTATCTACATATTTTTTGACCAGATAATATTGTAAAGGATATAAAAACTCATTGTAATAAATAAGCAAATGGAACTATCGTAAACCGTACATTCAAGTTATGTTAAGCAGCCACTCTATGCTATAATTGTATTGTATGGTTAGTTCTAGCGTATGAGCGGAATTGGGGCAGCGGTCTAATGTAATTATATCTCTGCTATCTCAATACCAACGTGTAATTGACTGCAATATTCCATTTATATCTGTGTCAAATGTAGCTTTTAGATTGATTTAATCTATACGCATATATTAAAGATCTAATCGCGCTTATCTCAGGAACTACTAGTTTGAAATGTTTTTTGTGTATGTAAGTCCATTTGTCGAAGAAGGCTCTTAGCTATAGTATAACACTATGTATGTGGAGACCGACTTCCAAGCGGAGAAAATAAAGTTATCCTATAGCTTAAAGCCTTCTTTAAGAAAAGAACTATCCATCACAAAAATAAACTGTTCAGCTTAATATATTCGTACACACGTAAAATCACCTCTTCCCAATTATCTTATAGCAAAAAAGCCTTGTATTCGATTGTTAAATAATTATCTTCCCTTTTAAAAATAAATAAATAAATATCTCTGGACATTATTCACACAGCGCCAACTAGCCCCAAACTAAGCAATAGCTTGTACTTTGGGTGCCAGACAACGGATAAACATTACTAATATACTTTTTTTTTGTAAATACATACATATTATACATAGAAACACCCAGACCGATACAAACAGACATGTTCATGCACACAAATGTTTGTACCGTGCGGGGATCGAACCCGCGACCTTTGGTGTAATAGCCGACTTCTCGACCATTGCACCAAACGGCTCGTCAAACGTAAAGGTGAGCATTATTAGATATTTTAGTAAACTTTTGGAACTGGCACATCATACCTAATAATTGCGACTATATGTACTTAGGTGTTAATCATCCCATATACGGTGTAATAGATCTAGCAGGTGTCCGCGCCTAATCGCATCTTGAATGGCCGTCAGCTAATTCGGAGCGAGCTTTAGCCGACGGGATTGCAGCCGTCCGTCGTCAATAGTGGTCAATGTACGACAATTAAATGGATTTCACCAGTTCCTTTCAAAACCATCCTTGGCAGAATATCTCGTTAGTCTAGTTCTTAAAGTACCAGCTCCCAATCTCAAGGTTCTGGTTTCAATTTCCGGTCGGACAAATATTTTTTCAATTTTTTTTAACACAATCACAACAATCTGTCTTTGGCAAGAGTGCGGATTGTGCCGACATGATTTCAAAATTTACCCTACAGTGGGACAGGCTCAACTTTATACTTTATTTATTACTAGCGGCCGCCCGCGACTCCGTCCGCGTGGATTTCGATTTCCAATATCCTATGTGTTATTCTGATGTAAAAGCTACATTGTGGTAAAGTTTCAATCAAATCCATTCAGTAGTTTTTACGTGAAAGAGTAACAAACATCCATACATCCATACATACAAACTTTTGCCTTTATGTAGTAGGATTTATCACAGTTGTTTCTCAAACTCATAGTTAGGTGTTCAACGTCATACGATCTGTGTGTGGTCTACCAGGTGTCCTAATCGTAACTTGAATGGCCGTCAGCTAATTCGGAACGGGATGTAGCCGCCGGGATTGCAGCCATACGTCGTCAATAGTGGTCAATGTACGACAATTAAATGGATTTCACCAGTTCCTCTCAATACCCTCCTTGGCAGAATATCTCGTTAGTCTAGTTCTTAAAGAAGCAGCCCGCAATCTCGAGGTCCTGGTTTCAATCTCCGGGTCGGACAAATATTTTGTCACATTTTTTGAACACAATCACAACAATCTGTCTTTTGCAAGCGTGAGGATTGTGCCATAACTCGTCTCCGTTACGATGATATGATTTCAAAATTTACCCTGCAGTGGGACAGGCTCGACTTTTTACTTTATTTATTATTTATCACAATCCGGTATTTGACTGAAGGTCAAATCACCTTCTTTTATTAAATGTCAAAAACGTAAACTTGTAAGAAAAACTGTATGGAATACAGAATTGTGACGTCACATTTGTGTATTGCCAAATCAATACTCTTTTAGTTTCAATTAGGTATAATAATTTGTTAAAAGCTCAAAAGTAACTGTGGGATAAAAAATTGTGCTTCATTTTTGATTTCATCTTTAATGTTGGAATATCATAATTTGTTTCGTATGCAGTCAAATACCCAATTGTTTCTCATGCTCATAGGTAGGTGTTCAACGTCATACGATCTGTAATTGGTCTAGCAGATGTCCGCGCCTAATCGCATCTTGAATGGCCGTCAGCTAATTCGGAGCGAGCTTTAGCCGCCGGGATTGCAGCCGTCTGTCATCGATAGTAGTCAATGTACGACATACAAATGGATTTCACCAGTTCCTCTCAATACCGTCCTTGGCAGAATGCTTTGTTGGTCTATTGCTTAAGAGACCAGCCCGCAATCTCGAGGTCCTGGTTTCAATTTCCGGGTCGGACAAATGTTTTTTAACATTTTTTTAACACAATCACAACAATCTGTCTTTGGGAAGCGTGCGGATTTATTTATTTATTTATTCACGAAAAAACATTGGATTGTGCCATAACTCGTCTCCGTTACGGTGACATGATTTCAAAATTTACGCTGTAGTGGGACAGGCTCGACTTTATACTTTATTTCTTATTTATCACAATTGTTTTTCAAGCTCATAGGTAGGTGTTCAACGTCAAACGATCTGTAATTGGTCTAGCAGGTGTCCGCGCATAATCGCATCTTGAATGGCCGTCAGCTAATTTGGAGAGAGCTTTAGCCGATGGGATAGCAGCCGTCTGTCATCGATAGTAGTCAATGTACGACAATCAAATGGATTTCACCAGTTCCTCTCAATACCGTCCTTGGTATAACGCCTCAGGCAGACGAGGCTGTATCCGCAGGCATTACAGCTGTCAGTCGTCAACAGTGGCCGATGAACAACTACATAACTGGATTTTACCAGTTCCTTTCAATACAGTCCTTGGTATAACGCCTCTAGGTCTAGTGTCTTTATCCGTACGCAAAAATTAAGACGAATACGTGCGAAGCGGTTTGTTTTGTCCATTTTTGGTGCGTTCCGCACGGGTACCACATAAATAAATAAACTCCTTGGACTAAAACATGAAATAGGGTTCCTTGGACTAACATATATACATACTAGAATACGCAAAATGTATTCACATCTATGAATCAAGTACAAAAAAATTCTTAGCGGGATTCGGGGACCATTGCTTTTGCAGCCAGTGTCCCTGACCACTAGACCTAAAGACCTGTCAATAGGAGTGTAAATTCCTGTCAAACTTCATTGGTGCTTGATATTATCAGGCGCAATTTTAAGTACTATCCTCTAATTAACACATTTAAGTACTCAACATCTCAGTCACATTTTTAAACAATCACTTAAAATTCATGACCAAGCTCATCTGTTTGTCACAGCGGGATAGATATGGGTGCAAATGATCTTATGATATTAAAAAGTGCATTCTATTAACCTACTAGTTCGATGACCTATTGAATTGTAATGAATGCAAACAAGAATTTGGCAGCTCCATTGTCACCCTAATCCCGATCTCGATATCTGCAGATAATTGCGGATATCACTCTTTTTGTCCGGAGAGATAAATTAGTTTTTTTTATTAAATGCAAAACTTTCATGGTTGTTGGGAAATAATTTGTCATTTTGCTTACCTCGGCTTTAGTTTTTGGCTTTGATTATTTATTAATCGTATATAGCTGTAAGCAAGTACCCAACGGTTGGTAGGAAGGTTAATTAACCAATGAAAAATATCATCAAAAGGGTACTGATGCACTTATCAAGTCCCTTGATAATGAAAAATACGTAATTGTTGCAACATTGTATGCAAACAACGCATAACACAATTTCATTCAATTGTTGTAGTAATCAATTAAATTAAAACAAATAAACCATACACTTGCGAGCAAGTCCATTGTACTCGTAGCATCGAAATATTGCATCAGATACAAAAAACATTATTAACTATTAAATATGCCAAAATAACTAGGACTATAATTATTTTAATTACAATACTACTTATTCAAGTATATAATGCTGATGCATTAAAATAGGCTGATTGATGTAGGTATTTGTCATAGTTTCATTTTAAGAAATTGGAACTGCGTAAGCACCCAATATTTAAACATTATTATTAAATAGTACCAAATCAGTACTACACAGGTTGGATCTTCGGAATGGATTTTGAAGGGCAAGTTATTTAACCGTTGCAGTTATAAGAAAACAAATATTTTCAAGCAACCATACACAACTTCTTTTATCTTATGATAGTTAGATATATTGATCTGCATTCTCAGATTTTGAAAAAATTTCCCGCGGCATAAAAATGCTAAATTAACAGCAATTTTTATTTCATGCCATTTGATGCAGTTTCATGTCAGAAATCGCAAAAACTTTATCCCATACATTTAAAAAATGTATGTATACCGATAACATTTTAACGCTGATCTACAACTTGAGTCATTGATTCTGATGGACATAGTACAAAACCACCATAATTGATGCACGATTTCTTTACTTTCAAGTGTATTTACTTACAACTTAGTGTAAGAGCATGCAGTTACATTCCAATTTGCTAATAGAAGAGTTCAGGCGCGGCTCACCAACATTTTAATAGCTTTTAAGTAATTAATAAAACGGTCCACTTGACACGCCAGTTATTACAGCAATGTAATATTGAAGTTTAAAATTACTCTGGTTATAAATTAACTACATAGAATCATACTGTACTATGAATACTAGAGGTAAGTATATGATTTTCGTGTAGTAAAAAAGTCAATTTACATACTATAATGATACATAAAATTTATTTTTGACAAATAGTGAAAACCAACTCCGTCTAAACAATACTGTAAAAATAAATTTTGAATTGAATTGAGCTATGTACATTCTTGAAAGAAAAAAATAAAAGCCATGCTTATTAGCAAACATGTGGAAAACCATTATTTTTCTATACAACAGAAAAATCAAAATATAAACGAAAAGTCCCGCTCAAAAACCCGTAATGACATATTTAGAAAGTGTCAAGCAAACTACGCAACGGTTAAACGAACAATAATAAAAGCGAAAAGTTTCTGTAACGTCAGTCATCGTCATGCGATTGCGTGTGCATTCGCTTTCAGGGTTCCGTATGCGACAAGTCCGTGGTGATGTTGGATTGTACCTCTGTTTGTTTTCCGATGTAAAGAAATCTTTTTGTAATAATAATAAAATAATAATTAAATAATAATAATAAATGCCTTGGACTAACACACCAATTGCCTAGCCCCAAACCAAGCTCGAAGCTTGTACTATGGAAGCTAAGGAACGGATAGACATACTTAAATACTTTTATAAACATCCATGACGTGAGTACAAATGCCGATGTTCATCACACAAACATTTGCCCCTAGCGGGATTCGAACCCGCGACCCTTGGTTTTGTAGCCAGGGTCTCTAGCCACTCGACCAACGGGCCTGTCAATTTTTTAATGATTTTGGAGCTGCCGTTGTCTTGTTTAATTATGAGGTGGCCATTGCCTTTATGTTAATCTTCTCGATTGTTAATTTCTTTCGAATGTAGTTTTATGTCCCGATTTTGAATCAGTAGTAACTTCATTCACTAATTGTGTGTTTAGTTTTGTCCCGTAAAGCCTCTTCTTAATAAAAGTAAAGTATCAGCCTATTAATGTCCCATTGCAGGGCAAAGGCCTCCATCATTTGAAATCATGTTTTCGTCACAAAGATAGGTTTTGGCTTACATCACCACGCTTGCCAAATGCGGATTGGTGATCACAAACCCGGGCTGTTTTCAGAAAAATCAACACAACACAACAAAGTTTGTCCGACCCGGGAATTTAACCCAAGCCCTCGAGACCAAGGCCCGGTACTTAAACCACTAGTTAATACAATAAAAAAGAAAATTATACTTATTTTTTGGTACAACCTTATAATTTTGAACCACAATGACACACAGCGTGAAGTAATGGTTTAACTTCCTCATTGAACTTAGGACTTCGTATGATCGTCTGCTTACAAGAAGGAACAAAACTCGACGGTGTCAGCAACTCGATTGCGTGCCCCCGAGTATTTTTTATTTCCCATCCGTCATTCCCGCTCTGTCAGCTAAACATTAATTTGACTTGATTTCAATAATTAACCTCGTTGATATTCTATTATTTGTTTTTAAATGATTTGAAGCAATGAAAGCATATTTTCGTTTCATTTCACACCAAAATATAAGGTTATTTGTTAAAAAAATAATTATAATGGACCCGCTTGGTGTAATGGTCAAGAAGTTGCCTATTACGCAAGAGGTCGCGGGTTCGATCCCCGCACAGGACAAACATTTGTGTGCATGAACATGTCTGTTTGTCCTGGTCTGGGTGTTATATGTATCTATTAAGGTATATTTGTAATACCACTGTTGATTCTGATGTCTGTAACACAAGTGCTTAAGCTACTTACCACGGGGTCAGATCAATGTATGTGATGTTGTGAAATATTTATTTATTTATTTAATTATTTTAAATTCAAACAAAAACTGCGTTCAGCATACGCCGTACAAAGAATCCTAAGCATACATTTAATTTTACAGCTTAATACTTAATCTCACATTATTATACCAGCTTATTATATTCAACGCCTTGATGGTCTAGACTCTAGTGGTTTATGTACAGGGCCGTAGTATTGAGGTCCTGGGTGCGATTCCCGGGTCTGGCAATATTTGAGTTGATTTATCCGAACACAGTCCGGGTTTGTGATTCGCATTTGACTCGCATTTGGCAAGCGTGGTCGTCAACTAAAACCCATCTTTGTAACGAAAACATGCTTTCTTAATAGGCATTTTAATGTTATATTTAAATAAATTAAAAACCATTGCCAAACCCATACCTATCTGTATGTGTCAGTATACTACCAATACCACACACAATGACCAGAATTTTCATGGTTTACTGTTGGCAGTAGTAAAAAATCTCTTTGCACAGTCTTACGACAGTCTCACAAGCTTTTCCACCTGTTTCAAACCAACCATAAACAACAAAATAAACAATTAAACAATCAGCAGGGAAATATTTAAAAAACGCCGTTCCCTAACTGCCGTTTAACAATAACAACAAAGATCAGGGCCCGCGTCATGCGATGGCGTGCGCACAGTCTTTTGTTTCCCGGTCCGTCAGCTGCGGTCCTTTGACCTGATTAACAGCAATTAATGACAGGGAACTCACGAAATATTTACTAGTTATTGGTTAAAAAAAATTGGGAGATTATGAAAAAGGATTTATATTTGACGACCTGATTGGTGTAGTGGTCAAGATGTTGCCTAGTATACAAGAGGACATGGAAAACGTGGGCATGACCATGTCTGTTTGTCCTGGTCTGGGTGTTATATGTATCTATTTAAGAATATTTGTAATACCACTGTTGATTCTGATGTCTGTAACACAAGTACTTAAGCTACTTAACACGGAGTCAGATCAATGTATTCGTATGTGATGTTGTAAAATATTTATAAATTAAGTGATCTAGTTAGATCATAATTATGAGTACTAATATTGTTGTTATTGTACCTATCATGTTATGTGTCACTAAATAAAGTACGGTTACTCTTTTATAGTTCATAATTAGTATGCTCGTTACAACACAGCTGTCAAAATCTCATATGTATTACTAGCGGCCGCCAGCGACTCCGTCCGCGTGGGTTACGGTTTCCGTACACAGTGTTACTATAGATAGCTTAATGCCTACCTCGACAAATAGTAAGTGGACTATCCATATTTTGTCAATTCGAGCCAGTAGTTCCTGAGTTTAACGCGTTGGTGCGCAAACCAATTTGGATCATGAGTTACACGTGTTATTGTGAGTCAACCATAAAAGATAGACATATGCTGTCAAGGGATATTTTTTAGGCAATTTTATGCAAAATATTTCCGTCATACATGATTTCTATGTGACTTTAACCATTAAGGCTGCACACGCGACTGAAGTTTAAGAAATGGAGAAAGTTCTCCCGTTTTCCCCACATTTCCCTTCACTACGCTGCTCCTGTTGATTGTAGCGTGATGAAAAGTATCCTATAATATGCCCAGGAGTATGAAGAATAATTGTACCAAGTTTCGTCTAAATCCGTCCAGTAGTTTTTGTTTCTATAAGGAACATACAGACAGACAGACAGACAGACAGACAAAAATTTTACTGATTGCATTTTTGGCATCAGTATCGATCACTAATCACCCCCTGATAGTTATTTTGAAAATATATTTAATGTACAGAATTGACCTCCCTACAGATTTATTATAAGTATAGATTTAAGTTGTCACATACATCAAAATATCATTGTTGTTATTATGATCTATAAGATTTTCACAATAACAACAAAGATCAGGGTCCGCGTCATGCAATGGCGTGCGCACAGCCATTTGTGTCCCGGTCTGTCGGCTGCGGTCCTTTGACCTGATTAACAGCAATTAATGACAGGGAAATCACAAAATATTAATCAATAGTAAACAAAGGTTAATTTGAGAGATTATGAAAAGGGATTAACAGCTCATAGCCATCTAGTAAGATCATAATTATGTGTACTGATGTCGTTGAATTTTTATGTATATTTTTTAAGCATTTTTACATACTATGTATTATAAATTATTTATCTACAATTTTTTAAAATTATAAACAAAGAAAAATTAAGGTGGCTCAGGCTTTAGATAACTTAAGTACGTCAGACAATCGTTGTATTGACTGACATACTATAGTTTTTCAGTACAACTACATTAAAACTTTTACACTCGCATAGAAAAATGTCTTTGATGTAAAAAGTTCAAGCCTGACTCACTTTGTTCAGACTGTGTTTACAGCTATACTGCCTTAGATCTTCTAAAGTCAAAGATTACTAAGTTTTCGGAAATTCTAAGTTTTATAATGCCAAGCGAAAGTATTATTACTATTACTTTAAACGAATTTTTTTATTGATCAGTAAAAAGATTATAAAATCAACAATTTTTCAATTTCTATTCTAACACAAAAACATTCTTTATCACATAACTAACACCCTTCTACAAAGTACAACCGACATCATAAAACAAATAACATGACATCGAATGTTGTCTTTTACAATCACCGCACACTATGTACACGTTAAAATAACAAACGTACAATATTTACACGGAGCAATTTAAATGCGTGCGAGCCCTCTCTATCGCATTTTAAGGGTTTTACACTACCCACTGCGCCGGTCCGGATGTATTTAAAAATTAAACTTTAAGCATAATCCCTTTAGGGTTTCGTTTCAAATGCGGTGTGTGTGTTTAAAAGTGCTTTTTATAATTTACCAGGATAATTTTAATCTTACAAAACATTCGTACAAAGAATCTGGTTTAACAAAATATGCCTTTGTATGTTTAAACAAGAATGATGACATTCAACCCTGTGAAAACAGAATAAGGTTATCTTGGTAAGCCTATCTTAGCAAAACTTAAATAACAAGTGATTAAATATTACATGTCATCTTGCCTTTTGAGCAACTTATACTAATCATTGCATACTATTAGGAATCCCGTCTGCTCTTTACATCCTTTTTATAATAACCGCTTATCAGTGCCTTACTTCGCACTTTTTCACCTTTCAATCACAATACTAGGCAATCTACTATCCACATCAAAGCTTAGATAAGCTTGTTAATAACTATTTCAATCACAATCGCTATCAAATCTAGTAAAGTCGGTGTTCAAGTATCGCTGATAATGTGGCAATAAACACTTGTGTTCTCGCATATTACATATTATGCTCTTTGTGAACACGTGTCTGTATTGTAATAGCGTTTTAAAACTATTGATAGGGCTCCTCTTTTCTTTACCATACCGAGCTACTATAAAACATGAATAAAAAAAATGTCCATTAAGTTTTCACGGTAATCTATCCATTTTTGCATAACGATGAAATATGAAAATAATTTTGCCACAATCAATAGGTTATTGCTATGATGGGAATTAAATAGCTTATGCTGTCACTCTAGACAGTTTTGCTTTTTATATGACAAGAGCACAAAGATTGTTATACTGCATCCATCTGAATTTCTCGTAGCATTTAGATGTGCTACGAGCGTAGCACATTATCGTAGTATGTAGAATCTCGTAGCAAAGACAGCGTAGCGATGACTAACAGAAGATTTATAAAATTAGGCGTTTGAGTCTAATGCTGGCATTAAAGTAAAGACCTGTATTTTCATAGAATTACATTGGTCTACTGTTAAATAATCGAGGTCAAGTTTAATAGCCATGTGGCCTAGTATTCAAAACCTCACTTGCTGCTATGCTACGAGAACCACTTTTGGTATTTCAAGAACTTTCTACTGACACTCAAAAACAGCACTATAAAAGAAGACTATTTCTCTTCAGATACGCTTTTATGAATCCTTCAAAAACATTGAAGTGTCTAGTTATCTGAAAAACATGAACTTTCACAACATCCATATTCATTACCATGCACTAAAGTTCCAACCGACAACAACTGCTTTGAAAACTCGTTCAAGCGCGTAAATAGTCTGTGGCCTCAAATATGCATCCCTGCACATAATGTTATCCTATAAGCACCATGCGTAGCGATGACTCTGCCACCTCGTGACTCATATTCAAAACTTTTACTCTCAATGTCGGCAATTCTACTGTCAGACCACGGAAAAACACGGTGCCTTATTCTGCCATCTAGTGACTCATATTCGAAACTTTTACGCTAAATGTCTTTTACTGTCGAACCACAGAAAAAAAAATCTGGATTTTAGCACCCTCTATAGTTTCTGCACGGTGCCTATAGCTATAGTACCGTCCGCTGTTTGCGGCTGAATGGTGCCGGGCTATTCATAGTCGTGACGTAGAATAGGTATTTATTGCGCCACCACGACCGTACTAGATGTGATACGCTTCTTATATGTTAATCCGATGCGTTTGAATCAGGATTAAGTGTTTATAAACGAATGAGCGGTTGTTGTGGAACCAGTCGGATGTGTTAATTATTCGATTACGGTGAAAGTAACCTTTTACAAAAAAAAAAAATATATTTTTTTTAAATATTGTCAAAAATATTGTTTGCAATATCACCAAACTCCACGCGAACGAAGCAGCGGGCGGAAAGCTAGTCTATACAAATATTATAAAGAGGAAAGGTTTGATTTTTTGTTTGTTTGTATGAATGGAATAGGCTCCGAAAGTACTTGGCAGATTTGAAAAATTCTTTCACTGTTGGAAAGCTACATTCACCCAGAGTAACATAGGCTATATTTTATCCCGGTACGGGAAGTAGTTCCCCCGGGACGCGGGTGAAACCGCGTGACGGGCCGCTATTATAAATAAATAACCATAAAAGTGAGATGAGAGTTTTACTTAAGACACCCATTTGTTTTAATGAAAGGTTCTGTTTAAAGTGTCTTTTGTGACTAGCAAATCATAGTAGACATTATCATCAAACTATAAAAAGTACGTCACAACAACATTAACCGGTCAACCTGGATAACCTTGTATTAGTTATTTTTAATGCTCCTAATAAGCCTCGTGATATGATCATCGATTTACCTAGTCGTATGTCCTGTTGCAATTTCAGCCCCATCGCTGAGAATTTAAAAATTTCCGAACGATTTTGCGGACTCAATCTTCGCTTGAAATCAAATGAGAGCCACTCCATTTTATAATTCGTTGATGGGAATTTAATACAATTGCACTTTTATATTATGTTGTGTTATGGTGTAGTTTTATAGATTTTGCTATGTAACTAGAATCAGCGCATAAAACGTTTTGTCCTTTAAGGCATTTTTTCACGACATGTATAATTTCTTTATCTTTCCACATCTAAAAAATCTTATGATCAAAATACATAATCAGCGTCATCTTTGAAAAAAGGCATCGCGCGAGATATTTCCGGATAGATACGACCTCATCACCTTCAAGAAAGTAGCTTACTACCTACCTACTTTTAATTCCTCTGGTGTTGCGGTTGTCTATGGGACATGCTGACTGCTTACCATCAGGCAATCCGTCTGCTCGTTTGCTGCTTAGTTTAATGTAGAAATAAAATAAACGAACACAGAAAAATAAAACTTATAATTTACTAAATAGAAATCAAAGCTTCCATTACCTTTTCTCTCATTATTTTAAGCTTAAAATATACATAATATATATAACGTGCATGCCAGCCCATCGCCGCAGGAGCCGCTGCCAAACCAAGCGTCGTAAAATACACATCGCCATGTTTAGGGCATCATATTACGCTTCACGAGAGTCGGGGAGGAGCTGGGTAGTCGAGTGACGCACGTGTGCAAGTCTATGGTGTTTTTATTTATTTATTAAACAAACATCTTTTGAGATAGCAGAATATAATCTCCAAAGCGCTTAAAGGATAAATTTTACATGATTCTAATTAAAATCTTAAATAACAATAACAGTCAATAAATTACAAAGTTTAAAATTTATATAAGGTGGGGGCAAACGAGTAATATGACGATGATCACCTGATGGTAACTGAACCCTGAACACCTAATAGACCTCGCCAGCCGAAAAATAGCAAGACAGTTATGAAATGGTTTGAATCTCTACGAGAACGCGAAGATTACGAATCATTGTCAAAAAATTATTTAAATATGTAAGGAATATCATGTTGTGATAGTATGCAGTGGTTCGAATCTCTACGAGAATGCGAAATTTACCAATCACTGTCAAAAACTATTTAAATATATACATAAGAGATGTTATGTTGTGAATGACAGTTTGTAATTAATCGTAACTCATTGTTCCCGTATTATGTCCCAGGATATAATCATTGCTGTGGCTGTGTAGTGCCGGCCTAGAATAGTACTACCCCATTTCTTCCCGTGGGTGTCGTAAGAGGCGACTAAGGGACAATCCGGGGAGATGGGCAGCAGCATTTCTCCGAGAATAAACGATCACCATACTGCGGTCACCAACCCGCCTGCCCAGCGTGGTGACTATGGGCATATCCTCCGATGGCGTCACAGAAGGCACGGCCCTCAGTTCCCGGTGGTCCCGCTATTCCTGGTCATGGTGGCGATCATGGTAACGGCGGGACGGGGGGTGCGAAGAATCTCCGGGCTACGGGAGGCCACCATCAAAAACTGACCCTGGCTACGTATAATGGACGCACACTACGGCTTGACTCGCATCTGGCGCAACTTGAGGTGGAACTTGGGAAGATAAGGTGGCACATCCTAGGGTTATGTGAAGTCCGAAGAGACGGGGAGGACACCGTAACCCTGGAGTCGGGCCACCTAATGTACTTCCGCGAGGGAGACCAAAAGTCCCAAGGTGGCGTTGGGTTTCTGGTAAATAAATCGATCTCTGACAACGTTGTGGAAATCTCCAGTGTGTCGAACAGGGTAGCGTACCTCATCATAAAGCTCACTAAGAGATATAGTCTCAAGGTGGTGCAAGTGTACGCTCCGACTTCGACACATTCGGATGCTGAGGTGGAGGAAATGTTCGATGATATATCGAGGGCCCTCCACCTCACCACAAAGACTCACTACAACGTTGTTATGGGTGATTTTAACGCTAAAGTGGGAGTACAAAATTGCAGTGAATCGGTAGTAGGATCCCATGGATTTGGAGTCAGGAATCATAGGGGGCAGATGCTTGTCAATTTTCTCGAAAAGGAGGGACTCTATATGATGAACTCTTTCTTCAAGAAACAGTCCCAAAGAAAATGGACGTGGCAAAGCCCTGACGCTATGACAAAAAACGAGATAGACTTCATCCTGGCGGACAGGCGACACATATTCAGAGATGTCTCCGTGATCAATAGGTTTAACACCGGCAGTGATCACAGACTGGTCAGAGGCACTCTGAATATCAACTTTAAAGCCGAACGTGTCCGCCTGATGAGGTCTCGTCTACGACCTACTCTGCTCCAATCCATGCAAGGGTCTGAAACATTCCAGTCAAATCTGGAGAACCGGTTTGCTGCCATGGAAACCACAACAGACGTCAACCAGAACCTCGAAAATGTGGTTCGAGTTCTCAGGGAGGAAGGTTCGAGATTCTGTTACATGCGGCGTAAGGGCAAAAAGTCAAAACTTTCCGAAGTAACCTTAGGGCTAATGAAACAAAGACGTGAAAACCCACCCGTCACTTCGTCGGAAAAACGGGCTCTTAACCGGGAGATCAACAAACTCGTGCGACACGACCTCCGGTGCTCAAATACTATTTCAATCGAAAAAGTTATCGAGCAAAATCGGGGGTCTAAAGTGTTCGTACAATCTCTCGGAAGAAGCCACCTGACGAAGTTGACCACAGCAAGTGGAGAAGTCGTTGTTTCGAAGCCAGCTGTTCTTTCGGAGGTGGAAGACTTCTACGGCCGGTTATACGCCTCGCATGCATCTCGACCTGATCCCGGAAATGAGGACTCTAGAGCCACATTAACACGCCACTACACCGAAGACCTGCCAGAAGTCAGCGTTGGCGAAATCGAGATTGCTCTTGGACAGCTGAAAAACGGAAAAGCCCCTGGGGAGGATGGCGTTACGACAGAGCTGCTAAAGGCTGGGGGTCGACCCGTACTGAGGGAGCTCCAAAAGCTTTTCAACGCTGTCCTTTTTGAAGGGAGAACTCCGGAGGCGTGGAGTAGAAGCGTAGTCGTCCTGTTCTTCAAAAAGGGAGACAAAACCCTGTTGAAGAACTATCGACCCATTTCGCTTCTAAGCCACGTTTACAAGCTGTTCTCAAGAGTAATCTCGAACCGTCTTGCGCGAAGACTCGACGAATTCCAACCACCGGAGCAGGCCGGGTTTCGGAGCGGATACGGCACCATAGACCACATCCACACAGTGCGGCAAATTATACAGAAGACCGAGGAGTATAATAAGCCCCTGTGTCTAGCATTTGTGGACTATGAGAAGGCCTTCGACTCGGTTGAAATCTGGTCTGTTCTGGAGTCCCTGCAGAGGTGCCAGGTAGATTGGCGATATATCCAAGTGATGAGATGTTTGTACAAAGCTGCCACCATGTCCGTCCAAGTACAGAATCAGCAAACAAAACCTATACCGTTGCATCGAGGAGTGAGGCAAGGGGACGTCATCTCCCCGAAATTGTTCACAAATGCAATGGAGGATTTGTTCAAGAAGCTGAACTGGAAAGGTCGTGGCATTGACATACATGGCAAATACATCTCTCACTTGCGATTCGCAGATGACATCGTCATAATGGCAGAGACGCTGCAGGACCTACAACAGATGCTAAATGACCTGGCTGACTCTTCTGCACGCATCGGCCTACGGATGAACTTGGACAAAACCAAGGTCATGTTCAATGAACATGTTCTACCGGAACCGATCGCGATTCACGGCGCAGTTCTCGAAGTTGTTCAGAAATATGTCTACCTCGGGCAAACGTTGCAGTTGGGTAGAAACAACTTTGAGAGCGAGGTGAATAGAAGAATACAGCTAGGTTGGGCAGCATTTGGGAAACTACGTCGAGTTTTCTTATCGTCGATTCCACAATGCCTTAAGACAAAAGTCTTCAATCAGTGCGTCCTACCCGTAATGACATATGGAGCTGAAACGTGGACACTTACGGCACGGCTGGTTCACAAGTTTAAAGTCGCTCAGCGGGCTATGGAAAGAGCTATGCTCGGCGTTTCTCTGCGGGATCGCATTCGAAATGATGTGATCCGGCAGAGAACAAAGTTCATCGACATAGCTCACCGGATTAGCAAGCTGAAGTGGCAGTGGGCTGGCCATATAAGCCGCAGAACCGACAACCGTTGGGGTAAACGAGTTCTAGAGTGGATACCGCGTTTCAGCAAGAGTCCCAAAAAACGTAGTGTAGGACGCCCTCAGGCCAGGTGGAGTGACGATTTGCGCAAGATGGCTGGCAGGAGCTGGATGCGAGTCGCCGAGGATCGGGCTAATTGGAGAGCCCTAGGAGAGGCCTATGTCCAGCAGTGGACTGCGATAGGCTGATGATGATGATGATATAATCATTAGTTAATAAAATAAACCATGAAGTCGCAATTAATGTTAGTGTGATGAATTTCGACATCAGCATCTTATGTTCGTCTGTCTGTGAGCTACCTTGCTTTATGTTTCATAATTCATTTCATTTTATCTCTAGAGATCTTATCTTGTAACTAAGCTGTGGGCGTTTAAGTCCAAGACTTTTATCAATTGGTTTTTTCGTGTATACATCAACGTTGATATCAAAATCTTTTAAAAACCAAAATTCAATCACTGTATAGCATGACATTCCTATGATTCGAATCTAAAAATGCTAGAAGTCCTACATTCTATTCTACGTCAGTATTGGTATTTTAAGTGTTACGTAACACTAAACATCGGACGGAATTCACCGAGCTCAACCCCGAGTGAACCTCTGTAAGGAAATTCGTCTGCGAAATTCACCCAACAGAAGCTTGCACTAAACTGTTGCCAATAAACCACATTTTACGAACGATTCATGTACAAACGTTTACAATAATCGATATTACTTCTGTGTTTTATCCTTGTTTACCTTTCATAAATGTAATAAGTCACGTAAAAATGAAAAGAATAAAATATCAGCCCATAAAATGTCCCATTGAAGAGATAGGCTTCCATTTAAATTAAAATTATGTGTGAGTGGTTACTGCGCTTCCCAAATCTGAATTTTATTTTAGGTTGTAAAAGCCGAAAAAAATTCACGCGTCCCGGAAATTGAACCCATGACCGAGGTCACTGCAAAATACGTCAACTTGTAGACCAAAAACGTGTTATAACGTTCACAAATGAATCTACCGCCACTAGTATGGGTCTTTAAAGCGATTCATACAAAAGCCTTTCGGCGAACTCTACAATGGTGGTCTATACAAAAATGTAGTGACAATTTCTTCACAGTCAAAGATGACGAGACTGGGTCGTGACGTCACGCGGGCGGCACTCTGCGGCTGCGGCTATCGATCGGATTCGTTCGTCATATCTCGTTCGGGCTCGGATATTTCGGGTATGTCGGTCCCTTTCACTCTTACCGGCTTCGCGTCTCGCTGTCTCGCCGAAATACGGTACTAATATTTATTTTAACGCAGCCGCCCGGGCGAGCACGTGGCGACACGGGCTCGGTACAGGATTTTAGTACGAGCAAATGGGTTCCGAACTGCAGGTCGCCCGAGACATTCGGAGATTATGAAACTAAGCCAAAGAAATGCCAAATTAATAGAATGTTGAAAATTTTATCGGTTCAGTATGTAACAATGCCTTTTTTACTTTTTAAAGAGCAATCTGGGTGTGAAAATTCTAGACACAGGATTTAAGTAGACGAGCAAATGGGTCCTCAACTGCAAGACGCCAGAGACTTTTGGAGATTATGAAACTTCAGCCAGATATTATGCCAAACAAATTAGTTGAATGTTGAAAAATATCGGTTCAGAATGTAACAATGCCTTTTTACTTTTTAAAGAGGAATCTGTGTGTCATAATTCTGGGTACAGAATTTTATTTCAAGCAAATGGCAACTACACGTCGCCTGAGACGTTTTGGAGATTATGAAACTTCAAATAGGCATAAAATTATGTTGAATTAGTAGAATATTGAAAGTATATTGCTTCAGAGCACAATTTCTTTTAAATTTAAAAGTGAAGTCTGGGTGTCATTGCCTTGACTAAGTAAATGACTCAAATCGATTTGTACAAATGTTAGACTGAGTGTTTATAATAAAATACGAGTATAGGCAAGAGTTTTGATGTCGATTTATGCGCTGGTTGAGTGACTCTTATTTAATTTATTAATATCTTATGTGCTTACAAGCGGCCGCCTTCGACTCCGTCCGCGTGGATTTCGATTCAAGGGTTTCCGCACACATAGTATTATACTTTAAGCCAGTCAAAACTAAAATATTTTTTCAGCCCAAACCAGAGCGCCTGAGGTTAGTGCGTTCAAAAAAACAAACAAACAAACCAACTTTTCAGCTTTATTTTATTAGCATAGATAGGCAATGATATAACGCAACTAGGTAAACACAAACAAGATACGAGACAGTTATGTTGTCATTTGGTTAATGGTGTATATTAACGACTATTGATTCTACCAGTATTATGAGATGATACTAATTATGTATATGTAATACTGGTCTTATTGTGAATCATAATGTACTATTCGCGGTTCTTGTATGATTCAAGGGTGCTAATTTTGCATTACTTTTATTTCTGGAAACTTTCTCTTAATTAAATTTTAAACATTGAAATTTTTTAGTATTCTAATTTGTCAAGCGTGCAATAACTTAGTTACAATTTGACTAAGGCTACAATTTCAAACCGAACAACAAATAATAGTGTCAATGACTAAATTGTGTTTCAATATTAGCTAAAAGCCTAAAATAAATCGCGAGACAAATGGAATATTCAACAAAAAATATGTTTTTAATTCGAATCAGGAGTTCCTGAGATAAGCGCAATCAAACAAACAAACAATCCTTTAGTCCTATTATATAAGTACATAGATATAGATATGTGATAAAGAGAATCATTCTATATCCATCACATAAACGCATTTCCTCATGTCCAAGGAGCACGAACATTATGTGAAATGAAGCACACAACGACTCTTGGCAATTTTAATGGAGTAGTTTACGGTAATCATCTATTTCCAAGCAGATCTCAACTACAACTATCTTTTGTAATGTGGAAATGTTTACATCCATCTTAGAGAAGACTAAAGTAATGTAAATTCTAGCCGGTATATTCATTTTCTAAAATGGATATTTCACAACTCATAAGTCCATATTTGACGGGCCAGTTGGTCTATGTTTGTGTGATGAACGTCGGCATTTGTACTCGAGTCATGGATGTTTAATAAAGTATTTAAGTTTAAAATAATAAATAATAAATGCCTTAGACTAACGCAACAATTGGCTAGCCCCAAACTAAGCTCGAAACTTGTACTATGGATGCTAGGGAAAGGATAGACATGCTTAAATACGTTTATAAACATCCATGACTCAAGTACAAATGCCGAGGTTCATCACACAAACATTTGCCCCTAGCGGGATTTGAACCCACGACCTTTGGTTTTGTAGCCAGAGCTTCTGACCACTCGACCAACAGGCCTGTCAAATATATGTCTGTTTTCTAGTTTCCATAGTAAAAGCTTTGAGCTTTAATTTATTTATTTTGTTTCTTTCCCTCTGTGTCACGCCGAATTACGGTCGTGTTTTTTATCCTAGTGTCTGCTATACTAAAAGGTCTACCAGATCTCTACATTTACGTGCCAAAGCCGCAGTGACATCTGATGTAAATGCCTAACCCAACCAAAAGCTATAGAGTATTTATATTTATATAGTACATTCAGTAAAACTTCCCGGTTCATTGTCCCGCACTAGAATAGGCTACAGTACTCGATAACTATTTGACGGGCTGCGTGCCTTTCGGTCAACCAAATTAGCATTAAAAATACACCAGCGAAATTACTACGCGGTTATAAAGCGATAAATGCTATTTTGACTGCGAAGGTTTCCTGCGATGTTTTCTTTGATCGTCAATTTGTTCTGAGCTTCTATTTAGTAATTTTAGATGCTAAACGATTTGTTTGAGAATGCATTTACTTCTAAGTGTCACCGAGGTGTATAGATTGATGTGAGGGACATCATCAGACAAAAAGAGGTAAATTGAGGTTTAAGCATTGAACCTTACATTTTAATTTATATTTAAAAATCCTTGCACACACCACTTGCCTAACCCCTAACTAAGCTCGAAGCTTGTGCACGTACTACGGATGCTAGGGAACGGATAGGCATTATGTGTACAAATAGACCAGGACCAACATATGTATATGTTCAATTGTTCATGCACACATGTTAAATTATTATATTTTGAGTATATTTATATTAAAATATGTTAGTACGAGTACATAAGTAAGTGTGTGACTAAAGTCTGAATATGCGAGAAAAAAACTTGATATCTTGAAAATGAATGAAAAAAATGAAAATGTTTTGGAGATTTGGGGTTATTTGCGTAATTTTTTTTTATTTCATTACTATTTATTCTCCATTAAAATCATGTTTAACAAAGCTGTACAATATTAGTTTTCACTATATATACTTCTCATAACTACAATTACCGAAGCCAACCAGACGACTTTCTAGTTTATTACTTCCAAGAAACAGTTAAGTAGCAGGATATTAAATAACACTACAAGTGCTACGTCAAGCTCTCGCTAGAACTACGTCACCGTGGTTTTTCTGCGACTCAGATACTGTCAGGTTTCGCGGGAACCTTTGTTTCATCGACGCTGATTCATAATAAAAGTGACTCAGTGTATCAGTATTCTGAGAATCTGTTAGCGCCCAGTATTCTGGGAAATTGGCAAACCCACTGGCTTTTTAGTGGTCATTACTTGGACGTGTCATTTTATTTTCATAGAAGTACTTACTTAGATTTTATATTGGAGTGCTTAAGGTTGATTTCAGCTTATTGCTATTGTCTGTTTCGTTGGTTAAAACCAAGGTTAGAGGCCTAAGATCTATACTAATATTATAAAACTGAAGAGTTTGTTTGAACACGCTAACCTCAGGAAATACTGGTTTGAATTGATATAATATGTTTGTGTTCAATAGTCCATTTGTCGAGGAAGGCTATTAGCTAAAGCTTTAGTATAACAGTATGTGTGCGAAACCGAAAACCAAGCGGACGGAGTCGCGGGCGGGCGCTATTATTTTGATAAAGCCGAACGTTTATGGGAAATATATTGTCATTTTTATATAGGTTCACAAGTTATAGTTGCTTGAAAAAGTGTATTAGTCAGTCAATCAATCAATCAGTCAATGCAAGGGGCATCCATAAAATAAGCTTTAATAATATTAATTTGGAATTTGCAAATCGGAGGCTAGCCACGGAATTAAATATTATAACTGAACAAAAGCATTCCTATGTACATATTCTGTAATACCCATAAATACAATAACAATGTACCCTTAAATCATATTTACAAAGTCATTAACACAGTCGGCGTTCGCTTTGATCGACATCGAGCTATCGGCCCCTGGCGGATATGGAGCAATTTCCCGGCAAAAATGACCGTTATAGAGCCGCCACCGACACCGCCGCTGTATGGGAACTCTTTGCATCTCTACCGACGAATAACTTTGAGTTGACGGGCGCGTTGGTCTAGTGGTCAGAGACGATGGCTACAAAACCAGAATCGCGGGATCGTGTCCCTTTATGGGCAAATGTTTGTGTGATGAGCATCGTCGTTTTCACTGGAGACATGGATGTTTATAAAAGTATTTAAGTGTGTCTATCCGTTTCCTAGCCTCCATAGTACAAACTTCGAGCTTAGTTTGGGGCTAGACAATTGGTGGGTTAGTCCAATGAATTTATTTATTATTTATTTATTATTCATAGTTTTTTTATAAGTACAGTGCAATCGTAAGCGGCACCGTTATGGTAACCTATCCATTGGTATAGCCATACTGTCCCGCAAGATCACGCTTTGTTTGATAGCAGTTTTCATGAGAACAGAACAGGTGAAGAAGCTATCGTGATTAAATGCGTTGTCCTTCGTCAAAGAACGCCAATAATTTTGACTGCTAACGTGGTTTAGATCGCGAGATAAATGTACTCCTGCCTTTCAGCAATTAACTTCTGTCGTTTTAGATTAAACCTACGTAACATAGAGTTTAGAGCTTGTCTCCCTATAAATACATATTTTTCTTTTTGATCTATCTTATTCATAAACATAGAACCACCCCTACTATGAAAGAAGATCATAAAACATTCTTAGGATTCCTCTTAGTTACAACTGTGTGTACTTTACATTATTTATGCTTCGCGTAAACCCACATGGATGACCTTGGTTATTGGAAATCAATTTAAGCTAATGTTCTCAATGGATATTGTTACGGGGTGTAAACTAAAATAGGTAAAAAATCATTTTTGTTTGGAAGTGACAGAGCTTTAAAAATTAAATAAAGGTATTGTTCTAATCCAGATTTGGTTGAACCTATAAGGTGTTATGTATGTAAGTCTTAAAAGGAATTTAAGCTATTGCATTAATTCATTTACAATGCCTTGCAGGGGAATAGTTCTAAGAGAGGTAGAGCTTTGTGAAACTTCCACTCAAATGAACCACTCGTCTGGGGAAGTACCTCCACCTTACAGAAGATCACAGTGAAGTAGAACTTTGTAACTGTTGTGCTGGTGAGCAAGGTCGCTCACCAGTCCCCTTGTCCCCTTGTACGGTTGTGCTTGTACGTGTACGGTTGTTTATATTCATGATCTGCGTTGATCACTTACAATCAGGGACCTCTTTTTCGTTACCCTCTCTATAACACAAAATGTAAGTATTTGATTGATGCAATTTAGAAAATCATGTTGCAGTCCACTACTGAACGTAAGCTTTTCTCGGATCGGGGGCATGCCCATAGTCACCACGCTGTGCAGGCAGGTTGGCAGTCGTGAAATATTGAAATTCAATTCTAACACGACGTACACACTAAGCGGAAAAAATGTGCCCCAAGTTCGGAGTGACTACGCCTACAAAGTATTCTAAATAGAAGGTGACACACCTTGCCAATATTACGTCGCGTTATTTTGTGTAGAAAATACATTGCCGCGGAAATTCAGCCGCGTATTTTCGGCCTGATGTATTTCTACACTAACAGTAAATACGGTATATTTTGTTTTTGTGTAACGCTGCGGGTGGTGCTAATTGAATTAACTATGACGCCCGATGCGGCTGAATTTCAATTGGAAATACGGAAACAATAACATTTTTGACATGTAAAATGTTAATCCTATTACATGCCTTTAAATCGAATCAGTTAAAGTTTTGAAGTTGTTGCTTTTAAAACCTGATTTGTGATTTCTGTTATGAATATTTTATTGAATTGTAATTCATTGAATAATTAAATCGACATTATATTGTTTTCCTTTTAAAACACTTTAATACATTCACAGAATGGCCTGCTATACTAATGGTTAGTGACCCTGACCACAATACCGAGTGTCACGAGTTCGAATAAAGGCAAATGTTTATGTGATAAGCATCGGCATTTTCTTCTCGATTTGTATAAATCTCTCAATTTTGATTTCTTCATCACCTATTTTATCACCTTAAGCCTACGTCATAGTAGCTTAATGTATGCAAATTTTCATTCCAATCGGTTTAAAATTGACAAACTTTAATATACAATTTATCCATAAAATTATCCTTTTGTGAGTAGAATTGATTAAATTCCTTTCTTTACATGCATGCCAATTTTCAGCCTAACCTGTGCAGTGGTTCGTGCTGTGCGATGATAGATCACTATTCATTTAGTCACTCAGTCACCTTTGAGTTATATAACTTAATATAAAATATATCAGCCGTCCGCGACTTCTTCCCCCAGGATGTTGGTGTCATAGTGTTATTTATAAGCTTAAAGTCTTCCTCGACAAATGGACTATCCAACACAAAAATATTTTCAATTCGAACCATTATAACCTTATAAGTCTTTGGCTTGATAATATGATGATAGATTTAGGCATCATGTCTATTCGTTCTATTACATCCAGAGCTTCTACAAGCTTCAAACTTAGCTTAGAACCAGGCATTTAATGTCAGTCCAAGAAATATATTTATTTATTATTTATAGCCTCATATGTGGCACGTCACATGGTCGGCCCCGCCGCTGTAAGTGGATTATTGTGCTAAGCCAACGCATTATGTCACTGCCGGCTTTATTAACGTATGGTCCTTCAGGTGCTATGTTTGCTCGTAAGATAGCGTTGCCAACTTAACGGTTATATTCCGACTATTAATATCGATATTCGGAACGGTTGGCTGCATGTAATTATAGTGACTGGATGATTTAATTAATATTCCGAACGATGTTATGTCTGTAATTACGAGTTTGTAGAATTACGACTATTGTAATAATGCAGGCATGGATATTATTGTTGTTGTAAGGGTCATCGAAAGTATTCAAGTAGGGCATGACTACTGTTGGTTAGTACAAAACAATATATATATTTTTTGGGCAAACACACCAATTGCCTAGCCCCAAAATTAGCTTGAAGTTTGTACGTACTTAAGTACGTTAATTTAGACATACAGACATACTTAAAGAGATAAATTTAACACACAGACCAGAACAAACAGATTTGTTCATGCATCACAAATGTATGTCTTGTGCGGGGATAGAACCAGGGCCCTCTCGGTGTAAAATTCAACTTTGTGACAGACTAAGCTACTCGTAAAATTTTTAGTTATGTTTATCATCATCAGCTTCACAGGGGAACCGCCTTGGTTTCCTTGGATACTCCATGGAAGGAAACATTTAAAGACGGCAACACACGACACTGTAATGTTAGTTAGTTGGTTACGCTTCCTTACAATTCCATTAATATTATGTAATAACTTCGCTCTTAAGCATAAAGAAAGATTATTTTAAACCAAATCTTGTTTTTTTTTACAAAAAACATATACATAATATCATCTTTAAGATATGCTACAGGGTTTTTTAGTACAATCCACAAACTTTCTTTACTTTTAATTTTTGAGAAAAATAACTTTCTCTTGAACTAGATACAATGTTACGATGACAAAACCGTCAACAAAGGAAATAAAAATTGCTCGCATATTTTATGGCGATAATAAAAAATATTTACTGCGACTAATTTATTTTATTTGTGTATGACATCATGGACATGAAAAGTCGTGCAAGACAATATGTTATAGCTAGTAGCATCTGTAAATTACAGTATTTACGATATTTGAGTTTGTTTCTTTGAATGCTTCTGAACCCTCTTGAAATATTACCCGTGAACTAAGACATGTTTTTTGACAAAATGGTTTATGACTTTAATGAAAGTTTATTTACCGAGACTTCTGAGGTCTAGCGCTCGATTCTCGGGTTGGGCAAAATTTGTGTCAGACCAAATCAAATCTTTCTTTCTACATGTTTTTAAAAGCTTTTCCTGTGGATTTTTTAGCTGCCTTTTCGCTTTAATTTAAATAAATATACTATTTAGCAGTACTGTTTATTTTTTTGCATCTGTGCTATAATTTGAACTTTTGCCGACGACAGAGACCAATACTTGATACTATTCTATAAAATAAAAATTACAAATTAAATAGTGAGCTTAATTACATGTTAGTCAGTATTTAAATACTTTTCAATAATTATAAAAGTGAGCGTAATTGTCAATTTATAACTTCAAATTACATGTTAGAATAGCATAATTACAATCGTACTTTTACATTTTAATTGGCTTCACAAATGTGTGGAAGGCTCTCCAGGCTATAAAAGTAAGGGGAAAGTGGGCGATATTTACTAGGTCAGCAATTAAATGGGGAAACGGGGCGATAATCAACCCGTTTACTGTTTGGTGCATGTTGGAACTTTGCAACCAACTTTACTAATTATTGAATTAGCTTTACAGTGCTTGGGCGCGCGACAACATTATACAAAAGAAAGGAAAACTATAATATATGTATTTAAAAAACAGAAATATTGGACAGCTTACATGGGACAGTGACTTGTCCATCAAATGCAATACCAAAAATCAAGACATACATATGTATAAAGGACAACTATACTATATCTAATATTAATATAATAAAGCTTTAGAATTTGATATTACTCTAAACTTACGCGTTGCATTATGATAAGACAACAATAAAATAGGTCTAAACGCAATATTATTTTTATATTTGTTTGAATACGCTAATCTCAGGAAAAAAATATGCAAATTTTAATGAATTGAAACGAGAATGAGTGAAACTAAACATAAATGGCATTTTAAGAACAATTTTTTGATTGTCACAAAAAGTGCTTATAATAAAATACCTTAATTTTGTCCTTTCTTATGCTAAAAAAATAGTCTACAAGTACCAAAAATTATGAACTTTCATAACTATATATCCTACATATAAGCCGCCCGGATGCAACGTACAACAATTTGCAACATAATGTACATATTTTAGAATGTTTTCGTTCACTATCATATAATTTATTGGATTTTGTTTCGAGTACCCTTACCGCCCTAAAATTACTAAAGTGCTTTTCGTTTCACGGCGTAAAACAAAGTATGTACATACTCTTCTACTCGTATATGTGGTAAAAACCAATCTAAAACATATAAGCTTTCAATACTAAGTCATAAAGAGGATATAATATTATTTTTTTATATATATTATATATGTAAGTTAATTGCTTAACATAACCGTATATAAAAACAATTGTATAAATAAAGTTTGGAATAGTAGTTACAAAGATGTGTTTTGGCTTGATCACCACTTTACAAAGATGTGTTAAGTTTAACACTAACTATATTGTTAAATCACTACATAGTATAAAACAAAGTCGCTTTTTCTGTCCCTATGTCCCTTTGTATGCTTAAATCTTTGAAACTACGCAACGGATTTTGACGCGGTTTTTTTTAATAGATAGAGTGATTCAAGAGGAAGGTTTTTATGTATAATACTTGCATAATATAGTTGAGAAACACTAATTAACTTAGTTGCACCCGTGCGAAGTCGGGGCGGGTCGCTAGTATATGTTAAACTAGCGGCCGCCTGCGAGTTCGTGCGCGTAGAAAAGTGTTTAAAGTCTTCCTCGACAGATGGACTTTCCAACACTAAATATATTTTTAATTCGAACCAGAAGTTCCCGAGGATAGCACGTTCAAAGAAACAAATCAAGTCTTCACCTTTATTATATTAGTAATGATAGTATTTATCATACCCATTTTTATCATACCCAAAACACTACTACTTTGATATCAATTTGTTTGATTTGCTAGAAATAAAAAAAATCGATTTATGTTACACATCTGTAGAGATATCTTTATTTGCATACAGCTAGATTGTAATGTTTGCACAATATACATATGTACATACTCTACTCTCACAATTGTATGCATAGTGTACATGCCCTGTCACAGTTGCATGCACTGTATACACATATTGTTTGTATGCACACCGTCACTTATACTATACAGTATAACAAATATACCAAGCGAGTGACGCGTTGATACTGAAACCAGTTGGGCGTGAACAGAGTCGCCATGGTTAAACGGGCCCGCTGGTATTAATAGCAAAGTGGGGCTTCGGCCTTTTGTACGCCGTCAGCTGATAAAAGCTGGTTGGAAAAGCAAGTATGTGTATGTTGAAATATACTTGGCTCATGTAAAATCGTAACACTAACCGTTCATGCTAAATGCATTCATACCGTTTTCAGTTTAAAAAGTTTCATCGTGGCTAATGTTAATCTATACTTATCTTAACTAATTTAATAAGGCTGAAAAGTTTTTTGTTTATTCGTTATACGTGCCAATTTTAGGAACAATTTTACTGGTTAGAATTGAAAAAATATGTTTGTTTTGGATGTCCATATGACGAGTAAGGCTTTAAGCTATAGAATAACACTACGTGTGCAAAACCCGAAATCCATGCGGACGGAATCGCGGGTATGAAATAGCTGAGATACTCTTGGAAATACGATATAACCAAAAATTCCATGTGATTACTATCTGAACTTAATGAGTCTTATTCCTACCCATTGTAAGAAGTAAGAAGCGTCTCATCAATATTCCGGTTAAAATACTGCAGTTTAAACCCATGCCCAATTGCCCGACGTTAATATTATGAATTTTATTTTCTCAGGATGATGCCTATCAGGTAGCTTTATGTCACACAATACAAAAGATACGCCAATTTTCGTACTTTTTATGTTGAGTAGTATTAAGATCAATTAATAGTGCTACCATGAAACGGTAACCCCTTTTTAAATATACACACATAAGGTTCTTTCAAATGTCTTAAAATCCAGATAGAAGATAGGACACAGTCTAGACATAAAATTATTCTGAACATTCTTAGTTCTCATATTCGTGAGACTACAATCTAGCAGATAATGATCGAAACAAACCAACAGCGTGAAGCTGTTATTTTTGCTTCACATTGCATGATATTTAGATTAAGAGACACTTAAACAACTTTAACTTAGATCTGGTTCGTTGTAAAATAGTAAGTATTCTGTGGTTCTACGAGTAGTAGCCGACTACGGCGTAGCAATTCGACTACGACGTAGCAAAGCGACTACGGCATAGCAAATGATACGCTAATAATGTTTAATTTCATATGAATTTAATTCTTAATTTTCTTAATTCAAAATCAAAATATACTTTATTCAAATAGGCATCAGAAAAGCACTTATAAATCGTAAATAATACAAAAAAAAATTGAATCTACCACCAACTTCGGAATGTCACCTACCGAGAAAAAGCGGCAAGAAACTCGATAGTTGCTCTTTTCAACCGCCAAGTTTTGTTACAATTTGTTCAATAAGTTTACATGCTTGTACTAGGCTTTTAATTTTCATTTAATTTATGAGACTCATTTTCTTGCCACGTTGCAATGTTTAAGTCTGAAAAAGCGCGGGTTCATCCACAAAACTAAAACAATATACCAATATCCTTCCGAATCTCGGAGTTTTCTAGCAGAAGCAAAATATCACACGCAGCTCTGACCTGAATCGTAATATGCAAATACTCGGAAATGCTGCATCCGACGTATCGAGAGAACTGTTCTCAGTCGTCGACATACTCGAAGTATATTATTGCTGCCATTATTTGAAAGAGGTTATAAATAAAAGAGTTGCTGTTTTATAATAAAGTTGCTTTATGATAAAAGTTTACTAAAACTCAAACTCCATTCAAAATATCCTTTATTCAATTATGCCTCATAGAAGCATCTATGAATTCATTAAATTAATAAGTCATTTAATTTTACAATAAATGATGACTATATCAAAGATATGACAGGCACTTACTGTCGAGAAAACTGTAACACAAGTGTAACAAGTCAGTATATTGAAGGGGATTTCTATTTGTTACTTACGGACCACTCACTCCTAACACCTAGTAGTAGTCAGTAATATACTCGTAGGTATTTCGTTCTTAGAGCACAAAAATTAAATTAGGTATTATTCTTTTTATAAAATCGAGACCATCAGAATCTAATTTAGATAAACTTATTTTAATCCAAAATAAAGTTTCAATTCAATAATTTTCTTTCACAGCGGAAGAGGTTGTTTGTTTGTGCGCGCTAATTTCAAGAACTACTCTTATTGAAAATGTTTTGTCTTGGATAATCCATTTTTCGATGAAGGCTTTAAGTTATATACGCAGACGGAGTCGCGGGCGAACAAGTAATGAATATGGTACAAAACATTGAAAAACACAACCTACTTATATTAGTGCTTTAAACTTTTCGCAATTTCACACTAAACATCAAACCGTTTGATACAGAAAAGTTTATAAAGTCATAACTGGGCTCACTGAATCACAATATCAAGTATTATTTTCATTTCAAAAATGAACGTTTGTTTACAAAAGTTGTTTAAGCTGCTTGTTCAAAGCAGGCGGGAACGGGTGCTTCCTATTTCACGCAACTTTACCACACAAACTCACATTGTGTTCTATTTTGCCTTTTATTTAAATCCTATTATTGATATTTCACGCTTGAATTGAAACAGTTAGAGTTTTGTTGAGTTGTTTGTCGGTTTTTCAAACCTATTTTTACCTACTGGACTTTTACTTAACTGTATAGTTTTCTATTTCTTGTTCTTCGTTTGTTTTATTTACGAATTGCAGCTGCCCGCAACTTATTAAGATTTAGGTGATTTAGGATACAAAATGTAAGACGAATATCTACATTACATGAGGTATTAAGTTTGCCTTTTATACATTATTTTTGTCGTGCAAATAAGTTTAAATTAATAAATTAAATAAATACATTTTGGGCAACTGGAAAGTTGCGACTATCATTAAATGTTAACATTATTGGGAACCCCTATTAAGCATGTTTTATTGGTAGTCCACCTGAAAGTAGCATCCCTGGTTATTCCGTCGGGGCTACACCGCGCTGTCACTTACTACATCTATTCATGAACATTAAAGTGGTTAACTCAAATTATTTTGATGTATATTTTCATACGCCTATGCCCAACTATGCCAACACAAACCAAAGTCTTGGCACACCATACATTCTCAAACTTCTTCATATTACTACTTGTAAAAGAAAAATATATTTCTTCTGAGCAAATTAATAGTTGCGGCAATCCATATTTGTTTACATAATTGGGAGCCCTATAAAAACATGGTTTATTGATAGTCCCGACCTCAGCAGCTATGGTTCTTCCATCAGCGCCGCACTGTCCCTTACTACGCCTATTCTCAAACATCAAAGTGTCATCAAAGCATAGTCCTTACAACAATGCCGCGCTTTTACTCATACCTAAGATATAGCACACCATATATTCTCAAAATTCTTCATATTACTTACTTATATTTTTTTTATAGATTTCTTCTGAGTAAATTGATAGTTGCGGCAATCCATATTTGTTTACATAATTGGGAGCCCTATAAAAACATGGTTTATTGATAGTCCCGACCTCGCCATGGTTATTCGGCGCCGCGCCGTCGCCTTATCTCCTCGAAGGACGCGGCACTGGCGGCACTCCAATGCTGCAGATCTCTTACGTAAGGAGACGTTCATTAACAACTTTGTTTGACTGCGACTCCAGAGTCCCGCTTGAATCGAGTTGATGCAACGCAAACAATTTTATTGGGCGAAAGTTGGGGCAATGAATCGGAAAATTGTACAAGTTGAAGTTATTTTTGGATCGTCGACATACTGAAGAACGGTTTAACATGCTAGATAAGTTCCTGACATATTTTATAGATAACTTTTTAAAAGTTGACAGTTAGAAGTGTGAGTGGTGAATTTTGAAAAACTTTTCAGCCATAAGAACAGCCTCAAAGTTACTTTGGACACTAGACAACGGTTTAATATAACTCATTTTTAGGGTTCCGTAGCCAGATGGCAAAAAATGGAACCCTTATAGTTTCGTCATGTCTGTCTGTCTGTCTGTCCTGGCTCGTTCTCCGCCGTTTCTGAACCGATTGCCACGAAAATAGGTGGAGAGATGTATAGTGATAATTCAAGAATTGGTTTTTAAAAAAATCGAAAAATAATTATTTTTACCCCCCCTCCCATACAGCGAAAAGTAAATTCGAAAAAAAAAATTGGCTTACCCCATCGTGTGGGGTATCGTTAAAAAGGTATTTTTAAATACAATAAAACTTGCCTTGAAACCATGTGGATCAAACACCCCAGTCTCGAGAAATATAAATACAAAGTTAAAATTAGAGCGTCCCCCCCCCTTAACTTTTGAAATACAATTAAAATGTCCTGTATACCTCCAAGTAAGTACTTTCAACGAAAACTATAGCGAACTCTGTATCATACATAGTTATTTTTATACAACTCGACCAACTTATGACGTGCAGTTGCCCTTACTAAATGGTGTTTAAAGCGGTCGGGCCATCTTTTAGCTACGGAACCCTTTCATGGGCGTGTCCGACACGCTCTTGGCCGGTTTTATACATAGAAAGCACCCAGTCAGTACAAATGGATAATAATTATACTAAAAAGCAAATCAGTTTTCTGAGACGAAACCCGTGACTTTGATGCAAATGCTTATTTTTTAACAATAATATTGAATGATGATTCAAATACTACGATAACACCATCCTCACCACATTAAATGCAATAACAAATGAAACAGAGACAGAACTTTTGTATTTATAAAACAAATCTGATGTGAACATTTTGATGAAGCAGTAATGAGTTTCCCGGAAAAGAGTTCGATTGTTTAAAATTTCCACCCAACTGTAATTATCAGCTGTTTTGATTCGGTGCGGGAATCAATAAATATTTTATGAACAAGAACGACATTCGGAAATTACTTTTAATCAGTCACATTGTGATTGCTTTCCTGAGCATTTAACTGCATGAAATATTTTAATTAAAAACATACTGTTTAGATACGTCTATAATTGCAAGGTTCAGTATTTAATATGTTACCTTTTTACAGTTTTTAGAAAAATTGTCTATGATAACAACCCAGCCGTATTTTGTTTAACAGCGGTCAGAAAAGTTTTATAGACTGACATAATTTTATACGACCGAATAAGAGTTGCAACCAACGACAAATGTTTGCCTTAGTTTCTAAAGTTGTGTTCCAACGGAAAATGTTACTGCCGAGGGCTAGTTTGCTTTTGTGGTCATCTGGCGTAATTGATTATAATAAAAATGTAACAGACTACAACTTCTGGACCTAAAATGATCGTTAATACAAGAAACAAGGCTAGGAGGCAACCTAGTTTGACAGTTCTTCTCCTCCTTGAAACGTATTTTTGATTACTGATTTAGAAATAATATATGTTTTTTTTGGTCTAACACACCAATCGCCTAACCTCTTGCTACTATAGTACTAATCTCGAAGCTTGTACATACTATGGTAGCAAGAGAACAGATAGACGTACTTATATACCTACTAAATAAACATCCATGACTCGAATATAAGCGCCGATGTTCATCACACAAATATTTACCCCAAGCGGGATTCGAACCCGCGGCTCTTGGTTTTGTAGCAAGGGTCTCTGCCATCAGAGTGTCAACCATTGTGTTTTACATTTCACAGACAAACTCAGTGCTCAGATTTCCTTAAGATGGTTAACTGTTCTGAAGAGCCGGCATGAATTCCGGCCGGTTTTGGATCAATGATCTTGTGCTTGAGAAGTTCTTAAATTGCCATTCATCTTAACACTGAATATTGTACGACGGTTAAGATGCAATGTGTATGAACATACTAAGCTGAAATTACGCTATCGAAGTTCGGCCGCAATGCATTTTTCATACAACATTACGCGACCTAATTTTGGCATGGTGTGTCATCTTCCATTCAAAAGTATGCCATACCATGAACACAACGAAACGTAAATTCAGTTGCGTCAATTCCGTCGCGTTTTTTTTTTCGCATAGTGTGATCTTACACAAAGAGTTCCCGTACAGCGGCAGTATCGATGGTTTAGAATTTGTTTGAGTGTCATAGTAGTCACTTGTTTTCTGCATTGTACTAATTGACGTCTTTTGTTATTGTCTCGTTCCGCCCCGAATGTTTGAATGGTCGCCCACGCGGTCAGCGTCATGCGTCATCGCTGTACCGCAGACGGTGCGTCTTTGACGCGAGTTGTGTCATGTGTCGGAGATCGGACGCGCGATTGTGACATCTTGTGTCAGTGACAGTTATCAGCTGATTTGGACACAATTGTCTTTGATTTGGACAGGTGTGTTGGACCGTTTGGTTGGGCACCTGGAAGGTTTCAAAAGGTTGACCAATAGACATGTGTACCCTCAACAAATAATATGTATGTGTATATGTTTGATCTTGTCGCGTACTACGCCGCGTAGTAACCCGTCCGCGAGTTATCGTAAATACGCACTAATAAACCTTTGGGAATGCAGAAATTGTTCAACTCAAATTTCAAAATAGTTTACTTTTTCTAATACAAATATTCTTAAATAGATACATATTAACACCCAGACCAGGACAAACTGGCATGTTCAATATGTTCATGCACACAAATGTCCCGTGCGGGGATCGAACCCGCGACCTCTTGGGTTAACAGTAAACTTCTTGATCATAACAATAAGCGGCTCGTCATGCTGTGTAATTCTGATCTATAACAGTGCATATTTCAATATTCTTTCACCGAAACGTGTTCGCATTTCGACTTACAAGCATACCTACATAAATCCATCCTCACAAACTAGCAATCATAACATAGTCCAACTATCAAAAAACACAAGACACTATCTCGATGTTTCGCGTACATTGCGCATCGATCACACGCCGTATCCGTTCCAACCCTCTCGCAGCTGCAACGCATTGCGTCCGGCGCCGTCTCGTCGCGCCTCGGCGCCGTCTCGTCTCCCACTAGCAGATAACCAGGCGCCTTGGAACGTTCCCAGAGATTTTTTGCTATCGAAGTAGGCAATGTAGGCCTCGAGGTCGAGCCAGCCGTTATGTTAATGGCACATCGGGAAACCCTATGGTGTAGCCACTGTTATAATTTGTCAGCAGTGACGTGGGGACATTTCTCCGGCGGGTTTTTGTAGTGATGTAACGGTTTGTTATTACATTAATCTTGTTTAGTGGGGAAGATATAAAGTATTATCTCTTTTCAGATCCAAGTAATTATAAAAGTATATTTCACAAAGTTTTTTTTGAACAAAAAAATTTGCAACACCTATTAGTACCTAATTGGGGTATCGCCATGCCATTTGAATACCTACCAGTAGTAGATACTCAAATATTGTAATTTTTTTAAAAACATTAACACTTTCATGCTTCCAAACTCGGCTTAAAGTTTACATTAATTCATATTATGAACATAGAACATACTTGTGATACCTTAACAAAAATATAAACAATCGCAATTTTATTATTTGATAATTAACTAGAATCATTTACTACTTACCAGGAATTTAATTGCTTCAAACAGCTGGCAGTCTTATTTGTCGGGTTACGCTTCTCATAAGTCACAAAGGAATCTATGGGACATTTATCCTTTTGAAAGCTCACAGTCTTAATTCAGTTAAGGTAATTCTATAGGCAGTTAGCGTGTAATAAGTCCTGCGCGATTCCATACCATGAATAGGAATAGGGTCAACGCACCACGAACACTTAGTGGATATCGGGAAGCTATTGTTTTAACGTCGGTCAATGACTTTATTTTACAAATTGATTACACATTCAGAGTTTCTTAACGCTTTGTTTATTAAGATTTGGCTATGATATCCAGATACAACGACTCTGATAGCTAAATCAAAATATCATATGTACCATAAGCGCTAACTGATATTGTAAGTATAAATAAAAATGCTTAAAAATTACTTAAAATTGTACACTATTTTAATAAATAGCCACCATCCACACCGTCGACAGGGTAACTAAACTGCCATCAGAAAGTATTGAATGTCAGAATGTCTTTTGGCGTAGACAATATGATGTCATATTTGTTAACATACACAATACACATAATTCATCGGCTATTTTTGGTAACAAAAACACATAATATCATATTTGTTAACATACACAATACACATAAATGTAGTACACATTTATGTGACGGGTTTTTTTATAATTATCTTATATTAGTGCTCAGTGAGATAAGCATTTTTTTTTTATAATAACAAAAGTGAAGCAGACGTACTGCTCATTATTACACGTTTATCAAACGACATGCTTTATAAATTATTTCAAACCCAAAAACAATAACTATCAAAACAATTTCCGTGTGAAAACTGCCTGCTTAAATAAGCCAATTACATAAAGAGGCTATAACAGGCATGAGCAAGTAATAAACTGGCAGTAATACGTAAGAATATACAGTGTACGAAATGGAAAGTGGCCAAATGGATCACAGCGGGTATTGGACTATTCAATTAATAATGTTGGTTAAGGTATGTACATAGACCAAGCTTATTTTAATTTGAACTCAGAATAAAAACGGAAATTAATTTTATAAGTATTTAATGAATTTTGACTTATTATACAGCTCGAATGTCACTAAAAGACTTGACCATGATGTTGCTACACCGCAACATAAAATCAGTTGCGTAGTCAATTTTAATTGTAATTCTGATGGTTTTCAATTGTTAAATACTAATATTAATAGTCATCAATAAATTATTGTTATACTCAAATTAGACAAAAATGTAACTTCATAAAAAAACAAATAAATAATATGATGAGATTGAATGTGTTTTCAGTTGCAGTCAACTGTTTACTTACATCTAAGAAAATATCTATAAAAATTACCGTCAAAACTTGACGTTGAAAAAGGAATTGGCGCACCTCAAATCACCAATTATTTAAAACTAACAAAACAGGCTGTGCCCATAACATACCAAAAAGCATTAAGTTAATCTCACCACATTTCAATTAAATCCTCTTTTCAATTCAATGGGAAGAAAAAAAACAAAGATGGCGGTAGCCGAAGAAAAGCGCGCGCAAGAAAAAGTTATTTAGTCTGTGGGTATTTTAGTTTAATTTGTTTGGTCACGGCTGTGTCACTCGCAGATTGTTTATTGTTGCTTCCGAGAATAAAAAGCATACCGAGTAAACTTATAATTTCGAAATATTGTACATCTTAAGAATAGTGCCTTTGTGATAATTTAAATAACAAAAAAATGCGAAGATAGTGAAAATAATAAGTGCGTTTTGACAAAGCATACGAGAGAAGTAATAGTGCTACAAAATTATAGGTACCAAGAATAGTGTGTGTTTGCATTTTAAATAAGAAAAAGATGCGTTTATTGTGAAACATTTAGTGCATTTTTGACGATTGACCAATGATCGAGATCTCGTTATGTCCGTGTGAGTATGAGATTTTCTTTCATTGTTTTGTGTATTCCTGTCAGCCAACGCGAATTATTATTGCTAAGTAATTTGTATACGCCTAAAATTGTAAAACACACGTAATAATGTTTTGTTTAGCGTACCCTGGGCTCTGAGGATGCAACCGGGAGAGGCACTTGAATGATTAAGATGAAGCACCTAATAAAGTTTTGGTCACTTTTTAAAAATATTAATATATAACATTCGTTTAAAAATAAATGTTCTAGTAGTGTTTTACAAGGTCAAGCCAAAATAATACCCAATTCAACTATATACGTCCTGCCTCTGTTGAAATAAAAGTTTTGGTTGCGCAATTACTACAGATTCGTATTACATCTAGGTAGGTATAACTAGTAAGTTATTTGGTACAAAAATCCTAAAGTGTGACCTTCTCAATCAAACAATTATATCATATTTACACAGACCAACCTGTCAGTGCAAAATATTGTTTAGTATCTTTTTGTATATATAACTATAGCTTTAGCATTTTCATTACTCAACGTTATGTTTTTCCATTAACAACTAGAAAGCATTCACCGTCAAACTTCCAGCCATCGCACAACCGCTGTAAAACGTTGCTATGGCCGCGTCAAACGCTCGATCAAACGCGTTAAACCGAACCTGCAAGGTTTCATGTCCTAAATCTAAATTCCCTTCCACCCGCTATTATCTATTCCTACGGTGCCAGCTAATGAGCCAGGGAAGGGCAAGATGCGTCGCGTCCTTCGCTACGGCCGATCACTCGACCTCTGCCCCCCCCCCCTGCCCCCTTGCCTCTCTTCCCCCCTCTGCCTTGCCTCCCGCGCTCATACCTCACCCCCCTGCCTCGCTGATAAGGATTTTCGGAGTCTATCCGTCTTGCTACAAAAAATTAAACGGTCGCGGGACGAGCTTAGTTCGTAATATCTTAGTATATCCGAATTATTTACTTTTGATTTAGGTATATTCTTATTGTAATTCAACTAATAAACTTAAAATGATTCGGCTACTAAAACTGAAATCAATGACTAAAATAGAATCACCAGTTTTCGTACCGTGTAATGAACAAAGGTGTTTTATATTGCATTACAATTATAATCCATTAACACTGAGTATTAACATAATTTTATGAATCACACTTTGTATGAATTAACTGAACTGGATTTTGGTAAACTGTGAAACGTCAGAAGCAAAAATACAATCCAATTCAATCACTTACTGTTTTGGCGCTAGAGTAGGCTTTAGTTTCTCAGAATTTGTGGACTAACCATTGTCATTCCGTGTTTGTGTAACGAGCACAGTGCATTACCAGACATTTCGCCCGTTGGTCTAGTGGTCAAAAACCCTGGCTACAAAACATCAGCATTTGACTTGAATCATGGATAATTCAAAGTTTATAAGTATGACGTCTAACCGTTCCCTAGCATCCATTGTACAAGCTTCGAGCTTAGTTTGGGGCTAGGAAATCGGTGTGTAAGTCCAAGGAATTTATTTATAGGTATATTATTATTTATGCATTTCCTTATTTATAAAGAGATACTTAGGGATTATCAAAAAGATGCACCGTCACGTGGTATGTGATATATGGCTTTTTTCAACACTAAATTCACACTGAAGTGTCTTTATAATACTTAGTCAATCATTGCTATTTCAGTATAAAGTATAAAACATTATAAGACATTAAGTTGAAACAATCAATGCTATATGCCTTTCAACCGGACATAAATACTATTAATTATTGTTATCAAGCAAGTCGCATTCTCTAAATAGGTTCGTCTAGCTATTCTTGCCATAGCCGCTCTATTGACCCAGATCTAAATGTGGAGGGTCATTTACATCGTTCGATTCGCCTGTAACACAATGGATGGAACAGAGAAAAGCCATTTTATAGCGAAATTAGTAGAAGAATGCTGTTGTATTTTAAAGTGCATACATTAGCTAAGGACTTGAGGTATACAACGCCATCTAGACTCAAACTAAGCAACTCTTTATTTCTATGGTTGTAACACAAGAGTCAACTAAACTCCTTCTTTCAAATGTTTTTTACTTTTTAAAGTTATCAAGCAGTTTTGATGCTTGTAGTACAATGTTGAGTGACAGTTAGTATTTATCAGTAAGACACTTCATAATCGTTTATCTAGGTTATTTACACTTCAGAATGACTTCAAGTTATCGAACGCATCAAGGTCACCCCCAGAAGGAGGTCTGACCTACCATCCATGAACTCTGAAAGGGAAACGGCACTGTTACAATGAGACACTAAACATTTTGAAATTCAACGCTACTTTTTTTACTGATTACACAGACAAAATGGCTAAATACAAAAAAAACCACGTATACATTAAAAAGTTAAAACGAACAAAAATAATCTATCTATTCAATCATAATCGTATTGTAAAAAAACTTAGTCAACATGTTACAAGGACTGTAAATTAATAACACTGCAAAAGTACACCGTGACATTAATCCATTACGATCATTAACTCGACTTGCGACATTACGTTTTAATTTACAAACTCGCATTACGGAAGGGGGAAATGAGAAATTAAATTGGGACAGCATATTTCCCAAATGACAAGCTTTCAGCCATATCATAAAGATAGCATGCCCCTGAAGCGATTCCCTACAGACTACTGACTTTGTACACAATTTTCCACAAACGAACACTGTATGATTCGGAACTCTTGTTAATTAATCTAATGCACCCGTTTTCTAGCTATTTGGTGTCAGATTTTGCCGACGCTGAACTTACGTTTTGCTGTTTCAAGTCTTATTTTACGTGAAACTGGTTTATCTGCGGTTAATGTAAGATCTGCTGAAGGGATATTAATTTGAGAGTTCGTGTGACAAAGTTCTCATTTAAGTTTTTCTCTGAATGTACTGCTTCTTTGCTATATTGCGATGATTACGTATAAGTTTTACCAAATTTACTTGGTGTGGTGAGTTTCAATAAATTGGAAGATCTGTAGTCAAAGAAAAGTGTCTAGTATACTTTTTAATTCAACATGACCTTGGATATAATGTGTTCCTTTTCAACATTTTATTATTAATGATATGTGGCATCTTTTATTTAAAAATATATTTGAAACTAGATTATTAATTCACTATTAAAAAATGAATTTATTGAAATTGGTGACAAAAAAATAAAGTACAACGAAATTGTCCATATTGATTTGTATTACTAAATACAATATTAAGTATGTCCATCTATTGTCTGGTTCCCACACTACAAGGTCATCTTAATTTTGTGAGATGGCACCTCGATAAGTTAATTTTTAATTCCGAATAACGAGTATTAATTTGTTTTCGAATAAATTGTGTGACAATATCCTGTCTTGTGGATACATTTATAAATAAGAAAAATCATCTTGCCTCAAATGGTTCTTGAAACCACATCCTTTGCATTTTGGGTTATGCACTGTCAGACAAAAAATACTCTCCGTGTAATTTCAGCCTAATGTGACCTACCCTTACTCTCATAGTTCGATGGGACAGTAATCTGTCACGACCGTAAAGAGATCAGGCGCAGGACCAACTGCTAAGCGTGTCTTCCGAAGCACGGAGGAGATATTATTATCAACATTGTGGAGATGTAGCTTTGTGTGTTAAAATAGCATCTGGTTATACCACTGCTAGCTCGTACTGCCACAAAATTAACTAATATTTTTATCTTTGCTGCCGTCAAGGATACTAATCACATCAGAACTACACGAAAACAACTACCGCGGTAATAAATAGGCTACTGGTATTAATCTAATGCAATTTCCCAACCTCCCCTTGTCGTTGTCACGTGGTGAGGCACTGACCTACATTCGTATGTCTATTCAATTTGTTGTCATGTGTTTGCATGCTGGGGCACAGTCGAGTGAACCACAATGAGGGAGTTTTAACTTGGCCTTGAAACTTGTAATACTATCTCCTCTATTCATAATTTTATTTCATTTATACATACAGTTCACAAATGTTCATTAAGTACATCAATTATTTATCGATATTATATAAATATAAAACAATCAATCATGACTCAAATAGCAGGTGGAATTTAAACATGAATATGTCCGAAAAATTCGCATTTAATGTTTTGGCTTAATTCATGGCTTAATGGTTATAAATTTTAATTCAAAGGGTAATTAATGCACATAACTTCAAATCAAGATAAATAAATACGTTATTAGTCTGTTATAAGCGGACCCCGCGACTCCATCTGCGTGGATTTTGATTTCGGCCTCCATGTACTATAACTTAAAGTATTGCTCGACAAATAGACTATCCAACGCAAAAAACAATTGAATTCAAATCAGAAGTTCTTGATATTAACACGTTCAAACAAAAAAACTTTTCAGCTTTATTACATTAGGATACATAATAAATATCAAGTACATAGTTGTTGCATGGTAATGACAAAAGAACACAAATGCTTTACAGTAATGTGAAAGCAATTTAATCCGTTGTATGACATCACTGAATTCCAATTCACTGTGACAACACAACTGGCGACAACACTGGATTCACCCTTTATTAATTACTATGACGTTTTCGTGACGTTATTGCAAATTAGCCTGTTTGTACGGAGTATTAGTCAGACTTCTATTTAAACCCACGCAATAAGCGGACACCCACGTTCTTTTCGTTGGTGTGCATTGAAATAAAGTTAGTGGAATTATTTTTAAGGTGGTTTGCGTAACTGTTCGAAGATATTTTGATCCTGCTAACTTTGATTTGACAAACGTTTTTAAAATACCTACTTGATTGCGTATTTGGTTAAACAAGTGTCTCTTCAATAGGTTAAGTTGATTTCTGGGATCATTAGTACTTTTTAATAAAATAGAATATAAATACAAGGTAGGCAGCTTCAAGCTAACCTTTCAGCCTATCACAGTCCCTATTTTATATCACCTACTCGTGGAAAATACAATAAACAATTATCCAAAAGTAAACAACTATAAATAAAACAAACAATCAGTCTGGTCAGCGGAACATATTGACCTTAAGCACAAGCCGACCTATGTACGTGGAACCTGCAACCGTATTTGAACAAAGCGATGATAATGACGTCAGACCATTAATAAAACGGTTTGATTATTAATTATAAAGTTTAGTAGACAAGGATTGGGAAATTGCATTAGATTAATACCTTTAGCCTATTTATTCGAAAACTAAAAGTGTTCTGTTAACATTGCTAAACGTTTTTTTTTATGAGTTATACATTATTTAACTTTATGTTATGTGCTCATTATGTAATTTTAATTTTATAAAATTTCATCTCATTTTAATTAACACGAATAGTAGTTTAGATTTATGTAACTTGGTTAATATACATGTGTTATATGATTTTAATAGTTCAAATTAGTTAAAAATGGTTAAAGGTGAATTGTAGTTTAACATATAAACGTTGCAAACGTTAAAATTACTATTACTTCATGACAGTGTTTATCTTTTCATACGAATATGATAATGAAGTAAGGCGACTTAGAAACTCGCTAAACGCCCAACCCATCACCGCCTTTTTCATATAAGATTAACTAATAGGTATGTTAAGTGGCGGAGTGGCCTTTAAGTAATTCACTTTGATTGCCTTAACCCCAATAATCAGAGGACCTTCTAAACAACGGAGCATTCATCAATAAAAACTATAAAAAAAAAATCCAAAAATAAATCGCTATAAATACAAACAAACTGTCTGGTCAGCGGAACATATTGACCTTACCAAGTACGAGTCGACCTGCAGCCGTGTTCAAACAAAGCCGCGATGATAATGACGTCAGACCATTAACGAACACAACCTTCAATACTAAATGTCGAGCCCGGCGTTTCCTTGAAAACAATAATTACACATTGGATCAGTTCAAGTAACTAGTAACTAATCGAAAGCAAAAAAATGGTCGTGCTTTTATTCAATACACACAATCTCGTGGGTGGTTCCCGCAACTTCGTACGTTGCAATACTTAGAAGTTGCAAAAGCAGTCACGTGACAAGTGCAGCTTGTGTGACTTTCAACTTCATATTTATTAATAAGAGTAGCATAAGCATCACTTTAGATCCTCACCTTGTAAATAAAATTTACTTACTTACTTGGTTGGCCCACCGGCTCAAAGTGAGTCTTGGCTTCCGATAATGAGAGCCTCCATCTTGGTTGGTCCTGCGCCAACAAGAGGCTCTGCAGATCTGCTTGCACTGATTCCTTCCAGCGGTATCTTGGACGGCCAACTGGTCTAAGTCTATAAGTATGACTTAAATAAAATTAACCTTAACGCTAAATTTATTTTCTATGCTGACATTCGCACCTGAAAACCTTACCTACAACATTTAAACGAACTTGATAGATATTTTTTTTTTCATCTTATAATTTGCGCCTAACCTAATAATTTCGTCATTCGAATTAACCTCGATAAATTCTAAAATATACTCGATCGATAAACAAACCACTTCTTTTACCATAAGTTCGCAATAGGTACGTATTTAATCTATATTTTTATGATGACCACAAAATCTACATTCAAAAGATTCCCTAATCAATTAATTTTTACCATGCAAGGTGTTTGTTTCAATGGCACTATTTCGTCCGAGTCCTACAATCTTATCCAGACTTCTCATGAACCCAATAAAAATGTACTCTAACTTCACGTTAATAAGAGCTATTGTTGTTTTCAACATGGGATTGCAGGTTGGCAGCAGCCCAGATGATACATACACATACTATGAGTCAACTGATGATAAAAATGAACCCTAACGTCCCGTCCATTAGAGCTATTATTAATTGCATTTTTGTCGGCGTTGCAGGTTGGCGGCAGCGCAGGAGGCGGCGGGCGCGCAGGCTCGCGCTGCGCCAGCTGATACCATGGGCGGCGCGCACCAGCCCGCTGCTCCAGGGCCCAGCTCGCTCTTTATATTCTCCAACGAAAATCCTATACGGAGGTAAGGGTTGTTTCTGACTTGCTTGAGTTAAGGTCCTTTCGATGGGGCAGAGGACGTCCACAGTACGTCGCCATCCCGGTCGGTCTTGAGCAACGCGCTTTATTTCACTCCAGGTTGGCTTTGGTTCATCAGTCATTATTAGAGTACGAACACAATACGCGAAAAATTTCGACCGAATTTACTCGGCTGAATTTACTTTCCACCGTGTTCATATGATATGATTAAATAGATGACACATTTAACCAACATCACGTGGCCTAATTTTGTATAGAAAATGCGTTGCCGCCCGAAGTTCGGTCGCGTAATAACGGCATAGTCTGATTCTTTTACACTACTCCGAAAAGAAATCCCAAACTCACCAGAATCTTTTTACCAACCAAATGAACTTATTACAAAGTGTAACATTAAAACCAGACGAACCGTCAGCACTTTTACAATTTAAATGAATTATTTAAATATGAACCCCTGCATAGTTTAATTTGTTTAGCAATTGCATCAGTTCAAAGTGGAGTGGTCATTAAATATTCCAATGTTGGAGTAAAGCTCTCAGTTAAATTTCAAGCAAGTAAATCTCGGAATTCTCTGACCGGAACTTTGGAGAGGACGTGCATTTCTTGCATGTTGTATCTTTAGATTAAGTGAGTTATTCTAAAGAGAATTTACATGGTTGTAAGTCATATAAATAAGTCAAGTGGTGAGTCATCGTAGACTTATTTATGAACCTATAAGGGACTAACGTGGGAATCGGTTTCCGCACACACAATTATCATAGTGTCATTCATACTATAGCTCAAAACCTTCCTCGACTAATGTTGGAACATTTATATTTTTGCGGTAAATTTTTTTTGAACGCACCATTCGTTCAAACAAGCATACAAACTGTTCAGCTTTATTATTTTAGTTCCTCTAGATAACCAGAAACAAAGTTGTCTGCTTTTATGACAAACAACAGCACAGTACAAATATTTTCGATATGTCCCGTTTATTGGTCTGCATAATTCGTGTATCCTTTAAATACATTTTTCATATGGAAGCATCCTAAAAGTAAACCTGATGTTGTGCAGTGAAAATTGAGATTTAGATCAATGTGTGTGATTTTTCAGTCAGTTGCGTGCAACATCAAACTAGACGTCTGCTATCCTTTTGATTTTTACTTGTCCTCTCGATTCTCCTGATTCCAAAGTAGGAAGTAATGAATTATATCGATAAACAATCGTCGTTCATATGTTTGAATAATCGGGACATTCCTCGTCGAGTCACGGAAGTTACTCATAATCGTTTAAATTATGTATATAGGACAAACTGACAGGTCAGGAGAATATTAACCGAAGAATTGCAGCAATGTTTTCTTAACTGTGGAACCTTGCCAGTTCTTGTAAACTGTGTTATTTACGCGCGTCATAAGTACGAGTAAGCTCACTTTTGAAAGTTCATGTAGGAACATTAGACATCATAAAAAAAATACTACGATGTAACCAAACCTCAAAGAATCGAATAAAAAATGCCATTCGATTTTGGAATAAATTCGAGATTGCCAGTTCGAATTTAAAAATCGAAATGTCTTTTTTTAAATTAGAAGTGACGCAACATCTATTTTACTCACATCTTGTGCACGATTTCTGGAATTCACTCGTTTTTACCATTTTGTCATCTGAGTCACACTATGCGAAAGAAACGCTGAATTTATGTCCGTATATCATATGGAAGATGACACATGATGAAAAACACTATGCCGAAATTACACATATAGAAAATGCATTGCCGCCGAAATACGGTCGCGTAACTTCAGCGTAGTGTGTTACTAACGGCTTTTTAAGACGCTCGTGATTTCATAGATTTATTCGTTTAACTTCTCAAAAGTTCTGCTGTAATTAAAATTGTTTCTCTTATTACTCTTGCATAAAATCTTGATGTCCAGTTGAATCATTCTGAGCGCATCGTTGTTTGTTTTTATGTATTGCCACTTTCGTGGATTTGATGCCCATAACATATTTATTGATATTTATAATTGCATTCATGATGAAATCGTTTGAAAATACTTATTCGCTTTGCGACTTACTTTAACCAATTACCAAACATAAAATATGCTGTTCAGTCAACGTAAACATATCATGTCGAAAACCATATTCATTATTAACAGTTATTTAATTTACCAACTATCAAACAGCCAATTTTCCGTTGAAAATTCCCAACATTCCGATGATTAAATAAACAGGCCCTCGCCTCATCACACGTGGCACATTGATATAGTTGGCTACAGCTTACCTGACGCTCACTCGATATGATGTCTCGATTAATGGCAGCTCATTGAGCTCTCAATAGTTTAGCTGGTGATGCAACGTGGCAAACGCTTATGGTGTTCGTGTTGATTATTGGAACAGAAAATGTTTTTACACAAGTGAACACCGATCTTGAGAGTCAACTACGATCTGTTGAACTTCATTACTACATTTTCTATACCTGATGCCATATAATTATCAATTTACTGTTTAAAAGTTTGATAATCTGATAAGCTAAACTGTTCCCACCAAAATTACGTAAACGAATAATTTAAAAGCCTCATCAAGTAACCAATCATCACTCCACCCACCCTATGACATTTAAGATTGTAAATCCCACGATATTCATATCACCGCTACAAATATTGTAACCTTCTGTACACCGACATTGTTATTAAGCAAAACTATACTTTCGTTCCAGGTATACAAAGTTCATCATCGAGTGGCCGCCCTTCGAGTACGCGGTGCTGCTTACCATCATCGCCAACTGCGTGGTGCTGGCGCTGGAGGAGCATTTGCCTAACGGCGATAAGACCGTCTTAGCACAGAATCTGGTACGTCAAAAGTCTTATCTACACTTCTACACTATCAACATCTACTCTTCTACACTTCTACATCAACACTTCTTCACTAATCTTCATCTACACTTCTATATCTACACTAATATGGTAAAGAGGAAAGATTTGTATTTTTGTATGTATCGAATGAACTCAAAAACTACTCGACCAATTTGAATATTTCTTGCACTGTTGGCTAGCTACACTATCCCCGGTAAACATAAGGTACTTTAGATCCCGGAAAAGTAGGGGGAAGGGGAGAATATTTGTAAAAAGAAATTACGATCGGTTGAAAAATAAGAGGAAAATAGAGAGCTTTGTGAAACTTCCACTCGAATGAGCCGCTCGTCTGGGGAAGTACCTCCACCTTACAGAAAACCACAGTGAAGTTGCATTTTGAAACTGTTGTGCTATGTTTCTGCTGGTGAGTCAGGTCGCCAGAGCTCAGTTGGGGAGGGTTTGGGGTCTTAAAGGCAGGCAACGCATCTGGGACCCTTGTGCGGTCGATGATGTCCATGGGCAGTGGTGATCACTTAACCTCTTACTCGTTTGCTTCCTTTTAAAAAAAAAAATGATACAGCAAAGTTCTAGTGAACTTTACCTACTTACATACTTTTCTTCACTTCATTTATCTGCGTAAAAGTATTTTGATTGTACATACTATCTTTTACTATCTAAAAAGTAATCTTTTAATTTTCAACAAGATTTAGTCCCTGTTTAACCTACAAATCCCTTATTCCTAATATCGGATGCCTTATAAATCAACAAATATGTTACGTTATGTTAACAATCAGACCCAATACCAGATTTTAAAAAAAAGACATAGTGCCTTCAGTTTCTATTGTATAGGCTTTTATTTTATGAGTTTCATTTCTGACGACCCTTTAGACAGTATGCCATTATCTATTGCGAATGTTTTTAGTGTAATTAGGGCTGTGCATTGATCATGATAGATTCCAATGTTATAAATTCAGATGTGGATCTGGTTTTGATCTTTATATTCCTTTTTGCTACATCAATATTAAAGAGAACATAAAGTTTTTATTGTGAAATGATGACCATCTAAATACATATATGTATCCGTTTAAAACATTGTTCTACCGTCATTAATGTAATTATTCTCTCTTGTTACAGGAAGAGACCGAGGCGTACTTTTTAGGAATATTTTGTGTAGAAGCCTCGTTAAAAATCTTAGCATTAGGTTTTGTTTTACACAGGGGATCGTATCTTAGGAACGTTTGGAACATCATGGATTTTTTCGTTGTAGTAACTGGGTAAGTTGCATTTTGATATCAGCTTGTTGTAGTTTAATAGATTTGTTAAGGTTAACTTATCATTACAGTTTTGTGTGAAGAACAAATTATAATTCGTCTGAAACACATATAAGAGTAGACTTTAGTAAAAAGATATTGTTCTTCGCATGATTCTGCAAAACGCTTATCTTTGCGTAAAAATAAAGAAAACATGAGTCTCCGAATATTTAAGTAATTTGTAAAACAGTTCTAAATAAATCGTTAAAGTTTTGATAACAAAACTATATTCGAAAACATGCCAAAATATTCGGAGACTCAGATAATCACACAATACATCAACCGAAAGCAATCAGGCCAAAAAAATTGTCTGTAAACAATACAATTAAGTTATAAATTCGGCAAAAATTAGTGAGGTGGCATAGAGTGTTTACCTTATTGAACATGCGATGACGGAAACTAGGTCGATGACGATATTCGCCGAATACAACGTGGACGTTGACCTGCGAATGCTGCGCTCGTTCAGAGTGCTGCGCCCGCTCAAGCTCGTCTCGCGGATACCAAGTAATTCACAGTAATTGGCGAACCGTTCACATAATACCTACCTTATTTGTATAGAACGTTCTCGCTAGATGTTTTCGAATTTCGAATCCTTTTTCGAAAGTAGATAAAATGTCGCTAGTTTTTTTGAAAATAGACTTTTCAATTCTTAGTAAAAACGTAGGTAGCGTCGAACTCTCGGCACACTTTATGAGACGTTTCGTTACAGCTTAGAAAATGTGTGATACTTTTATATATTGATTAATGGAAAATGTTTAAATGTTATTTGAATAAGCTACGTGTTGCATAATAGTAACGATTTGCTATAATTGTGTATTGCGTAGGTATTACAAAATAAAAGTTTAATATGTAAGAATTTAGATAAAGAAATGATACTAGGTGTGAATAAATATGGTGTATTTAGATTAAAATGCGTAATACTTAACGTGTGATTAGTTTATAATAATCTGACTAATTAGATACACGATATTTAGAATGTAGAATTTAAGCTAGACGATTCATTTTAAAATATTTTCATAACTAAACATTTAGGTCTGTGCTTCCATAAAATTCCTACATAACTCAATTTGAACTTGCCACAACAATACTGTTACATGTCATAAAGAACCAAACGCCACAAAGAAATAAAAAACAAAAGAAGCACAGACCTTCGTAGAGGTTTTATTACTAAGCTAGCTGCTAGTTCAAGCTATAGTACCGAGTGATATGTGTTTGGCAGTATCATCACGCAGCTGCCGGTCGCGCCCGAAGTCGACTTCAGGACCTTGCGTGCCATTAGGGTGCTGAGGCCCCTTAAATTAGTATCGGGCGTTCCTAGTGAGTTTTAGAACATTATTAGTTACATGTAGCACCTTTAGTACTGGATGTTGCGTCACTTCTCTTAACACTCACGTCTAGAAAAAAATCCTAACGTTATGCTTAGAAAAAAAATTAGAACCTCTTCTAAACTTCTCAATGTCAAACAAAAATGCAAGCCATTAGACATCATAAAAAATAAGCTACGATGTAACCAACCTCTTTTAAACCTCAAAGAATCGAATAAAAAATGCCATTCAATTTTGGAATAAATTCGAAATTGCCAGTTCGAATTTAAAAATAAAAAAGTCTTTGTTTAAATTGAGGTGGCGCAACATCTACTCACATCTTGTGCACGATTTCTGGAATTCACTTGTTTTACCATTTTGTCATCTGAGTCATAGCGATGAATCTTTCTTTTAATCTTGTTTAGTACTTGGTATCGCTAGTTAATTAGTTACCTAAACAACATTTACCTTCATCCAATCATCTACATTTTGTAAGTAAACTATTGACTATCCAATGATAAATCCCTTACCTGTTAAAAGCCTAATCAGTAAAGTTTCCAAAGATGTACAAATTTTTAAATTAATTAAATTCGAATTGCTTAACTGTCACCGTAAGATCCTGTTCCTTCTTCACTATCATTGGCATTGTTAACTGTATTTCTGTGATAATAAGATTGATTTTCCCGTATAGGTCTGCAAGTTGTGTTGAAGTCCATCATCAAAGCAATGGCCCCGTTGCTGCAGATTGGCCTGTTGGTGCTTTTCGCTATAGTCATCTTCGCCATAATAGGCCTCGAGTTCTACTCGGGGGCGCTCCATAAGACTTGTTATACTTTAGAAGATATTAGTGAGTATTGCACATTTACTAAGCACTTTTTAAGGATGATTAACGCAAAAATCTTGTTATTTGCGCCCTCCATTAAATCATGTTAAAGTTTTTCCACTTGTACCAACACATCGTTCAATGTGTTTTTATAACTATCTTCGTTTGGGCACAATTATTTAGATCTATTTAATATGTCAATATAAGTTTATTGCATAATTACTATTGATTTAGTACCGTCCAAAATTTATTATGATTCAAATGCATCGAACTCAAAGAAAAAGTTTTGAACCGTTCTATTTGAGCTCGTTTCTCGTTCTGGACTGGCTTTCTCAAAGTAAGCTAAGCACCATAACAAACTAAGCATCGACCCAGTTTAATTTACTAATTAATGCTTCAAGTCGCAAAACTTTGTCGAAACGTGCGCGCAAATTACAATTCGCAAACTTTATGCAGCAATATTTTCTTGTTTCTTGTTAATTAATCGATGCACGTCATTATTACGGTATAACTTTAGCCACTTACTAACTTACCTAGGATAGTGTTTCATAGGGTATGAAACAAGTTGAAAGTAACATGGATGTAATAGATCGCCCGATAAGAATCTATTGCATATATTGTGGTAGTTGGAAGCCTGATATTGATAAAAAAAATCGTGACATAAATGCGTGACTTAATAGGCTTGCATTTTTATTTAAAGGTTCCATCAGACCACGCCAATGGTCTATTAGACATGTGGAATGCATGTTCATTGTTTTGATGTTATGGCATTCAGCATCTAAAAGATTTCGTTCCGAAAACATTTAACATAAAGATATAACAAAGATTGTATTCACTATTTAAACTAGAATATGGTAACCGATTAAATTCAGGCGGTATTCATATTGCGATATAATTAAATTCATTGACTATTCAACGCCTAATGTCAATAATTTCCCAGTTACATTAATCGATGCACTTCGCCATTTCCTACAGCTACGAAACTACCAATTTACTCTAAAGGGAATCGAGCGAGCGCCTGAGATCTTACGTGTTAAATTAGTTATAGCAGTAATTGAGTCTCGCTATTAGACTGAAAGTGCAAAGGCGCGTTAAAATATTATACTCTTTATTAGCTATTAAATCGAATCAGTTTATTATACAGCCCTTACTACACTATCGGATATACTCGGAGTATCAGCTAAATTGAAATTCAATTTATAATATTACCAGAAACAAATGACGATAAAAATTGTAAAATAAAGTTTATTTGATGATTGTGATTCAAGGGTTCTTAACCGAGTAATGCGTAATCCACTTGAAATCTTTCGAAAATAACTCGTCTTTATTTATTTCTATTACACCTTCATATTCGTAATTATTAGTTGTGTGTTTTGTGAACGATCTTACACAAGGACTAAAGTCTTAATTTACATAATTTCAACTTACATGCAAAAAATTGCTTTAAGCTTACTTACTGTATTTTAATCGATTTAGATATAATGCCATATCTCGTTCCTAACATTCAACAATTAACAGTCACACCATTGTATAACCAGCCTGGTCAATTCAAGATCATAGTGGAAGCGAACCCTGCCTCCATGGTGTAGTGGTTAGAGCGCTGTGCTCAAAATTTACGAACTCGGAGGTCGTGGGTTGAAATCCCGCGGGGAACACTTTCACTTTGTGTTGGTTTTCCCAGTTTGGTTAGGACATTGCAGGCTTGAATCACCTGATTGTCTTATAAGAATGATGATTCCGTGCTTTGGAAGGCACGTTAAGCCGTTGGTCCCGACTATGATCCAACTGGTTTGGTTTCCCTTGTTGTTACGGAGGTCAGACGACAGTCGCTCCATTGTAATAACCAGGCATGTCAATTCAGGATCATAGTCGCAGCGTACCCTGGGCTCCATGGCAATGGCCGAGGATGCAACCGGGAGAGGCGCTAGGATGATAATGATGCTGATGATGATGATGACCTAACAACAAAATACCTTTACACAGATGAAATATTAGCCGATGGCGATATGGCGACACCTTGTAACGCTGACAACGTGACGCTGGCGCCGTACGGAGCTCACGTGTGCGAGTACGACAAGAGCACATGCCTAGAGAAGTGGGATGGGCCGAATAAGGGCATCACGTCCTTCGACAACATCGGGTTCGCCATGCTCACCGTCTTCCAGTGCATTACCATGGAGGGCTGGACCGCCATCCTCTATTGGGTGAGTTTTATTAACGTTTGAACAATAGTATATACCTACCTACTTTGATATACAAAAACACAAGATACACAATCAATGTCTCAAAAAGTCTCCAAAAAATAGGCGCAGAATGCACTGATTTCAAACAGTCTTGCGTCACCCGCGTCATCTCAATTTTGAACACTTCCTTGTGAAAACAATCTTAACTAATCTACATAAGGTTTAATATGCAAATAGTAATGTTCATAGTTTGACTTTGAGTTTTTGGTGACAGTATTGACTGTTACTTTTGTCCGAGACTGTGCATCTTGGGTTTTTGTATATCAATGCCTATCTATTTAAAATATTGTCTTCACGAGCTAAATGACAACGATAATGACGATGGTTAATAGAAGTCAGAGCAAAATATATCTCAAGATAATGGCAGTCCGTTAGCTAAGTGGACTTTGAACTGTTACTGCAATAATTGTGAAGATTTCTGATTTAAACTGAATACTTATGTGTATTCAGTAGCTTAAATTAGGTAAGCATTTTTATAAATCAAACGTTTGTTCTTTTATTTCAGACGAATGACGCGTTAGGTAGTGCGTTCAACTGGGTTTACTTTGTGCCTCTCATAGTATTGGGTTCATTCTTTATGCTCAACTTAGTTCTCGGTGTACTTAGCGGGTAAGTGTCCATAAAACTTTACACATTTCGTAAATTGACATTCCCCTATAATTTTTGTTTTATCATTGAAATTTTGTTTTATCATATTTTTGGTTTTGGAACCATTTGTTAAGTTTCTTTTGATGATCATATTTCTGAAACACTTATTTCAACATTTAAGCTGTTTTATGCAGTTTTGTCAAATACAAACAGTCAGTAACAATTGCCACAAAAATTGTAAATAATAAAAATACTTGGTAAACACAGAGAATTCTCTAATGAGAGAGGGCGCGTTGAGCGTAGGGAACAATTCCAGAAGGAAAGAGCTCGGCAGATGTTCACCCAGGATTTCAATGCGTACCTCAACTGGATTACTGAAGCAGGTCTGATTGTGGGAGCGTGTGCTAGGCTTGGACTAACCGTTGCATTATCGCCAGATAACCTCCCTAGGTCTCTCTGCATGTTGCCATTTAGAGCACACGCAATCAATATCGTCTCGACTAATGTTTTCATCCAGCATACGTAGTAATTTTGCGAGTGGGGTGTAAATATCAGTCGCGGAGATAGTAACGTTCGAAAATGCTGTAACTCCCTGTAGGCTAAGGAAACAGCTTCATTCAAAAATAAATTTCATGTTACGCAATGATTCACAGTCATGTGTTTCGTTTTTTATATCCTTTTCTTATTATTTTTTTTCTATTAACCACTATTGTAATTATGTTCCTTAAGAAACTAATCCCGAACTAACAAACCTTTATGCTTTCTATTATTCCAAATGACAAATAGATCAGTTCTGTTTGTTTGCTCTGGTTACTGGTTTTGTTTTGTTGAAAATGTTTGAAAATTAGTTACCAATATAAGATGGCAAAAAGGTTAATAATATAATAATTTGTAGAGATTTATACTTGTATGACTAAAGAGTATTATGTTTTGCTACACAATATCAATAGCTGCAGCTAAATGTACCTAATCAAAATTTGAAATTATACCTATATAAGCACCGATATTGCTAGATATATCATTGTGAATCGTTCAAAACGACTATTGTTTTTAGCTTAAATTAAGTATTAAGTAGGTATCTACGCTAGATGATTTTACACTTATGGCTATATTTGCAGTGAATTCGCTAAAGAAAGAGAGAAAGTAGAAAATAGACAAGAATTTCTTAAATTAAGAAGACAGCAGCAACTCGAAAGAGAACTCAACGGTTACGTTGAGTGGATATGTAAAGCCGGTAAGTGACTGTAGTGACGCATTTCTAAAAGCCATGAGGATAGTTCTATTGAAGATACTGATGAAAATGTTCTTTGCAGAGGAAGTAATATTAGCAGAAGAAAGAACAACAGAAGAAGAAAAAATGCACATAATAGAAGGTATGTAACTTACTACTTTATTGAAATAATTAAGATTTAGTTTAAACAAATCATTGAACAAAATATTATATAAGCAGTTCAAAATATAACGACTACCGATACTTGACGATGTAATAATTGTTCAGAACTATGTCACTAGTTAAGATAAAAACTACATTAAACATATATTATGGTCTGAGTTCAATTCATTAATAAACATGGTTATAATACTGCGAAATATCTCTGACTAAATTTCAAAATAAATTAAACATAATCGTGTATATTTTATTACAACAGCTCGAAGGAGAGCAGCAGCAAAGAAAAAGTTAAAAAACTTAGGCAAAAGTAAAAGCACAGACACAGAAGAAGAAGAGCAGGACGAAGACTGCGGAGATGACGGTTAGTACACCGCGCCATTTGCCCCTTTGCTCTGTGTTGTGTGTATCAGTACCCTATATACGTAATTATTTTTCTCATCCCATAATAACTTGTCTTAGAAGAAGTATCGATAACTTCACAAGTGCATGAAGTTACTAGACGCATGATTTTACTTTCAATTTCTTTTCTGGAGGAAATTTATCTGTTGTGTTACCTAACACTTTTGTAATGTATTTCTTTTATATTCCTTACTTATACATCAATATTGATAAAATAATTACATTTTAGAAAATTTTCTATGTATTTTACCAAAAATAATAAGGTATCTTAACGAATGGATGTTGCATGATTAATGTTGTGTTCTATTATGATTCTTTACACTCGTTCTCATCCAGTTCCATTAAGTATTCGTACTCTATTTGTGTGTTGGTTGTTTACAGTTCCAAAGAAAAAGCAAGGTATGGGATCAAGCGTGATGCTGGTAGAATATTCCTTTTCATCTTCTATGTAGTCGAAAATAGAATAGTCATAGATTTAGGCCTAGTTACTCCTTTTTCTGAACCAAAATGAAAACGTCCGTACGTTTATATAAATAAACGTACAAGAAACGTTAAGTACAAAAAAAAGGAATATTATATGTAACTATCTTGCCTTAAAAGATGGACTTTACCAATGCTTTCAAAAACTGTACTTTGCTAGATATATTTTAGTAAACGTTCGGGCGTCACTGTATTTTCTTCAACATTCCTTGCTATTCTATCTTCTGTAGGTGTACCTTCTTCCCCAGCGTCTGTTATCTGAAATTAAACTAACGCCTTAGAACCTGTACCAAGGTTACCTTGAAGCGTGACTCAAAAACATCTTGGGATAACACGACAGTTGTCCCAGGGGAGGGTTGTTAGATATTTACGCTAGTGTCGGGTGGCGGCCTCGATTGAATTACGACACCGCCTCGAAAGTCCTGTCCAATTACGCCTTAAAACATGAACGGCCCATATACAGCTTGAACCAACCCGAGCCACCAAAGCATTTACCCTAACGAGTGCTCCGTAAGCTATATGTGCGTAAATGCTAGCTACTAGCTGAATGTGAACCCTTTAGCTAAACGTTTGCCGTTAATCGTACAATCACGACTGTGACTTGTTCGGTCGACGGTATGTAGGTGCTGTTTCTTTGTGCTACCCTGAGACTAACAAACCATTCGTTGAACAGGTTTCCTGAAAAGCAAGGCCAGATCCGTAGGAAAGTGTGCGGACTTTTGGAGAGCCGAGAAGAGGTTCCGGTTCTGGATCAGGCACACGGTGAAAACCCAGTGGTTTTACTGGTTCGTCATCGTCCTGGTGTTCTTCAACACAATATGTGTCGCTGTCGAGCATTATAGACAACCTAAGTGGTTAACTTCGTTTTTATGTAAGTATTACAAATTCTAAATTTATGTGATTATAAACCAATGATGTAAATTTTATTGTAGTTAACACGATACTTTTTAGACAACAATCAATATAAATTTCTAATATGTAGAAAGTATTCAAAAGATACTTAAACTACATAGTTGTTGCATTTCATTTTATTTTAAACACTTGTAATAACTATACGAGACTAAACGCGATATTTATGGCGTTTCGCCTATGTTAGAACTGTGTGTGTCAAACGACCTCCAAAAACAAACTTTTAAAAATAATTATTCAAGAATTGAATTCAACAAGTTGTTAAAAAAGAAACAATACAAATAAATTTCACTTACTTGCTCTTGTTTCAGATTACGCCGAATTTGTGTTCCTGGGTTTGTTCATGATGGAGATGTGGGTGAAGATGTACGCCCTTGGACCGAGGATATACTTCGAGTCCTCGTTCAACCGGTTCGACTGCGTCGTCATCTCCGGCTCCATCTTTGAAGTCGTCTGGTCAGAGGTCAAGGGTGGCTCCTTCGGCCTGTCTGTCCTTAGAGCTTTAAGACTGTTGAGAATATTCAAGGTTAGTATTTTGAGAGGTTACCGCCATTAATCAAATCAAATTTGCTACTAATTCTAACAACGTGTTTGTTTTAACTTGTTTTGCCACCAAAATCTTCTTGACATCGAACTTTTAAATTATATCACTGATAATTGTAAAAAATACCTGACAATATAACAAACATTTCCATTTCTTCATTCCAGGTCACAAAATACTGGTCATCGTTACGAAACCTCGTGATATCTCTCCTGAACTCGATGAGATCCATCATCTCTCTGTTGTTCCTTCTGTTCTTGTTCATTCTCATCTTCGCACTCCTTGGCATGCAGCTATTTGGAGGGCAATTTAACTTCGAAGAGGGCACGCCGCCCACTAACTTCAACACCTTTCCCATCGCGTTGCTTACTGTCTTCCAGGTACGTTAAATTGAAACAATTTATAAAATAGATAATGTTTGCATAATTTTATAAAATATGACACATTTAATGAACCCGCTATTTTTGTAAAATTAAAAAGTAAAACTTTATACACTGATGAAACGTAATAATTTCACTAAATTGACTACAACCAACAAAAAAGATAGAAAACGTCATAAATTTCATGTGCTTTAGAATATCATATTAAAATATTCGGTCAAAGAAACCCAATAATAAAGATCCAGTAATAACGCCACATGTTTACATTTCCAGATCCTAACAGGTGAAGACTGGAACGAGGTGATGTACCACGGCATCCAGTCTCAGGGCGGCACTCACGCCGGCATGATCTACTCCCTGTACTTCGTCATCCTCGTGCTGTTCGGCAACTACACCCTGCTGAACGTGTTCCTTGCCATCGCTGTCGACAACTTGGCTAACGCCCAGGTACGTTGATGCTGGTTTGTGGTTTTGCTTCTAATGATCTATCTCATCACTTTAGACATTTTTGGGTCCTGACACATGTTTTGAGATACAAATCATGTCATCGAGATAGATTTTCTATATTCCCATTCTCGACTCCTGTGTATATACTTATTTAAGGAGTTTTGTGAGACAGAGAAGAGCATTAAGAGCAAAACCAAACTTTAATGTACCAGTGGCAAAATTGCAAGAAGATGTAATGTTGTGTGTAAACGTCAACGCTCACCTGTAAATCCGACGGCGCTTCTCGTGTAAATGTTGCATTTCTGTCTTTCCAGGAATTGACAGCGGCAGAGGAGGAACAAGAAGAAGAAGACAAGGAAAAACAGCAACAAGTAAGTCGGCTTCAGTACATTCGCCACGCTGTATATTAGAACGTTAAATTCATTCTCTGATGCTTTGAACTTTAGTTGATAGAATCACTATTATCAATACCATAGCATGTTCAAACCACTCTTCCACGAGCATTGACTATCGAGCGGTTGTTGTATGGAAGATTGGAATTCTTTAGGTATCACCAAATTTCTATTTCATACGACAACCTCTGTTTCGACTAATTAGGAATTGGAGAAAGAGATGGGTGCGTTACATGCGGTGGATGGGACTCCTACTGGAGTAGAGTTAAGTCCCCCAACGACGTCGAGTAGGAAGGTAAAGCCGTATTGGCCGTGACGCTAAGCTCTGCTTCATCGTTTGCATTCATGACGGCCGGTTAAAATATTGTTGATATTTCCTTATGGTTTCTGCAATATCATGATTTCCTTTCTCCATCCTATCACAGCACGTTTCTCGCACGTTTTTTTTTATTTTGAGTTATTCATGCGCTTATCTATATGAACAATGATATTATTCCTTTACTTTATAAAATCAACAATATTTTAAATTTGGCCGTACAATGACGGCTCATATCAATGTCGCTTTTGTGGGCAGAATGTAATAGGTGTTATTTAACCAACTTTTCAACATTTATCTATCTACGTATAGCCTATTGAACTGTGATCAAATAGCAAAGTTCAAAATTTTTATATTTAATTTGTCAATTTTAAGATATATTCGCTAGGAAAACGATCATTCATGTTTTTAACTAGTTTTTAAATATATAAACGTCACTAAAAATACTTCAAATATCATCCGTATTGATAAACGCATGTTTTAAACTTATGCTTAAAACATGCGTTAGCGTAGCTAGTTTCCTTTCTAACATGTAGATTTTATTTATATTATCTGAATATAAAAGTTGCTATGTGTTGGTCTTTAGCATAAGAAAACATTACTAGAATGTCATAAACAGTACATCCTTTAGTAAAAGATTAATATTAAGATAGCCTTGAATCTAGAGTCTTGCAAAATACATACTTATTTATTTTGATTACTTAATTAAAAATAGCGAAGTTAATTAGTTAGCTTCGAACTTTAGTTGAAAACTTAGTGGGTCGATACGATTTAGAAAATGTACCATTGCTCTAGTAAAAAAGGCTAATCTGGCTAGATTTAGTTTATTATTTTTAGAACTCATGCTAATTACTAACTTAGAAATTAGCTAAGAAGTATTAAATAATCGTAATTCATCATTACTATTGTTTATCTTCTCATTCAAAAGATGTATGGTGTTACTTAATACTATGCTAAACGCTTGTGTACTATTTCAGAAAAAGAAAGACGAGGCCAAAAAAGACGATGACGAGATACCAGATGGACCAAAACCAATGCTGCCATATTCGTCCATGTTTATTTTGTCACCTACTAATCCGTAAGTTGAAAATTATTCAATACTTTTTTCTTGCATTGCCATTTATTCACTTTGTTCACTATCATGTGTCTTAGAACACACTCCAGCAGTTGCATTCTTACCAAGGGTCTGCTAATTTGTTGTTTGTTTCGTTTTGTTTCAGAATTAGGCGAGGCGCACACTGGGTTGTAAATTTAAGATATTTTGATTTTTTTATTATGGTAGTTATATGTTTGAGTTCCGCGGCTTTAGCAGCTGAAGATCCAGTGTATGAAGATAGTGAAAGGTAAGTTACATTGTATTCTCATTACTTTTTGATTAACAACTAAATCAATGTTACTTTATAACAAGACAAGATATTGAAATGTTGTAAACATAGACCTGCCGAAGAACCACGCAATTTATTTCACTCTATGGCTTATTTGTTTAACTTTTTAAGAAAAAGCCATGTTGTAACCCAGACTACGTATATAATATGTTCCCAATCCTTCTTCGAGACGAGACAAACATTTTAATTTGAACAGTATCTGAACTGAGCCTTGTTTCTAAAACTGCCAATTCTGATATCGTTTTCAATTCAGTCCATACTGATTCTCCTAAAACATCATCCGAATCTATCCTCCTGATTTCTCCAACAGGAACAAAGTGCTAAACTTTTTCGACTACGCGTTCACGGGCGTGTTCACCGTGGAGATGCTGCTGAAGATCGTCGATCTTGGCATCCTGTTCCACCCGGGCGCGTACCTCCGCGACCTGTGGAACATCATGGACGCCACGGTCGTCATCTGCGCCCTCGTCAGCTTCGGTTTTGAGATCGGGTACGTTTTCTTCACTTCTGATTGTAATTCTTATAGCGGCCACTCGCCACTTTGTCCGCGTGGATTTCAGATTCCTTTTTTTCGCAATAAAAGGTAGTATGTTCTTTCTCAGGGTCTAAAGATTGTCTGTTCCAAATTTCATCATAATCGGTTGAGAGGTTTAAGCGGGAAAGCGTTACAGACACGGACAGAGTTACTTTTGCATTTCTAATATTAGTAGGGATTGATATTTCTATATAACCTTGGTAATTAACCTTGTCTGAGTAAGAGCCATAACTAGTGTCACCGCAAATTGAAATTATTTACCTTACTATCACTACGAAAACTAATGTAAAATTTATGTCTGGAACTTAGGATCTTGAAACCGATTAACATTATCGTCCCTATAAGTGTCCATTACAGTTAAATAGCAACATCGTTAATTACACGTATCTCTTTTTACGTACATATTAGCTAAATAAAGAATTGATAATAATTATATGTTTCTCTTCTTTTCAGAGGTGTGAAAAAAGGGGCAGGACAGAACTTGTCCACAATAAAATCGTTAAGAGTGTTAAGAGTGCTCAGACCATTGAAAACTATAAAACGTGTTCCGAAGTTAAAAGCAGTGTTTGACTGTGTTGTGAACTCGTTGAAAAACGTCATTAACATTCTCATTGTGTACATATTGTTTCAATTCATATTCGCTGTAATTGCAGTTCAACTTTTTAATGGTAAATTTTTTCACTGCAACGATATCAGTAAGAATACATTTGAAGACTGCCAGTGAGTATTATTCATTATTTTTATTTATAAGTAGATAGAATAATAAGAAAGATATTTTCTTAATTTCTGGTTTTGCTAAATCTCATAGCAATAGTTTCAACGTAAGAAATCGGACTTAGTAAAATAATCTAATCTTTGATGCAATGTCTACGCACAGATTTTATGCGAATACTTGAATGAGTTTCGACTAAAAACTATAAGCTTAGCATCTCCAATAACCAATTCACGCAAACCTAAACCTATCTCAACTCGCAGACGGTCGTATTCCTTGTACGACTCGAACAGCCTTGCAGAAAGAACTTCAGAACGCCCTATTTAAAATCATCCAACCACCAAAATCCCAGTATCATCACGCAATTCTAACCCCTACGTCCACTTACAGAGGGTCGTATTTCTTGTACGACTCGAACAGCCTGCTGCCGCGCGTGTGCCCGCGCCAGTGGATGACGCAGAGCTTCCACTACGACAACGTCGCGTCCGCGATGCTCACGCTATTCGCGGTGCAGACGGGAGAGGGGTGGCCACAGTAAGTAATGTTTTAAATCTCCGTATACCTTAACATTAGGCTTTCTATGGAATTGCTATTTACATGCCATTCCATACTGTGATAACTCACGCTCTTCGTGATTAAAACGAAAGAGAGGTGTGTCAGCGAGTTTTCAAACCTGGAATTATCGCGTAATTAAAGAAATTGCAAGTCTTTCTCATGATTTATATATATATTTCCATACATAAAATTGCTATATAATACTTAAGTTGACCTACATTGAATTAACAGATTTTCATTCTACAGACCTAAGAAACTATCGCAATATCCAAATAATTTGGTGCTGTCGAATTTAAACCAATGTTTCGGATCCACCGTGTATCGAAAGAACAGCAGTCTGGATTCAATATAAATCACATTTTTTTCTTCTTTCAGAGTATTACAAAATTCAATGGCCGCCACGTACGAGGACCGGGGACCCATACAAAATTTTCGAATAGAAATGTCCATATTTTATATCGTTTACTTTGTGGTGTTTCCGTTCTTCTTTGTTAATATATTCGTAGCTCTGATTATTATCACATTTCAAGAGCAGGGAGAAGCAGAGTTGCAAGACGGTGAAATTGATAAGAATCAGGTATGTCTAACTAGAATAAACTAATCTGACCTTCGTCAAAACTAGGACCCAACCCTAATCTTTGTCCACAGAAATCATGTATAGACTTCACAATAGAAGCCCGGCCTCTCGAGAGGTATATGCCAAGTAAAAGAGCAAGTTTTAAGTACAAAGTGTGGAGAATAGTGGTCTCTACGCCTTTCGAGTACTTCATCATGACTCTCATCGTACTCAACACATTGTTACTCATGATGAAGGTATGTATTAACCTGCCCTCTATGTGTTAGTGTTATAATTAACTTATCTTTAAGATTTATGGTGTATCTTGATCAAGGACATTGACTAACAACACTCGTTAAATGTGATAACAGAGAAAATACATACAAAACAAATGGAGCACTATAAATGTGGAAAGTAGAAAATGGTCACATTTGAGGTAGTTGCTGAGAGACTTAGCCTAAGTCACAGGGCACGACAGATGACCTAGATTAGTGGACGAGTCCACGACACGAAAGCTTGCACTGAACCTCACTAGAGAGTCTGAACTACCTTCGTGAAGTATTTGATCCAAGCTGTATCTCTCGCTACGTTCGAAACTGATTATTCAGTATAGTGGGGATGATACCTTTGCCTTACCTGTTAGTCATTATGTATTTCCTTATGTGTCAGCACTTAGTGTATGGAAGAAGCAATATTTGTGATAAGAAATATAAGTCAGTCGCTACAAATATCAGAAAGGTCAATTCTCATATTACAAATACAAGAACATCGGCAAGTTGAATCAAAATCTACATGACACACACACGACACACACATTATACAAATGACACATTACATACGGCGGCCATATAATCAGATTGCGCCGTGTTAACTAATGAGCCTATCCCTAAATGTACCGCCGAACTATTCATTTAATCCTGTGTTTTGTTGAGTAATCCTATCGTGAGTCCTTGCTTGCTGTTTTTCATTACATGTGATTGTGTATCAGTGTTTATTGCACGGTATACCTATCCTTCCAACACATCTACGGCACAAGAAACACCAAAATTTTACTCGGTTATTCGTGCTTGAGAATGCACTACATCTCCGAGACAGATAGGTTGTTGTAGCATGGGCCATTTATGTTGTTCGTGTTGCATGACCTTATTTAAGATCTAATCCTAATTGTCTTTATGTGAACATTCTGCATGCTTGGTGGAATGGCCTACTGCCAGGCGTGTCTATCGGTGGCTAATAGCTGCTTTGTGTTTTTATTGGAATTTCAAAATTTGTGGACCTTGTAATTTGATACCTCTAAAATATTAACCGATAACTTTTTGAAGTTTTATCTTATCTTAACTTAGCCCACACTTTCTTCCTTGTTACTTATATTGGGAAAGATGTAACGACCTTGAATTGGCGAAGAGTATTTTCATTCACTGTGTCCCCGTCTTTTTATTTTATCCTTCTGTACGGTTTAGCACATATCCTCTTACCGATTCCATTATCACTATCCTTCTTCTCTTATCCCTTTAAATCATTAGAACTGAAACGTATTCAAGATATTAGCACTGAACTGATCTACGAAACCCACATCATTTCTATACAAAATCCATTCTCTACATCACAACAATACTTTCTTATTTTCCGATACCTTTGTATGAAATAACGAATATGTATTTTCATTGCCATGGGTTTATCCAATACTCCCGGCACGTCATCTCAAAATGGCAGTTCTATAACCAAGATGACCTATACACGGAAGTCCTCAAGTATTCGAATATGGGGTTTACTGGAATGTTTTCTGTGGAAACGGTGTTGAAAATCATCGCTTACGGTGTCAAAGTAAGTACACAAACACAGTTTGGACTGACACTACAATATTTGAACAGCGAAAATACCAAATGTTTTATATAGGTACAAATGTACTCTTTCTGTTACTAACATGGTTATTTTGTCTATTTACATGACTGTATGGGAATATTTCCAGTCGAGTAAATATCATCCCTTCCCAAGTATCCGATACTGATTTCTCTCTAATATTGTTGACGATAATAATGATATTAATTTATTTGCGAATAATTGTTCAGCATGGCTTCTTTTTCCTGCTGCATGTAGCACCTGTATATTTCACGCCTATGACGAATAATCTACTTCCTTTCTAATTTGCACTATGGGTGAAGGGAGTCTTCACAGCTATATGTGGGCCTGAGAGAAGGTAAGTATAGATGCGACCATGCGAGCGGCACAATTGACAAAAAGGTAAGTGACATAATTTGAAGTGAAAGGCTGACTATTTGTCGTGATCCAATGCATGTTCGTATATGATAAGCATGCAGCACGTGCACTCGTTGCCACTCAACTAATATACATGATCACACAAATCTTATCTGGGCTCATAACTAAGACAAGGAACAAGACACACACACAGGCCTACACTCATCGTTACATAATAAATAAAATTATATATAACGATTTGTTTGTATACATATTAGAAATTGTTAGGATTTAATTTTCTTTAGATTTAACAAAGCTAAATGCTAGAGTAGATTTCGAGTAACGTAGAAATTCAATATGATAGCAAATTTTAGTAGAATTTTCATTGTTTGATCAAAATATATCTGGCATTTAGTTTTCATGAAATTGTTAATAAAACATTATGGTTAAACAATGTTGGTATTGGTTTTGTGGTAGTTTCACGAGGCTCCACCAACCCTCATGGACACGTTAACATTCATGAACCTCGTCTTTACGTTCTTCTTCCTTCTCGAGACCGTTTTGAAGCTGATTGCCTTCGGATGTACGGTAAGGATGAACACGTTCAATATTTGTACTTACTACAACTAATAATTAATATCATATTGAATTGTTAAATATACGGTTTGTCCGTACAGTGACAATTTCGTATCGCCTCTCATTATTATCAGTGTGTACTTTTAATGCAAACGTACTATCTGTCAAACCAATTTTAATTTATTAAATTATCTAGACATCAATTTTATATAGTCAGATTTGTTATTAATAAAATTTAATTTTTTTATTGGATTTGATGGATTACGACGTTTACGTCCAGTGCACACTATACACTTTCATTTTTTATAAATTTTAACTTAGATTATTTAGCTAATAATATTCAATATTGACTTGAATATATTAAACGCTAGAATTCATTTCATAGGAACTTTATAAAATAACGCTTGTTTTAAACTAAAAATAGGTTTTAATAGTTTTTATAGCATTAAAATTTCTAGATTCATAAGCAAAATATTTTTAATATTTACATAGATTTAAAAATGAGAGAAATATCCTCAATCCTTTCCTAATTCAATGACTCCTGACATAACTTATAGACAGAATTTAAATAGAAAGTGTACATTTGTATACAGAATTAAAATCAAATAACGTTAATATTTACTTATTTTTTCTAGTTTTACAATTAGGTGACTAATATGCACTCTATTTGCAGAATTTTTTCAAAGATCCGTGGAATACTTTTGATTTCATAACGGTCATTGGAAGTATTATTGACGCCCTCATTATGGAGTTTGGCGTGAGTATCCCTTGTTTATCGTTACTTAACTTGTTTCCATCTTCCTCAGCTTCTTATTGTTTACATCTGACCTTGCTTCTTCTTGAATCCTACCCGAATCTACTGGCATTTACTTATTTGATTTGATATGTGACCATAAAGGGTATAATACTGATTGCAGACCGACCTTGCTGAAAACTGTGCTGACATATCCTGTCAGCAGGTAACAAAACTAAAGTATGGTTGCTAGGACAATTTAGTCTTTTGTAACTGAACGATCATTGGTTTAGACTAATTTGTATATACTTAATTATTAACCGTTACATAAAAGTAGTGTTAGAACATTTTAGAACTAGGATCTATAGACGTTTTGTAGTAATAAAATTAGGTTTTGTACGCTAGGGAAATATGTTTTTGGGGTTGTTTAGATATTATGACAATAATTTATATTTATTGTTGTAGGAACAAATGGCTCAATTGAGCTATTCGGTATTATTGCTAGAATTTTAGGTTGTGTGATGTCCATAATTAATTCTGTATTCATCGAACAACTATGGATTAATATAGAGATAGAAAATTTGGTATAACGTAGAACCGATGAAATTTTAAATTATATTCTTTAATTTCATACTTCCATATATGTCTTTATGTTATTATTTTTCAAAATATAGTTTTAAGTATTTATAAATCTTTAGAAGAAACGAATATTTATTGTCATTAGTGACTTATGTATCTGATTGTACCTATTGTTAGATTTGAAGGTGTTTGTTTTGCTAAGTTTTTAAAGCTTAATACGTAACTGTAACGCTAAATGAATTCGTGTACGAGTTTGGGTTAAAATGTGTGTCATGCGAAAGTTTTTTGTAGATTTTTGAATTCAAGATTATCATAAAATTTTAGACTTGCGCGTGTTTTACCAGTACTATTGATTAACGGGACTAAACGCGATATAAGATTATATGATAGCTTGCGACCTCGGCTGTAGTAACACAGCCGCAACGTCAAACTGTAAGCAGTATACAGTCAGCTAATTGACATGATGTATTCTATCTCTCAGAGCGGTGCTCTTGTCGGTCTCATTGTATGAAATGAAATATTATACAACAACTGCCTGCAATGAAGTGGCTTGCCATTTCCTTCTCCATTCACACACTAACTTGTAGTGTGCTGGTTTCCTCCTGATGTCCTCATTATTAAATATCGCGTTTAGTCAGACCATTGTAAGATTTCGCCTATTTTATCAAAGCATGAATCTAAATTTGTTTTGTGAATTTTAGGAGAACACGTTCAACGTCGGTTTCCTCCGCCTGTTCCGAGCCGCGCGACTGATCAAGCTGCTCCGACAGGGCTACACCATTCGGATACTCCTCTGGACGTTCGTGCAGAGTTTTAAAGCCTTACCCTACGTGTGCCTTCTCATCGCGATGCTATTCTTCATCTACGCCATCATCGGGATGCAGGTCTGTGATTTCATTCCTCCCGTTGCTTTGTTTAACACATTTTAGAGGTTAAGAATTGTTATGAATACTGTCTATTGCAATTTGGGGTTCAAAATTACTACTTATATGATAGTAAATCTTCGAGTAGCTTAGTCTAGAAGGTGCTCTGCTAAATCCATTGATTTAGAATGAGTAATTTCTACATAAATTAAACGTAGTATCCAACTTCATAATGATTATCTACCCTCTTTTTCCATTTAGCTATAGATTCCTTAGTCTTGGGGTGTTTCAGAATCCATACTTAATTTGTTGTGTATGTAGCTAGATGTATCCCGTCGCTAGAAACTGCAGCATAGGAATTTATGCCGACAATCCAATAAGAAGAATATTAATGCTTGTAACCGTAAAGTTCCGAGGTTAGGCACTGATATGTTTCTAATGGCAGGTTTTCGGAAACATCCAATACGATCCAGACAGTGCCGTCAACAGGCATAACAACTTCCGATCTTTCGTGGGGGCTATCTTGCTACTGTTCCGGTGAGACTACAGCGACAGTAGTGTACTGACCCTTTCACAAGCCCGCCACAGCGGCCTAGCCACGAGTGTATAGGGAGCGAAAGGCTCGGCGAAAGAATTAGTACGCATGGCACTTAAAACTGATCGGATGTTGCATCTTGTTTAACGATTCATACTGCGGTCACTGCCGAAAATCTGTCTTTACTATCAGTCATGTGTATTTATCATTGCCATTAAACTTGCGGTCAACATCACCGGTAATTGTCAGTATCATCACAAGGTAGCTGTAGTCAATCCTTATCCGTTTAACATTATTGGTTATCCCTAAAGTTTCAAATGCATCAAGTACCTCAAATAGTTCCGTATTATTGCTTTCATATCGTACCCTTAGAGTTAGTCCTAGTCTCACATTAAGGTAGCGTCTCTAGTATGTATTTTGCATTGGGGTATGGAGCTTAGGACGTTTAGGTGACACGTATTACTGCACATAATGCTGACTTTCTGTGTTGTATCTGCTTGGACACAGGTGTTTGGCAATATAGAGTTATCATCCGACTCAGATTTGAACAGACACAACAATTTTCAAAGCTTCATCCAAGCACTCATGCTACTGTTCAGGTAAGCATACCTACAATGTTTTTTCATGATATGATATAGTTTTTATAAGTTTTTGTTAATCCCATCCCACGAGTAGGTATTAATTATTTTTCATTAAATATTTCTAGATGAAATGAGTTTGCTATTCAAGCTTACAATATCAATTAGAATGCTACAAAAGCATGTCAACAATCACCTGTTTTATGAACACGTAGATATTAAAATAAATTTATCTGAAATAAGTAGCATAATGGACCTTGAGAAATGTTTTACATCATGTTTATAACGTCATTGTGTCATTTTATAATTTGTAACAATTCCCAAAGCCCCTTTGAAAACAATTCGCTGTGAGCCACTGTGTGTTTAGATGCGCAACGGGAGAGTCTTGGCCAAACATAATGTTGGCGTGCCTGAAGCCGACCAAGTGTGCCAAGCCGCCGGACTCGAACTCCAATAAGGTCAACGAGGTCTGCGGGAGCACCCTCGCCTACGCCTACTTCGTGTCCTTCATATTCTTCTGTTCATTTCTTGTGAGTAGCATTCCTTCACCGAAAGACAATGGTGCAAAAATACTAGGTACTCTATTAAATCTGCAATTCCAAAAATACTGTTTGGAAGACATACATATTATTAGATAATAATCAGAGCAGTTAATTTTTATCCTTATTATAAAATATTAATTCTACATTAATATATTTGCAGATGTTGAACTTGTTCGTCGCCGTCATTATGGATAACTTTGACTATCTAACAAGAGATTCGTCCATTCTCGGCGCGCATCATCTTGATGAATTTGTTAGAATATGGGCGGAATACGACCCAAACGCCACGTAAGTATTCAACACCTATACAGCAGATAACATGTTAAAAAAATACCTATCGACCGATACTTCTTATTTGAGTCTGATATTGTGCGGTAACTTCTTAATGTATTTCTTTCTTACAGAGGGAAGATTCATTATACAGAAATGTATGATATGTTAAAAAACATGGATCCTCCTCTGGGGTTTGGTAACAAATGTCCAAATAGACTAGCGTATAAGAAATTAATTAGAATGAATATGCCGCTAGATGAAGAAGGGAAAGTTAATTTTACAACAACACTATTTGCCTTAATTCGGGAAAACCTGAACATCAAGATGAGATCACGTAAGTTGAATGAAGTCCATGGTTAAGATCAAAAACTCACTTAAATATTGACACTAAGTTTATACCTAAAAATGTATGATTTACAGCCGACGAAATGGACCAAGCAGATCAAGAATTACGAGAAACGATAACTCAAATATGGCCACTCCAAGCAAAGAAGATGTTAGAATTGTTGGTGCCTCGAAACGACGTACTCAATGCAGGGAAACTGACCGTAGGAAAGATCTACGCGGGCTTGCTAATATTGGAGAGCTGGAGGTCTACTAGGTTTGGCCAGACCGCTCCGCAGGGGGTTCCGGTAAGTGCGCACATACTTCTACCCCTTGCACTGTATATTTTATTCAATTTTCAAGCAAAATTTCTAACGACTACCTACGTAGATAAACGTGAAGCCAGAGTAATTCCGTGTGGCTTTTGCCTCCTGTGTATACGTATGTACAATATCTGTAATTTTGAGCCAAATGTAACTATTATGTGGGTAGGTAATACTACACGTTTAAAGTAGTGTTTGTTGATGGCCCCTTTAATTTACCCCCACATTAGATAACAATTTGGAACATATAGTTAGATAATAGAGTTGGTTGTGTTGTCTATCTGTGGATGTATTGTTGTGTTCATTGACGATCTACTAACATTCCAAATTCACGAATTGGTGAACATTGTCGTCAAAAAGGAAACAGATTGGCTCAGTGAAACTCAGTGATGAGATCAAAGACAACAATACAGAGTCACTTTAGTCAAATCGACTCTAATGAGTCGTCTACATTGGTGGTTTACTTTTCAGGCATTCAACGAGAATAGCCCTACGGCCATTCAGCCGGTAGTATTAAAATATTTTACGGATCGAAACTTTGAATACTTTTTTCTTGCACTGTTCTAGATTTTTTGTTTTATCATAAAGTTCTTCTCGCATCGTGTTTAAGTAATTAATAAATAACATAACATTTCATAAATAATGATAACTAAATAAATCGCGATGACTGAAAGAATTAAATGATGGTCAATTAAAGAAATGTTCTTAAATTGACCAAGTTAAATAAAAAGTAGCTTAGCAAATAAATAATCAGACAGTTATTAGTTTTAGTATGACGCACTTGATGTTTCGTTAGCTTAGGCAAACTTGTGCGCGTCCTGCACATTTTTGTCAATCAAGTGACCGTCAGGGCTTCGTAAACCACAAAATAGTGACCTGTCCTATAGTTGCAAAATAATTAGAACTTAGACGAGTGTGTCTGTATTGAGAAGTTTGTTGGAGATTTGTCTGTAGTGTTAGAAGTTTATCCTAATCGTATGTAGACATATCTGTCTTCCCGAACTGTGCCGTCTAACCCTCCATATATCGCTCGCTGTCGTTTAGAGACACTGCATCGAACCTTACTTTATAAAATAGTTACGTAACCATCTTCATACTGATATGATTGTGCATGACTTTTCTTGACATGATTTTCTACTATGAACTTACAATAATTTTGTTTGGTCTCTGGCTTAATGAGTGTCTTTCATCTTATTTGATTTTAACTAGGTACATTTTGGCTCAATTAAGATACCATTTTAGAAGCCTGACAATAACATAATACGAAATACTTTGCTTGCTAAGTTGTTTTTGCGTTTCTTGTTATGTTTGTAACAAAATATACTACATATAGAATGAACTTATTGAATAAGAAGTTATGATTTACAAATCTGCGCATGCTGAAGAATTGAAATTTACAACTGTACTTCGGAAGTGATGCACTTCAGAATTTGCTGATGATTCGACTGCCTCTGGCTTCAGTCTTGCACAAGAGTTTTATTATGATTAGCACATGTTTTTGGATTTTTTAAAGATGCTTTGTAATTTACAGCCTTTACTTTATATGAATGAATACCTCCATACGATTTAACCAACATGTACCCGACGTCTACCCTACATAACTCGCCACTGACATGTCACGACTAATTTGTGAAAGTATTATTTTCTCAGATGTTTCTAGCCGCATTCATTAACACTTCTGATACATAACCAATACTGCTTCTGATTCGTGTCCATCTGTTGGATTTCTGTCACACTTAACAAACACACACAACACAACGAGAACTCCAGCATGGACATGATGTGTGGGATGTTTGCGCAAACTCATGTAGGCTTTAGCCGTTAGTTGGTCCGGGTGGGACCAGAGTCAAATAAGAAAAGTGAACAACACAAACACACATACACGGGTTAACAGTTAGCAAAACTAAGCCTATGCTGCAGAACGAAAGGTTTCATATGAAAGCAAGCAAGGTTTCATGTGTAGACGAAACGATAGAGCTTATGTTAGCGTCTGCCAGCTCGATACTTTTCTTATTTCACTATGGTGGGACTGTGTGTGACATGAGCGTGCGCACTCGCGCACACGGTCGCGTAACCGGGCTCCGTGGTGCAGAAGGCGTCCTTGTTTAACTGCATAATGGACGTGGCTGCGGGGCTGGGCCCGGGCTCGCGCGCCGGCTCGCTCAGCCACGAGGGGCCGGTGCTCGGCGCCGTGGAGGGCCACCCGGACGACCCCACCAGCCTGGCCAACCTCGCACGACGCAACACCAGAAGGTCGCTCAAGTAAGTAGCTTTCATTTTAATTTGAAACAAGTCTATTATCATTCAATAATGTTTAAAGACACATAATTAAATAACAAATACTTTGCGAATCATTTAAACTTTATTAAGATCGATCGAATAATAAATAGTTATATTGTATTCACGTTCATAATCTCAATTTAATTAAAAATACATTGACAAAAGATGCCACTATTTGAAACGCATGATATCATTACCTACAAATGAGAAATTGTAGTGCACCAAGCGAGGGGTCTCTTCACATTTGGAAGTAGACGATTCAACATATTAACAATGCCTTTCTTTTGTTACAGGAACAACAAAAAGGTGAATACCTTTTGATAGGGTGAATTTGGGTCGATCCTTAATGTCGTAATACCCTGTCAGTCGGACGCTACGATAGCTATTGTCAAGTGCAGTCGATGTCCCCACCAATATCACTAGACATACAAGCAAAATTTGTAGTTATACATTTGATAGCAATAGAATGAAATTGGAAACTATTTAACGCGAAAAATACGTGATGTTGTGGGTTAAAGATGTTCTTTATGTATGGCTAAATGGGTGTACCACTTAGAAAATGCCACATCGATGCATTTCCATCTGTCATAGATAGTCGATGTTGTACATTTTATGTTCAGAGCTTTGTTTGAGTGTTTTGATATAACACAATATAGGCTATATTCGTTGTTAATTAGATAATGATAATGATGTGATATTATAATAGGTAACGTTTGTGTAAAGGAAAAGTATTTTAGGGCCTTAGGCTCTTAGTGTTTATCATTTTATTGTGTTGTAACATATTAATGGTAAATATTTTAAAGTTCACAGATGGTTGTTGATGTTTAGGTAAACATTTACAGTAATTAGGTCGTAATTTTTATCATACTAAAAACGTAGAAAGAAATGTTAGTATTTGTCTGTACTAATTGATATCTCGAGATATAATTAGTGAATGCTAAATGAACTAAATTCTTAATATGGGTGGTTTCCTAAACATTCTTATTTTTTATATACTTAGACAAAGCACTTTCACAATCAACAACATTTACATACTATATACCAACATTAACAACAGTCATAATATCTAACATGACACCAAAACAATTATTATACAACATACTAACATAGAATATGTATGCATGCTGAGGTAAATATAATATGTATATAGCATGATACTATAAAGTTTGTTATGTAGATAGCAATGAGGTTACGGGTAAGTAAAATATATCTATATCTCTTAAGATATATGTATATATAGCACTTGGCACGATTGCTGCATGGATCGCAATTGAATTAGCACTTACGCATGATTAATCGTCCACAGAATTTTGTAAATATGGGACAGACTTTACTACCTAATTGAATTTCTCCATTGTGCTAAAGTGCGTTTAGACCCTGGATCAACAATACTAACTTGCTATACTTTTAGGTATTGGAACTACAAGGATCTCAACACGCATCCATGGAGTCTTTGGAGGATGGACGATTACAAGCTCCTCACACGTACCAGAACGGCCACCATGGGAGATCTTCTAGTTTAAGGTATGGTCCACGCTAATCTTAATTTTCTACCAAAATCTCGCCATTTGGTTTTGTTATTTCCTTTTTATTTTGTTTTGTAGTGTCATCGAAGAAGAGATTGATCTCAAAGTAATGGTAGTGACAAATGGTATGTTCACCATGCACGCATTACTTTTATCCATTTCCATCCATTTACTTCCCTTCAGTGATAACACCACTAACAGTCGGACGCGGACCTACCTTCCTACGTATAATGGGTGTGGCTAACTATGGCATGTCTCCTAACACGCATGGATCGATTGTGTGTATCGAAAATGCGACCGTTAATATAACCGATTCTTCGTTGTTTTCCAGACGAACACCGAGTCCACGACGGCGGGGCCACTACGGTGGTTACCATCACGATATCGGGTTCTCCGATACAGTCAGCAATGTCGTCGAGATAGTTAAGCATGAACATCAAAGGCACGGGCGGACGCATCGCGCGCCCCACCATTACCACCCACATGGTAGGTGCACGTTGTATTCCATTCCTTAGCTCAGTACCTGCTACAAAATCAAAATTCATAAACTATTTACTAACGCAATGTCAGTCTAAAGTGAACTGTAAATCTGATGGAACCCCTTACTAGATTCATTAGGTCATCTATGTAAATAGTGAATCCTATAACTACGAAATCACGTAGCGTCCATTTGTTTTGTAATTCAGATTTACCATTCACTGGCTTGATGCTATTGCAAACGAAAAATCGTGATTCAAAGAGAGTTATATCACGTTTGACCTTATTAAGCTTCCTTATGAGCTATCTGCCTCTAACCATTATTATATTATTTTAGTCCTGTAGTTTTATTCTTACTGTAACATTAACCGTCAACATACCTACAGTTTTATTTAGCTTCAATTCAATGAAAACTAAACAGTTTTGCAAACATTTTTCTTCTCATGAAGGTACTCTGAAAGTTTTGTGAGAAGATGGGAAGTCTAGCTTACAAGTAGTTGTAGATATTCATGTTTCGTAGATGTAGTTTTAAGATACTCCAAGAGCGACGCGATTATGCTAACTGAGCTCGTGAACTTAGATAAATAGATTGTAACTCCTAGTCATACTAAACATTTCACAAAGCTAGTTTTGTAACATTATATCTAGTAGCTACTTAGCTATGATTTGAAACTGCTCATCCATACAACAATGTTGCTCATATTTGAAATTGTTAGTAATATCATGAATATTTATACCATCAGGCCACACTATATTACATTTTAGATGTAAGTCGATAACATACTGGCAGTTGAAAGTAAATTATAATCGCCAAGGAAATTACCTGCAAATGAATTGGCCAATATGTGTATATTAATTGAAATTCATGTTCTACAATGAGGATATTAAATTTGCCTGCTGCATGCTGGAATTCGGTGCCCATTTGATACGGTTCTGCTCTTATTTGCACATTTAATTGCTTTACTCATGGGCTCCTCAGAAACAGAGGTGCCTCGCATGCACTTTGACAATCTCACTTATATCATGCAGCATGCAAAAGCTTAATGATTTTATATTTTGATTTTTATATTTTCTGCAGTAGCAAGCGGTAGCCACATGACATCTACTTATTATTGTAATTAAAAGCTAGTGTTATATCGCATCAAATGTTCTCGCGGGTGATAGATATTATGTTCAATACAATGTAGTCACTGGACACACATTCCAGCCCGAGTATGAACCCACTCCCGATTGCCCCATTCCGTGTCCATACAACCCGTACTTAACCACGTTAAACAGACACCCAAAACTTTTAGAGTCACCTTTGTGAGTAGGAATTGAGACCGGTAGTACGACGGGCTTAGGCTTTAGCGTGGTGGAAGGTACATGAAGGTATTCCTGACAGCAGGGAAGGAGTGGAGGGCGCCGCACCCCACGACCAGCCTGAGCCAGCCCTCGCGATCGCCCAGCCCGCCACACCACACCTACGGTGAGATCCACTCGCCACACACAACGGGACCACTCACAGTACCGAATAAGCCGTGCGAAAACTTAAGAGAAAGGACTGAACGTCCTGACGAATAATATCGAACTCGCGGTGAAACGACCTTCAGTCCTCGCTCTGCGTTACTCATAAGCATACTTTCAGACATTCACTTCAACATCAAACCTTAAATACATTTGAAATATAGGCGTCATTATCACACGACATAGGATAGGTCATAATCAAAAATGTGAAAGCGTTAAAATTTCAATTAAGTTATTATTGATTGTAAAGCAAAGGGTCTGAAATCAGATAACTTTATTACACTGTACTATTATTCTAAAGAACAAAATCTTGAGGCCCTTTGCTGTCACCATGGCTATGTTAGATGTTCAATGTTGACGCATAAGCGTGATGATTGTAAGGGAACGAGCGCGGTGAGTCAACAATGAGAAAATTGTTTGCACATCTGTTCAACTTACATTATTTTGTATAGTATCATCACGACCCCGTTATTTTTATTAATTTACTTTGATCATTGGATGTATTGTTCTTTAAGTTTCGTATTTGATGTTCCTATCTGTCAATGATATGACGAAGAGAAGCCCCAAGGTCGGTAAATAGCGAATGAGATATATGTTGTATATTTCTTAAAGATTAACAGCTCATTGAGCGATGCTTCACAACGAAGAGCCCCTCAATGTATAATTGCTTTGTTCATGAAAAAAAAGTTAAGTTTCGCATGATGCATATTTTCTTATAAACCGACCTTGTTACTCCATCACCCAAACCTAAACTACCGCGTAAATTAACCAGCTAGTTGGAAAGAATAGAACTTGCAAATCATTCAAAGGGCAGTTTGGGCACCGATAGGTGGCGACAGGGATCGAGATCGGGATCGGGAGTGGCGAGAGTGGCGCGACCGCTCGTGGGAACGCGAGGGCGCGCGCCGCGGCCGCGGCCGGCAGCTGCCGCCCACGCCCACGAAACCGTCCACGCTACAGGTCAAGCCGCAGCCGCCGTTTACTAGAATCAGCCACAGCCCGTCACACGTGAGTCGCTACCATAATCAGATTGTTTATGATAACTACTTATTTGAGATTGAGTCAATTATTGTCAATTGGGAATTAGCCCATCAACTCTCTAGTTGAAGATCTAGAACCTTGAGCTCTCTCAAGGTTCTAGATCTTCTTTTTCGTATTTTGTTTTTTTCCTGAATATGGGATTTACAGCTTTAGCGCCGTCAAAAGAAGATGGTGTATCCAATTTTGTGAATAATAAAATTGTACTGTTTGTTTCAGTTATCGTTGAGGCATACGGTACGAGAACCCGTAGAGCCTTTACACGATGAGTATGAGTATGGCCGAGAAGTTGAAAGACTGATACACCGAGATTATAGATCTAGAGAAAGGTAAGAGATATCTGAAGCATTTGCGGTGGTTCTTGTTGCTAATTTTTGACATAAGCGCCAATGTGTTTACGGGGACTAATGGTCGATACTGTGACGACAGACGCGGGCGAGGCTACGACTGTGAGCGGGGCGGAGGCGGAGGCGGAGGAGGCGCCGGCGGCGGCGGCGGCGGCGCCCGCGCGTACGAGGCGCCGCTGAGCTACGAGGCGGCGCTGGCGCTGGGCCGCGGCGGCGGGGCGCGCGCGCTGCCGTCGCCGGGCGGCGCGGCGGGCGGCGCGGCGGGCGCGGGCGCGGGCGCGCGGCTGCCCAACGGCTACAAGCCGCGCGCGCGCCACTCGGACTCGGACGAGGACGACTGGTGCTAGCGGCGCGGCCGCGCGCGCTCCCAGCGGGACGTGCGCGCGCCCCGCGCCGGCCGGCCCCGCGCGCCCGCCCACACCGTCTGACGCCGCCGCCTCCCGCAAGTTTTTATACTCGCCGACCGTGTGTACATAGACGACTCTCGTTGCTCACCGGTTCGGACGTCCCTCCCGGAGCGGGCGCGCCCCGCCGGCCCGGCCGGCGCGTCGCCGCCGGGCCTCCGCGAGCCGCGTCCGAATTCTAGTGTTTACAAAGTTTTGGAAAATTTAATTTTTAATTCGCTAAAATTTTACTCCTTGATTTATATTACGGTTAAGGTGATGTGAGGCGCGGGACGGTGCCGGGCCCTCGGCCGCGCTGGATTTTACACGCCGCGGCCGGTCCGCGGGCCCGGCGAGCGCGCCCGGGCCGACACCGTCTCGGCCCGAGACGTTGGAGGAACACTAGCGATTCATCGTCGAACAAATTAATACTAGTATTGTATAAAATATTTACATAGCGAATAATTTTTACTTAGTTAATATACTAAATAAATAATTAAACATTTTTTATTGAATTTGCTGTCCTTCCCCCAAGTGCTTTATACCTACGTTATTTAAATACGATTAAAACTAAATAAATATGAATTGTATGTAACTTTGAAGATATATTTCAGCATTAAAGGATTACCTAAATTGTTAAATCGTGTACTGATATTGTTTATAGAGATTTTGCCGCCTGGTTTACTGCATAATGTGTGTACGATTATACGTTTAGTACTACCAATAACGTGACGCATTAGATTTAAGTGAATCATCGCAATTTGAGAGTATCTATTACGTTTTACTAAAATCATTAATACACTTTGACTAATTAGAATGTAGTTGAACGCCAAATTTCGGTATTGATTATAGAATGATACTTCGTTTAGAAGATTGACAAGATACATAATATTTAAATTTAAAAACCTTAAAGATAGATACTCTTAAATTGCATGAACGCCGCAATATAGCGTGTTCTCATCGACATACGTGTTAATTTATCTGTATCTCAAATATTTAATACTGATTAGATTTTTTAACATAAACAGTTGGATTTGTAAAAAAATATGAAGTCTAAAAAATGTTATCTACTAAAATAACTTACAACGAAAATTACATTTCGAATGCAATAAATAACTTATTTTTCATACTATGTCGATGAGGCGTTTAATATAGAAATAAAAACAACGCAATCACCAGGCACAAAATCGAGGATTTTATGTACAGTCAAAAACAGAATCGGTTCACTACTTTAATATTGACAGTGTTTATTTAATTAGAATAATTTGTTAAAGATAATGATCGTTTGAATTTTTAATAGAAATAATATGAAGGTAGTAAACCAGTTGTGCAATTGATTGTTGTTGACTAAAATCCGTTAACAATCGTCCTACTCCCGTTGAAGGTATGTTACGCCATCGGCATCGTCATTCTTAGTCACCTGTTAGAGGATCGCCTTCGACGCGACTGTTGTACTGTAAATACTTACACTTTTCTAATTCGCCATTATAATGTATTATTGTCAAAATATCTATAAACGCAACAATATAAATAGTACTTTGATGCTAGTGAATTATTATATGATAACAGTTATGGCAGTCGGAGTTTTATAGCAAATACTTTCAATTCACAAGATATAAATATATTTTATAAATGAAATTCATTCACTACGCGATAGCTCGTACGTTGTAATTAGTATAACAGTTGCCGTTTGAGGCGAGATCGTTCAACACCATCAAATACATTTGTTGCAAGGCATGATGTAGGTTACGTATGTACGACACTTTAGTACGACAAAATTGTAAATACATGATTTTCTGTGATAACATGTGGAAAAATGAGAATATTATTATTAGAACTGTGTGATTGCCTAGGGAAGCTGTTCATTTTTCTAAGATACTCCGTGCTTTTAAAAAACGATTACCTTGGACTTTGTTTATTTAAAGTTACCTAAATGATGAACTTTTACTTAAATTGCTAAAGTTACTAGAAAACAAACAAATTCTGAATAGGCGATGATATTTAGCCACCATTATAGGAAAAACAATATCATTGAATAAAACCGCCTGTCATTTATTTGTATATAAAATGTTTCCTTTATAACAATTACCATGTCGTAATCAAAAATGTAGTGCGAAAAGCTTGTATAAGAATCTAAACGGGTATTACAAATAATATACGTAAATTTTACGCAGTCTGGTGGTTAATTGACATTTTTAAAAGCGCGGAAACATAGTAGAAACCTTTAGTCAAATTGGATATTAACTCTTGTCATATTTTGATTGTTGTTGCTCGTTGCAAAGGGCGGGAGCCGGTTGTATAGCTTTTATATTTTACCTCTGTTATAGTTACTAGTACAAATTATCTATGCTGCAAAGGGACTAAAGCATTTTTGTGCATAACTGTCCACGATGACACAATAACGTCTTTTGTTGATTACAATAAAACAATAATCCGACATTGTATGATTGTGATGTGGTAATTTAAACAACTGATATTATTTAAATTATGGTTAAATTCACTGCTGAATATCTAGTTGTAATTTGACATTAAATTGTTTTCGTATTGTGTTCGCGAAGGAATGCAGGTCCCAAAAATATAACTTGTTGCCCTCGATCTCAGAGTGTTAGATTTCTTCTATTGTAGGTTTATTATTTATCGATATTGACTCATGAAGAATATTTATATTGTTATTGTATAGACGTATGAGTATTTCCGTTCTGTCATTTGTAATTGGGGTGTTAGGATGATACAATAAGCCGATGGACTTTCGATGACTGAGTGGTCTAGAGTTACAGAGTGCGTCCCGCTTTAGTGTTCGTGACTCGTCGTAAGCATACGGTGTTTCACTAACATACGTGTATAAGACGTGTAAATATTGTAAAATATTACGCGACCGTTGTGTAGAGGTCGCCTGTGAAAATGTCTAGTGATATGTTACTAGTTATCTTAATGTTAGCTAGGTAATCTCGTCCCCAACTGTCCTTGAATTTAAGTTGGGTGTTTCACTGCCTTAAAGTAATAATGAAAATCGATATAACCGTTACCTTAACTAATACAGATAAGTGGCATTTCAATTATTCTTATACGTTTTTTATCATTCGATACACACGTCACTATTAAACAAATATTGAATTACTCGGAATCACTTAGGACTTTCGTTTTCGTTCTACGTTTATATCGTCATTATAAAGATATGGTCACTTTTCACTAAAACGACAGCAGCATTTAAAAATAATGTATGGAAAAATTGTTAAATAATTATTAATAATATTATAACTCTCCTAGCTCACTTCCTGATATGAGACGCATTAGAGCGGTTGGCGGCGAAGGCACACGGTCGCAGCCGCCCTTGCGCAAGATTGACAGCACTGAAGTGAGGTGGGAGAGTCGGAGCCCAATATTGTCATGCCTGCCTTGTATCTATGTAATCGCTTCAGACGATCATATTTTATATTAAAGTTATTATTATTGTATATTTAGCATAGAAAGTTCATCGGCGTCGAGAGAGCACCATAGTATGTTTTTTGGTACGTTCCAATAACTTTACAGGATAGTGCAATCCTATTGATATTGTATTAATAAAGAACCAAACTTAAAGTTAGTATTTAAGTAATTTATTATCCTAAAACTAAAAACTATACGCATGTTTTCACTATACTGGTAAAAATGGTTATGTACAATACGAAAGAGCTACTGTTTTATATATGAATTCTTGCTCGCCTGTAAAATTTTGCAGAATGAATCATATTATAAGATTGTACAATATGAATAAATGCAAAAAAAGACATTTCCTCGACCTAGTGTGCTTATTTAAAGACCACCTAATCCTTGATGTTATGAATTCCTAACAAAGATATAGGATTTCCACGTAAAAAAAAATCCGTAAATAGCAGTACCTACATAAATGAAAGGTGAAACTGATATTATGATTGGTGATTTTTTTCCACATGACATTCTGACATGTCATTTTATATGAAAACTAGCCGTCACCCGCGCCTCCGTCAGCGTGTATTTCGGTTTCCGCACACACTGCATAGAGCCCTTCCTCGACACATGCAACTATCCAGCACAAAAATGTTTTTTTAATTCGAAGCAGAAGTTCCTGAGATAAGCGCGTTCAAAAACAACCAACAAACTCTTCAACTTTATTATATTAGTCTAATACATAGTATAGATTTAAATATTGCCAGACTTGCCAAATCCTGGATCATCGTCAAAGCGAACCCCGCATAGAAACGGGATAAACGCTAGGAAGAAGAAGAAGTATAGATTTAAATATAGTTGTTACGGAATAAACGACAGAGCTGCAGTTAGCAATCGGCACCAACGTCATCATCAAAACAGATTTAAAAAAGTCAAATTCGTCCTTGACCTTTTTGGGTGAGGTCATCGGATAGGTCTAAAATATCTAATGGGTTTTCCTAAAAGGGGGTCAAAAATGTCATCAGATTTTACGTACGACGCATAGTTTTCGAGATATTTGCAGTTTTATCAAATTTTATTTGACACAGTTTTCCCAAACGAAATAAGTAAGCAATTTTTTTTAAGTTCGTTCCTCTTTGCGAAACTGTTGTTATTTTGGGGTTTTTTGTTTGGCACTCATCATCATCAGCCTATCGTAGGCCACTGCTGACAATCTCTATGGTCGCCCAACGTTGGATTTTTTTTTAGCACACATATACATATTATCTAGCTTTATTTTTATTTTATCATTAAGTTTACTTTCTACTCCATGTTCGACACACCTGCTAATCAATAACGTCATCTACACGCATGTTGAAACGTACGCTACGTCAAACAAAATAATAATAATTTTAGTTTTCTGGCGTCCGTCAGGGCATTTCTAGCGAATTTTAAGAGGGGGTGTAAAAAATATCGCGTATTTTCAAACACATTTTAAACCTTGAAAATGAACTTCAAATGACCCGAAAAAAAAATCGTAGATATTCAAGCATCGTTCCTAAATAGTTATCACAGAAAATATTGAAAAAATTGCAATTTTCATTGATAAAAAAAATCTTGAAGTTGCGTCTGACTTGATTTTTGGTTACATTTATTTCCGAGACGATGCATTTTGGTGAACCAATATTTTGGCATATAATATCAAATTATATTATCTAAATATTTATCACAGAACATTTTGAAAAAATATCATATTTTACGAGTAATTCAAAGAAAACTAGTTTGGCGCTTACTACGTTCATATTCCGCGCAGTAAGCTATCGTCTGTCGCACCTGGCGCGTGCTCACAGGCATGTTTTGTTTCATCGGTTAGTCGCAACCTCTCCGTTGAGACGAGAAGACTATGATTCAGTACTCTCCCGGCTCGAAAAAATATTTCGTAAAATTATTATAAGGATTGACGTGAATGACGGATCGGCCGAGAGCAGTATATGCAAGAAAGAACGATGCTATCAAATAGTCGCTTGTTGGAAGGCTTAGTAGCAATTTGAAATTTAAAGTTTACAATTCCAGCCTAAACTATTAAAACTTATTTTTCATAATCAGTCTTTTACTGTGTACAATAAATGGACGAATAAATTAGGTGTTGCGGCAATATAATGTGTAAATAATTTATTTTGTGTATTACTGTTACTAGATAAGAGATTTACGATTTAGAAGTTTTTGTTTTGCTCCTTTGAAACGTGACACTCTATACATGAAATATTTTAATATTTAAACTGTGCAAAAGGAACTGTATGACATAGTGAGAGTACGAAAGAAAATGTATTGAAAAATAATGTTTATAACGAGGCAAGCTAAATTAAACCCGTTCAAATATGTTTACCTACGTTTTTTAAACTAGTATAATAATTTTGTAGAATTAAGAAATTTAGGAGTACTACCCATTCCATTAAAGTAAGAAATAGTTATGCCGAGCGGTCGATCCAGCTCGGGTACCGAGCTCCTAACCACACTGTGTTGGTGTAGTAACGGAACTATATATTGTGGCGATGCAGATGGGGCCTTATTTCAAAACACATTAAAATTAACCAGGCCGTAATCATTGTAAATATAGCACATTGTAAATTAATTAATGTTCATTAATTCTTACAAGTTGATGAACAACGATTTAACACGTCTTTTTTTAAACCTACTAGCACTTAAACGGGCCTGGCCGTTCTCTGGAAATGGAAAATACAAATAAATCTTTTTTTTTTTTTTTTTTATTGCCATTGGTTTTTAGATACGTCAGTTAAATAATTAAAAATCTAGAATAATAAGAATGACATGGTTCTCATTCTTATTCATGTGCACAGCGACTTGTCGCTGTTGTCAAATTCTTGAATTTGATAAATTCACAAATTATTGTCGACGTTATTTGAAAACTCTTGTATCTTATAATGTCCTTTTCTCTTTGAGCAATTCTTTATTTTAAGTCTAATTATATATGTAAAGGTGCAAAATTACGGTTTACGGTTTAAGACATTTATTTCTCAATTACAGAATACATGTTATTCACTTTCACTGAGAAACTTTTAATTATTCTGTACGTTTAACACAAGCACTAGTAGTAACTAAGTAAATCATTTATTAGTAGATCTGAATTTATGTTAGTATTTTCTTAAGTATTATGTCCATTTTTCTCAATTTTAATGAGGGTATTTGTCTTAATACACACAACAATACTCGAGCGAGAAAGACGAGTCAGTCACAGTTCTTTTACGTATCGAAAAACAGTTGCTATCATAGATGCCATTTGCTGCCATGTGTGAGGAATCATGCAGATTTAAAACATGTAAAAAAATAAAAAATTGGAAGACGTAATTAAAATTTAAAGATTAAATTAAAATTCACAAAGATTTTGTAGTTAAAAAAACATATTATACAATTATTAATTAAATAACTTGCGCGTACCTTTGCGTATTAATAACTACCAGAAAAAAGTACAATACAAGTAACTCAAAGCATAAACAAAATAAATCATTATAATACTAACATTTATGTATTACTAGCTTTCCACCGCTTAGTCACGTCATCCTGCTTCCAATACTCTCTTTGACAATTTTTATCTGATTTACTTTGAATACTGTGCGGAATCGCCCGAAACAAATTGAAGTGGCGACCTCTGTCTCATTGCGTTGAAGTCATAGGACGAGAGGGGGCCGAGGAAGCGCGCGGGTGCGATCCGATGGGTGTCGAAATTGATGCGCCCTCTTAATGTAAAGTTGTCACCGAAACTAAATTGATTTTTGATGCAGATAAAAAGTCAACCTCGTCCTTGACCTTTTTGGGTGAGGTCATCGGATAGGTCTAATATATCTAATGGGTTTTCTTAAAAGGGGATCCAAAATGTCATCAGATTTTACGTACGACGCATAGTTTTCGAGATATTTGCAGTTTATTTATTTATTTATTTATTTATTCTTTGGCACAGTAACAAAATACAAATTAACAGTAATGATGATAATAAGTACATTTTATAATTCCAAATTTGCATTTCGATTATAACTGAGTTTTATCAAATTTTATTTGATAAAATATTTCCAAGCGAAATTGGTACCTATTTTTTAAAAGTTTCGTTCCTATTTGCGAAACTGTTGTTAGTTTGGGTTTTTCTGTAAGGCACTCATGATCAGCCTATTGTAGGCCACCGCTGGAAAAGGCCTCCCCTTACTATCGCCATTTCGTCCTAACCTTGAGTTTTGAAGCACCCATAAAGTATCTAGCTTTATTTTTATTTATTTACTAGAGGCCGCGCGACACTCCGTCCGCGTGGATTTCGGTTATACTATAGCCTAAAGCCTTCCTCGTCATATGGACTATCCAACACAACAATATTTTTTCAAATCGGACCATTAGTTCTTGAGATTAGCGCGTTCAAACAAACAAACAAACATACAAACAAATTCTTCAGCTTTATATATTAGCTTACACAATACCTTTTTTTTCCTTATTTTATATCTAAATACGGATCTCTCATACTAAAAACTCAAAGACTGCGTAAGAACAATAATTTATTTCAAAATCAAAACGTATGTACAGTGCACCACAAAACGATCACAATAATTTAGAACGCCATGCAAGAGACGTCACTAGTTATGGAAGCTAAACGCTGATTCTAACATTACGACAATTCAAACTAATTCCAAAATGGCGGCGACTTTAATATGAATTGTTCGCAATAGATTGCGGTGTTATTGGGAACCGCTACATGTTCCAATAACGCGAAGTTATCACACGATTCCGCTTGTCTGAACGAGGCCTAAATCCAGACGCATAATCACGTTACCCGTAATTTGGTAAGCCGCAGTTAGTTTGAAGGGATGACATTTTGTCAGATTCTTAAGCATCCGAAGCACAAATAGCGCATTTACGCTAGTCTGATGCATAATGACAATATTACTCATAATTTTGAAAGCAGCAGTAAACTTGAACCGGTGGCACGCTTTTGGAGTCCGAACCTTGTCGTTTTGACTAACACCGGAGTTAAACCTCAATGCAGCAACACATGCATATTTGCAACTTCACTCGTAATTTTGAAGGCCGCAGTAAGCCAAAGGGGAGGCACGTACTTGGTCGACGTGGTCAGTTGTCAGACGAGTCCGGCACGTCCGTGTCGAGAGAGCTGACGTCAGCGTCGACATCGCTCGCGGCGAGATGGGAAACAGCAGTCCGTTCACACCCTTCGCCGCTAGAGTTGAGTATGTCTGTGGTCCGGGTTGTGTCTGCGCCTGAAAGGAAAATATGTAGGCGTGAATAGCATTTATAGCGTATGACGAAAAATAAAGGCGGTGTATTGTGTTGGGTGAATATTAATCTGACAATAATATTTACAAAAAAGAATTTACATTTAATACATATTATGTCAAATTAAAGCTAACAACGACAAAAGTCACGTTAAAAATTCAATACTTTGATAGTTCAAGTCCTTACAAACTTTTAAGAAGTTTGCAACTTCAACTTCATATCAGTACCTATCGTAATCATAAAAGTTAGAATTCACGGTATACATAGACTGTTAGGATAAATCATGACTTTTGGGCATAGTTCTGGTCAACCACCACACCAAATGCACGATCGCTTGCACTGACATAAAGACGACTTAACAAAAAGTTACCATGTTGTAATAAAGTTTGTACATACAAGATTTAATGCTTACCTTCAGCTGTCATAAATGAAGTATCCGGGGATATGGGCAGAGCTGGAACGACCAAGGAGTTGTTGATCGGTTCTCGCGTTAAATCAAACTGAGCCGCAAAAGCCGCGGGATCTATTAGTACAGCCTGAAATATGAAAAATCCTGATGTGAATGATAATCTGAAGCAAATCATAACACAATTATGCATCCATAATGGGCACTTCTGGTTATTTGTAAAACTTTCAATGTAAAAAAACCTTAAGTTCAGACTTGATCCGCAATGCAAAAAAATTGAGATCTACGTATTATGTGCTGGGTGCGAGATGACAGCGCCAACAAGCGGTTACAATTAAGGCGGCCTTCGGAATGTCAAATGCCTGGCTGTCATTACGATGAGTTATTGACAAAAAAACAATTTTAATGAAATATGGATGGCTGATTGGAGCTGGATACTGGTTGCCGAGGATCGGGCTAGGTGGAGAGCCTTCACTGATTACTGATGATAATGATGATGATGGCGATGATGATTATGATGATGATGATGATGCTGATGATGATGACGATGATGCTGACGATGATGATGATTATGATGATTATGATGGTGATGATGATGATTATGTAGTGATGGTGATGATAATGATGACGACTCACCTCACTCTGTGGTCCCGAGGACGTAGCACTGGAGCTTAACGACGTGCCGCGGCCTGAGCTGTCCTGCGAGTGGTCGCTGTGTATGCCGCGGCCGTCGCCCGCGCCGGCGCCCGCACCCGCACCCGGCTCTAGTACATTGCCGTTCACGTCGAACATCGGCTCGGGGAGAGGAACTGGTATAGGTTGAAGCGATTCTGGTTCTTCTTCTTCATCAACCTGTGAGCAATAAATAGTTAAGCGTGCAACTGCTCAACTAGTTGCGCACAATCTGAATCCAGAATCCATATTGCAGCTATTTCTCACCAACAGAAACACTCTAGAATAACTTCGGGACGTCTAACACGGTCACAGTATTAAAGTGCGACTTATTAGTTAGCCACTGCGACACGTAAGCAGTCAAGTATACATAACTAAATTATTAAATCAACGGTAGGTCTTAACTTTCCCACTAAATAGACGGTAAGTACGCATTTAACCTCTAGATTTTAAGCGTTAGTTCTATCTACCTTCAATTTTCACTACGGACGGTAAGCAAAAGTCGTAGGGGGCGTTTGGCAGAAAAAAGCGCTAGGAAGCGCTAACGATTAAATAAGTAAAATGGCGGATTGTGTCAAACAAACTGTACAGTTTTCGGCCAGGACATTTTTGCTAACTTCAGTGTGTGCTTCAGTTGCGCTGACACAATCCGCCATTTTGCTTATATCATCGTTAGCGCTTCCTAGCGCTTCTTTCTGCCAAACGCTCCCGTAGACTTACCGATTGCTGTTGATTGATTATCTGGAATAACCAATAAGGAACAACGGCGTCTTCATCAACAACACACGATTCGTAACTTCCCGACGATCTGCCTGATACGAACAGCTCCTCTGAAGTCTGCAATTATATGTCATTATAATGCAGCTGCTATGATTGTATTTCACAGTGAATCGTCAAATCATGCAGATCATTACACCGCTCATAGTCTCAATTATAATGGGAGAGTACAAATACCGACTTTCCGCACAGAGTTTTGTTCATCCAGCGCTAACACGATTCTGCTGACGCAAGTTGATCAATTGACTATTTCTTTAAATGTAACATTCTGTCAGTCGTTCACTAATTTCCGGAACGGTATTTTAAAAGTAGAGATTAGTTGTATTTCAAAGACAGGTACTTACAGCTTGTCTGTTAAATTCCAGTCCTATACTACCAGTTTCCGAGTCAATGATATTAACTCTATCCGGTTGATCGCCTACTGTGGGTTCAGCGTTCATTGAAAATCCACTAAATGCTTGGACAGCTAAATTTGCTGGAGCACCAACGAGATTCTGAAAATAAGTGCATCAGACAAATCATTAATAAATGCCATTCAGTCAAAAGTCGCACTTTGTAAAATCATATTAGAAAAAGATAATTCAGAGATAATTGAAGACCGAAGAAAATAATATTTTAAAATTTAAAAAAAAAAAAAATAAGGCAATTTACATTACCTGAACTGAAAGCTGAGTTTTTCTCTCGAAGATATCTTGAAGGGAGCCGGCTACTGGAATACCAGGTCCTGAATGACTACCTGTGATATTGTTTAGCGAGCTTTCCGCCAGGAAATATTCAGAGAGCCTAGACGCCGACGTTAGAGATTTAAATGAAAGTAAATCCAAATCAGTCCCGGTTCGCCGTCCCGAAAAACTTAGAAACGATTCTTCTCCCAAAACTGAATCTAGCGCACTATTAACAATATTTGGTGTACCATTTACATCTGCATGTGCAACTGCTTCATTTCTTGCAATAACTGTGCCAAAGCTATTATTAAGTGAGGAACTGTCGTGAAAACTTGCGGACGCGCTGACTGGAACACTTTCAAGTTTGTCTTTACTCAAAACTACAGTCTTGGAATCCACTTCTAAATTATCCGACGATCTGTCAATGAAGTCTAACCTTTCTTCAACCAGCTGCCTCATTGCACATAATATATTGCTTGTGTGACTATCGACAACTTCTTTATAAGAGGAGCTCATCCATTCTGATAATAAACTGTTGTCGACTATATTGATAATTACGTCTGCATTTGTATCGGATTTTAAGTTTAGAAGGGTTTCATCCTTATGGGAAGTCACTGACGGAACATTTGCCTGGATGGAACTTCTACCACTTTTAATATCTGCTTGTAATGAAGATCGTGACTTTGGAGAAGTTTTTCTAGAAACTGAAGGTCTTGAAGAAGTAGTACCGGATTGTTTTTCACTAGAACTTGGGACGGTGGGAATTCTTACATTAGATTTAGTAGCAGTTTGTGGTCTTGTTCTAGACATCGATTGCGGGGAACAATCGGAAGTTACATGTGCTCGGTAAACATTTTTATTTCTCATAAATGCACTCTTTGCAGATTTTTCACTTTCTCTTGCTTTTTTAGAAGATTCCGGGACATTTTCTTTATTTTCATTATCTTTCTCTAGAATCTTTTTTGGGCACTTTGCTCTTTTAGTATACTTTTTATTTTTAACCGGTGTACTTTCACATTGACTGTTACTTAAATTGCTCTTATTGGATGACGTTGAAAATCTTCTGTCACTAATAGTTTTGCCCGTAGGACGCGCCCTTACTGTAGCTATACTATTTGGCGACGAATATGCTGAACTATTTTGTGACTGGGGACTTGGAGATCGCCTGACAGAATCAGTTCGTGTGACTTTTGGAAATGGAAGACCGTCTGAGTTAGCATTAGGGTTTTTATCAGTTTCGTTACGAAAAACAACGTAACTGACATTTTCTCTTGGTTCAAAAAAGTCTAAAGTATCAAATAAATTTTCTTTAGTTTCGTCTTTGGACTCTGTGACTTCATCTAACTGTCTAATAGGTTTTTCTTTTGTCCCTTCTACCATTGTGTGCGCCGAGTAAGTTAATTTGACGGACTCGATTTTATTATTGGATGCCAACTTTCGCCTTAAGTAAAGGGGCAAATAACTCTTTTTGGATATTCTAAGTTGTTTATCGTTATCCTTTTTTATACAGGAAGTCATTGAGGGCCTTTTTGTTACAAAAGTTACCTTATTCGGCCTGTTCAAACCAGGACTAAAATGAAAAGGAATGCTGTACACACATAGCAAAATTTATAACTAATTGGCGAATAAAAACGAATCATACACACCTTACTCCTAATTTTGGAGCAACCTGCAACAAAAGGATGAAATCGTATTGCCAATAAAATTAAATAAGACATTGCTATGTAGTACATGTTTTCTTCAATTTACCTTCGTGTTCTTATTGCATTTCATGGTTGGGATTTTAGACGCATTAATTTTCTTATCACGCTCGAGGACAGATTCTTCGTCTTTTTGGTTCTTAAAATTCACTCTTTTACCTGTCAAGCGTTTACAGGGCAACTTAGCATCTTTTTTCGTAGTTATGTTCTCTTTAGAACGTACTTTCGTTTTCTTATTTGCTATTTCATTTAGTCTTCTGGGAATGATGGGATTGAAAGCCCTTCTTTTAGTCAGAGCTTTAGGTTTATATCGCTGCCACTCGCCTTGGTAAACAACATCTTCACTCGATTGTCTGTCTTTGTAACTATGTACGTAGACCCCGCCACAACTTAACTTTGGCCGTACATATTTACTCGATAGTTTTCGTTCTACACCGACATACCTACTTACCGATGACATTATTTGTAGGTCACTTGTATTTTTAGATAAATTTGCAAAATGAAATGGACTTTTTCGAAAGCTGCCAACGCTTTCGCAAAACTCTGAACCAGAGTCTTCCAATTTAAGCCGACTGGACACGGGTTTTAGAAGTTGTGTATCGGTAGTAGAATTAAAATTGTTTGGTATTGAGAACGCATTATTATTATCTTTATGACGGGTGAATTCGTGAGTCATAGTACTGCTTTCCACTCTTTCGTTTACTATGGTTGTATCCGAATCTTTAATTTTGATTCCTACAGACCTTTTTGTTGGAGTTAAAGTTCTAAAGTTTTTATTAACACATTCATCCGTTGACGTACCAAAATTAATACTATTGTTGGTAATCTGTATGTCCGGATATGAATCGCCAATTTTTATTCCTGCATTGAAAATTTTAGGCATTCGTGTAAAAGATGTAGTTGCAGATAACATAGGGAATGTATTTGTATTGTCAGGACCACATTGGACATCCATACTGACATGACGAACTCCTTTCGACGTACTTGGTTCGTTTATATCTGGAAATTGATATTTATAAGAACTCAAACTCCTTTTCATATTTGATAAATTCTCTGAAATTTCACTAAATTACCGTATAAAAATATAGTTTGGGAATGCACGTTTTCAGACTCGTTTTTGTTATAAAAACTGTCCGCTCTCATAACATTCGTCATACTTCCAAGGACAGTTTCTTGTTCCAATATAATGGGTTCATTATCAGCATCGGTGCCGATTGTACGTCTGAGAGCGATTGTTTCTTCTTTATCATCCATTATTATACCTATCAAAAGACTCTTCTCCGTGGTGGCTATAGTCGATTCTATGTTAGCCTCATCTATGGAGTCAACATCTTTGTTAACATCTGTTTTAAAATTACTGAACTCTTTGATTTCTTGTTCCTTATGCGTCTTAAGTCCACATAATTCTATTAACTCTTTCTGAATCTGTAAAATAACTTTTTAAAATAATTTATATTTACTAACAAACTAATTCATAAAAATATATACCACAAAGATATAGTTACAGGTTTAGAAACGGTTTCATATGATACGTCATGCTTTAGTTTTCTATTAGCCCGCAGTGTACAATTTCCAAAACTTGGGGAAGATATTTTCTTGCTACACGATTTTATCAAAATATTGTAACTTGATTTCTTTTTCACGACTTTCTTTAAAAGACGTGTCTTGCTATTCTTGTCCCTACTTTTACATTTTTCGACGTTGTTTGGCTTTTTCTTGTCGTATGAACCTTTCCTTGTAACTTTTTTGCGATGTCTAACGTCGTTTTCAACGTTATTTTTATCTGTCGTTAATTTAAGTTTTCTATGATTCTTCTTTTTAAAACGGGAATTATTTTTCATACTGTGGTCAGTATCACCGGAGCTGATGTCATGATTGCTGTGCTTTGAATATTTAACCACATTCACGTCTTCTTCCAGCCAAGCCTGGGTCCTTGCTAATGGAGTGTCGTTTTCAGCTCTATCATAAAATACTTTGCGAGGAGTAATGGGATGCTTAGGGGTTGGTTCAATATCGACGAGCGATGGTGAACGTACTATATCTTCAAAATCTATAAGTAATATAAGTTTAACATTATATTATACAACTATCCAATGATACGATTTTCATATTCAGTAAACTTTTACATACTCAATTCACTAGATACTGTTTGCTGAAGAAACTCTTTGCTACTTTTATGACTTAAGTCATCAAAATACTGATAGTTATCTTGAGTATCCGCTGCGGTTGTGTTGAAGTCTGCAAGATGTAACAGTCAAAACAAGTATAAGCATATCTTTAATAGAAAATTAACATTGCTTGAATTATTTTACCTGACTGATGAACCAAATGCCGGTATTTATGAACTATTGCATTCCTGGAAAAATCATCCAATCAATAATCTCTTAACAAATCAAACAATTATCACTTTATTAAATTTAGATCTTACGCTGTATTATCTTCTTTGATCTTTGTTAGTTCTAGTTCTATTGGTTTCGTATCTTGATCTCCTGAAAAATAGCTCGCAGATATAATTCAAACAAAACATAATATATTTTCAGCTATAATTATCTAATCGCGACTGTATCCTGGTGAATCTCCTCTGTCATTTAGTTTTAAGAGCTAAATCTTATTAATATTATAAATATGAAAGTTTGTTTGTTTGGATGTTTGTCCGTCAATCACGCTGAAACTAATGAACGGATTTTGATGAAATTTGGTATATACTTTTTATCCCGAATAAATGGTCCCATGGGATAAAAAAATACTACGCGAACGAAATCGCAGGTGACCGCTAGTGTCTCAATAATTTCAACGACGCAAAATCAAGTATAATACACAATATTTTTACACTCACCATAGCAAATCGCCTTCAACGGGTAAGAGTCAACAAAGTGCTTCTTCTTCTTCTCAATCGCCTTCTCCGTCAGCGTGAGCAGATCGAGCATCTTGCACTGCAGCCACTTCATCGGCAGAGGGCCCTGGCGGGTCCTCGTGGTCCGGAGAGCCAGCTTCATCAGCCGACAGACCACGCGGTCGAGTTCCACTGTGATATCTTCATCAGCGGTCAGCATCGAGCGAAGCTTACGCACTTTGTGGTCGAGAGCTCGGTGGAGGAATCGCCCTAGTGATATTCAAGCCAATGATAGAAAAAGCGATATTAGTTCGTATCAAACAAATGTTTTAGATACCTACTTGTTTATACAGACGTGCATCCTGAGATGAATCCATGAGAAATGCTGCCTAAACCGCGGATGACACCACTATTGAAAACAGCATAAAAAGTACCCAAAGTTATACCCGAACTTGGAACTTACACATTTTGTCCCTCAATCTGTACCTACTGTTCGGGACTATTACAGTTCTACATACTAATTCACCAAACCGGCCATATTAAGGCTGTGCCTAAATATACATCACCCAAAAAGGGCGAACATACTAAGTACGTATTTCAGCCTTCACATAACTAGATTAAATTAAAGTACAAGAAAAAAGGTAACCATTATAATCAGGCATGATCGTGCTTCCATCGGAAATCGAAGTGGAATGAACATCAGTATCCCACTGCAAAGAGCAAAATGTATTATTAGCAACCTTCGTACAAATGACTTACGGACTTATAGTACCTACCAATGCCTTGGTTATTTTCATTTAAAAAGGGTTATTTCTTAGTTCAAAGTTCAATCAAACCAAACATGCAAAGTAAAAACATTTATTTTAATCCTTACACTCAATATTACTTATAACTTAAAAAATAAATGGCATCACCCGCTTAAAAAAACTTAATTAAATCTTTTAAAATCAAAACAGAATCATAGACTTTTAGATGTAAAGAATGAAACATCATTTATCCTCATACACCCGACAAATATCTCGCTCTTTGCGGTAAAACAGATAATTATCACTCCTCGAAGTGCTCAAAGCATAAATACATTACATGGCAGCCTAACGTGACACTTGAACTCATAACCATTCAGACTGGGCGATTGTGATTTGTACTGGTTGGCAGTATAATATAAAACTAAGGACTCCAGCAGACAGCTTATGCATAGCCACAATTTACTCTCTCTCTTCAGACGCCTTAATACCAGTACAACCAGAGAGCACTGTACTGATTGTACCAGGTAAAATCGTGTTCATGACACAATGAATCTTGATATTTTAAAAAACACGGTGCCTGTCTTTCTTTTTAAATATACACACAAAGGTATAGAGAAATCAAATAATAATTGATGGCGGAGCCAAATATTTTCGGCAAGTTAATAACAAATGCGTTGCATTGGATTGGCCTCATCGAGACCCATTTTGTATCACTGAACCATCGTGGAAAGTACCCATACATAATGGTATTCAAATAAACAAATAGCTAGGACATTCCATCAGTAGGTGATGAAATCTTTTCCTTTTACAAATTGATCACGTTTCGGCAACGTTATCTTTAGGCAAAGATATCATAATTACGTCAGAGAACGCGTCGTCGTGCCAGTCTTCGTCGCGCGACCCGACAGACACGTTGTCGACGACCAGCCTCGAGTATATCACCAAATCGTCTACTACTTCATAGCCATTCCATTCGAGTATATCTCTGGAAAGATAATAAACTATAGTTAAGGGTGGGTTGGGCAACTGGGTTACCGGAACCTGTGTTCTGTGGGGTTTTGTGAAAGTAGCAGCTATTACTACATTGCACCTGATTGTGGATAAGAAGATTCCAGGTTCGAATTTCCACGTCGCCATGAAATGTGCAGGCTTAGGGAGTCGTTTGAAAGATCTTGAGAAAGATAGTAGTGAAGACAAAATAGTATGCAAAACTGAACTTCATCCGAAAAAAAGGCCTGATTAAAAAAAATAAATATGAAAAAACAAAAATTACGCACAGTTAAGGGAGCAGCGCGTTATTATAGTTTATTTTCCTATAGATAGAGAGTTTTAGGAAAGGTAGAGCTTAGTGGAACTTCCACTCGCTCGTCTACGGATTACCTTCACATTACAGAAGACCACAGTGAAATAGCACTTCCTAACTTTAGTGCTATGTTACTGCTGGTGAGTGAGGTCGCCAGAGCTCAGTAACGGCCCTCCGTTCCATACCCTTATGGAGGTTTCAAAGGCAGGCAACGCATCGGCGACCCTTGTGCGGTTTTTTATGTCCATGGGCAGTGGTGATCCCTTAACATTAGGTAACCCTCTTGATCTTTGCGCCTGCCTATAAGCAGGCTTTATAATATATCCAGAGGGTTAAAAAAAAGTTAAATAAATTAGAAAGTTTTATCTTATAAATATTTCACAACATCACATACATAAAAAAAAAGTTAAATAAATTAGAAAATTATACAATCTTATAGAAATCTGCCTTCTACACTTACTTGACTTTATCGACATCATCAGTGATGTGTTCGACCACTCGCATCAGATGGTCGATGGATATCTCCACCTTGTTCACGTCCGCCGAGAACTCGTCCTCGAACTGTGTGTCTATCAGTCTATTTATCTCATCCGATATTAGTTCTATAATCCGGGATTCTTCAGACTTAGTCTAGAACAAGAAAAATTTAAGATTAAGGAAGCTTAATAGTTTAGCCTCCATCAATATAATTTCCTACAGTTACTACCTACTTATCATAATGTTAATAATTAACTAAGTAAATTCCAAGACTAATAAACCAGCCCTAGGTAAGCTTGAAGCTGTACTATGATTATAGGGAAGGGATAGACTGGACAGATAATAAATACTTTTAAAACATACAATATCAAAATAGATACATTTGCCCCTAGCAAAATTCAAACTTGCGAGTCTTTGTTTTATACAAATACAAAATACAAATACCTATATATTTATATTTTCTGTTCTAGAGTTAGTTAAACCACTAGACCAGCGACAGTGTAATCGTCGAGACGTGATCGTAATGTTCGTCTACTCTACGACTAAGTAAACTTCGAACTACAAGGCTAGGTCGGAGGCGCCTGTAACGTCCCTTTAATCTGGCGCCACGGGCCCTATCTTGAACCCGGTACTGGCTAGTGGAATTCACTAAATAAACAAAATGATATAGTGTGAACTGCAAACATACCTCAAACGGATAACTATACTCCCTAACAGTCTTGTAGTACTGATTCCAATACGGAGCGTTGTCGCCCCAGTTGATATTACACCACAGATCGCCTTCTGCTTTCTCCTTAATTTCGTTGTTAAAGTTCAACATCCGCGTCAGATGCTTTATATCGTCGACCACCTCACGAGTGTGCACGAGGGAGTCGACTTTATTCCTTGCCAACATGTTTTGTGTTGTTTTTGAGAACTTTTTGACTTGTAACGTTGTGCAGTTCAACCTGAAAAATTCATATAGTTTCATATAATTTTTTTTTTTAATGCATTTGACAAACACACCAATTGCCTAGCCCCAAACTAAGCTCGAAGCTTGTACTATGGAAGCTAGGGAACGGATAGACATACTTAAATACTTTTATAAACACCCATGACTCGAGTACAAATGCCGATGTTCATCACACAAACATTTGCCCCTAGCGGGATTCGAACTCGCGACCCTTGGTTTTGTAGCCAGTGTCTCTAGCCACTCGACCAACGGGCCTGTCACGCTGCAATGCTGTGTAATTATTAGATACTTGCAATTGAAAACATATAAATGGCTACAAAGAAGTTTAAAATGCCTTTAAGTTGGGGATCTGTCTAATTTGCTGCTAAGCTTCTCAAATACCAGCTCACTACAGTGAGAAACCTGCACTATTTTATTTAGCTTCACTACAGATGCAATCAATACTCTACCAACTGTAACAAGAATTAATTATCTACAAATATAAAACACAGGATTATTAGGATAGGAATTATCATTTAGACCTGCTATTCACATCTTCTATTACATAATCCTTGCTATGAATCTTTCTCCTCGGCACCAGAACATCAAAACAGGGCTCTTCGTCGAACATTAGAAAGTTTTTGCCCGACTCAGTGTCCAAGTTACACTGAGCGGTCTTATCACGGTATTCCAAGGACTCAAGGGAAAATGTAGGGGTCAATACAAGTGTAACGCAGGATTGCTTGTCGGAGAATACAAGTTCTGAATAGGATTCGATGCTGGAAGTAAGGATAAGTTAAGGAGGAGATTCAATATGAGGGAAAAGTTTGTTAATGTGTTGTCTCTTAAGCCTTAGAGTGATTGGGAACGTATAGCGATTGCACCTTAATAATAACAGATGCATTTTAATTTTAATGAATTAAAGACCAGTATGTGTACTAATGGTGCTTTCAGTATGTTATAATAGCATATTTATACTTACTTGTTTGGCGAATACAGCGAGTTACTTTCAGTAATAGTAATGGGATTATCTAAACTTCCAATAATATCACAGACATTGTTTGGACTTGGTTTTTCTGAAAAATATAATACATAACTCATTATTTTGTTAGCAAAAGGAAGGCTTAGCGTTCATACACAAAGTAACATTTTGAATTAATATATTTTATTTATTTAAAACAAAAGATGCATCAAAAAAATACTGAAAACTAAACTAGGCAACTCTATGCTAGAGCCAGTTTAATATAGCATTTTATGGATGTTAGTGATAACAACCACCTTCAATCAAAATTTAAGAGATTCAAACAAACTCCTTACTTGCAACCAGTGCCAAGCTATTCAAATCAAGGTCCCGTTGTTTATGATAGTCCTTGGAGACGAAGAGAGCCAGTTGACTGCAACAGCCATAGTGTAGTGTGCCAGCGGGGCCAGGTCCAACACCTCTGCAAAAGACTGAATACTGCGGGTAGCGTACCACAATATTGGTGCACCTGAAAAGCATACAATTAATAACATTAAAATTTAATTTAACAAAATGTTTCTTTTTTTGTAGCATTTACAGTATAGAATCGAAATCGCATCTAATTTTAAACTTTTCATCCAAGTTTTTTATTATTTTTTTATAGCATTGTCAGTCGCCGGTAACTTACATGTATGTACAAGGATATTATGTTATTGCAATCTGCAGACCCGTCTTGCCCACTGGAAACAATGGGCACGTGCCCAGGGCCAGGCAGGCAGGATTGGGCTCCACAGACTAGGTTCTGGGGGCCCCACATTTACCAAACAAGAGGCTTAAATGCCCATGTGCCCAGAGCCCTAAATTGGTGAAAAACATTTGAACTACTTGCTACTTCAAATACCACTAACATTTCCAATATGAACTCACCAGTCATGAAACTGTTCTCTAGACCATTCAAAGAAATGATCGAGTCTCCTCAATCCATTCCTCTCTAAAGATTTAAACAATGGATTAAAATCTCCATTTGGTGTGGTAATGACTGCAATCCAAGGTTTGATGAATCCAAATATGTTGTGAACGAGTCGGTCCAAGTCGTGGGGTAGCATGTGTTCAATCATCTCTATAGCTATGACGGCATCGCAGCCAATCAGCCTGTAGTCTGGATCTGCTGCATTACCTTGATACAGCTAGCACGAAAAAGAAGTAAAGATGTAATGTCTGTAATTTATAAGGCATAAAGCACAAGATAGCTTGTATAACAACAAGAAAATGACTTAATAAATTTACTATTATACAAATTAAGTCTTATTTGTTTAAATGGTTTTGCAGGTATGGTATGTAACACAATCTCTTTTTAAGTATCATAGTGGCTCGTCCTGGCTAGGCATGGGCGCTTAACATGTCATTCATACACTTTTTTTTTATGTAGCCTATATGTTGCTCGGGGCTAATGTAGCTTTCCAATAAATTGGTCCAGCAGTTTTTGAGCCTCTTCATTAGAACCAAACAAACAAACAAAGTTTTCTACTACTATTTCTACTAATATTATATCTTTATCAAAAGTGTGATGCCAGTGCAGTGCAGAACACTGTAAGTCCAATAATATATTACCCACAGGCATTTTTACAGGCAGTAGAGTATACTCCAATACTCACTGTAACTTTTAATGGATTTTCTCTCTTTGGCACATACTCATCACATCCCAATAGGTCCGATGAGCACCGCAGCGGTATACTCTCAATATCCACACCCAAAATAGACTTGATCCCCGGAACCTCTTTCAGGTACTTAATGAAGCTCATATCATGATATCCAAAATCGACCACCTAAAATGAAAAATAGACACAGTTGCAATAGAAAGCAGTGTAATGAATAAAGACCACTTCGTACTTGGAATGCATTGCCGGAACCTTTAACACATTATTATCATTTAAATGTGTATCTTATAAGAATTATGGTGGTAGTCATAAAACTAGTCATTGCCACCTTAAACGAATACAAAACAAAAAAAGCCAAACCTTTTCAAGCTTCCCGCACCATCGCTCGTCCATAAGACAGTCGCTAACAGCTGCGTACCGTTGCGCGTACATTGGCGGGAAGAACACCACACCTTTCTCGTCATCATACTCGGCGAATACATGGTCTTCAGACTCCTCATCGTCAGAACAAGTCGAGTGCCGGTTAAACGTCAGAGAGAAATGCTTGTAATACGGCCGAAGCAGCCGGTCTATAGCAGCGAACAGAGACTCCCGGAAGAAAATCAACGTTTGCAGAGCAATAATCATGATGTAAAACTGGAGATTTATAATAAATTCAATAATCCCCGCGGAAATCAGATAATCCCATGATGTTCACATGTTTATTTTGGACAGCTGTTTACTTTACAAACTTTTTAAAAACAAATTGTCAAATTGATGTTAAAGACTTCGGCCTCCTTCTTCTTCGACTGAACGAACTAATAAAATCAAAATAATTTTAGATAGCTATATGCCGTGGCATGCCCCGTGGCCATAAGTTGATACCTATTAATATAAAATATTGAACAATACTTTTTACTACTTTACTAATTTTAATAGTCATACATTTTGATCCAATAATATTGCGTCGGGTATATTGACGATTGACGACAACAAAGATCTAAAAAAATGTCGTCATTTATGGTGAATGAAATTTTTTGAATTAAAAGAGCCTGCGTGCATCGACAAATGTATATTATTCAAATGATGAAATAAATAAATATATTTTTTTACAAAGTAAAATCAAAAATGTTCAGCCTGTAAAAAAAAGAACTAACAGGCAAAAAAGAATAGTAGGTAGTTGCAAATAAATATAATGTAATCAAATACTTTGATAATAATTAAACAAGCTTACCGACCGTCACAAGACAAGTCATCATCCTAATCCGCCTAGCGTTTATCCCGTTTCAGTGCGGGGTCCGCTTTGATCATAATACAGGATTTGGCAAGTTTGGTAACTGGTTATTACATTGAAGCGACTGCCATCAGACCTTCGTATCGTAATCCTTAAAGGCGAACCAGACAGATTTGACCATGGTTTTACACTCAGAAACTTTCTGAATGCGCAGGTTTCCTCAAGGTATTTATTTTCCCTTACCGCCGACGCCGCCGAGCTAATAGCACAAATCCACACAAAGATTTATCAAAAAATCCAGAGTTGTGGGCCTGGATTCGAACCACGGACCTAACGTATGTGAAGCGCGGTCCTTACCAATAGGCCACCATCACTCTTAACGTTAATAATTTATAAGTAGGGTTGGATTAGTAATTTACGAGTTCCGCGAACACAGACTGAGTGCGAAGGCGGCGGGGACATGGCAAAATAATTTGAGAATGCCTCTGTGCATGATGTACGCACTTAACAGAGAAACACCGTCCACCCTTTTCGATTAAGCATGTAATTATAATTTTTGTGCCTGTGCTTGTGTTTAGTTTTAAGAAAAAATACGGATAACTGCCTGACTTTGACAATTAATTGACATTTGTTTGACAGCATAGTGACAGAGTTGTCAATGTCAAGATAAAAAGTGTTGCGTGGAATGGAGTCAAGCGAACGAAAATCTGGATTGAGCGTTAAAATATTCCATTAACCTTACATTTACGTTTGATCGTCGCAATAATTCAAAAGGTATGTTCGCGGAAAAAGTTTCATTTTAAACTTGGATTCTTGAAGAAACTTGTTTAAAATCCTACTTGAATTAATAAATCATCGCCTCACAAATTGAATAGAATGAAAATGTTGTATGTATTCATCTCAATGATAAATCTACAGCACTATGCGGTCATTTGATAAATAAAACAATACATAGGTAACATATTTATTCTTTGTGCAACTGCATCATATTTTATTTTATGTGTGTGTTATAATTTCCATGCTGACATTATTTTGTTCCTATTTGTAATAGTAAACACATATTATTCAAGTTACTCTACCTTTTCAGGATTGTAAAGGATTTAGGATTCAATGTAAATAACTAAAAATATAAAACAATGTCTGAACAATATCTTTTACAAGAAGAAGAAGTAGATCAGGATGTGGAGAGGAGTGAGGAGGCTGGAGCTCAAGGCGCAAATGAAATCATATTGTCTGATCAAAATCAAACACTTACACCAAATCGTAAAATGTTAATTCAAAGGTAAAAGAAACTGTTTTCTACAACAAAATTGAGTATAATTATAAACACATCTAACAAGGAAAAATTCATCAGATCTACCTAGTGTCTTGGTAGCTTAGTGGTCAGAGTGCTTGACTGGATTGTAAGAGGCACTGGTTTTTAGTCCTGCCTGAGCCAACTGAGATCGGATGAATATTACTTTGTTTATAATTTTAATAATGAACACTTCTAACTACTCTTTTAACATACCATTTTTTTTGTTATAAATTGATAAAAAGTATCAGTAGGTACAGTGCCTGTTTGAACTTTACCAGCACACTCGGCAAGGTTTCTATGGCGCTCTCTATCAATAAGTAAACATTGAACTATAAGGATAGGTCGGGGCAACCCAGGCCATCGCCCAAGCGCTCCCTACGCTAAAACTACTACTGAATTGGTGTACTCAATGAATTAAATAAAATCTATGAAATCTATACTTCAGCTGTAAATCCATGTTATTGTTCTTTATTTTCAGGGTCTTCCATTTGTCAGATGCACATACAGTAGAAGAAAAGTCTAATTATGTTATTGTTGACTCTGAAGAGGAGATCACGAAACTTGTTTATGGAGGCCTCTTTCGTGGCAAGTATTACAGTAAGTCATCAAATCTGATAATCAGCTTGACTAGAATGCTATTTAGTAATCCTAGAATATTATGTTTATTTTATAAAATTTCATCATCATCATCATTTCCATTTTCCGTAATGGCGTCTTCAACCATCATGACACATTCAACTATGGAAGGTTTAAATAAGGCTTGCAAATCCGAATTTACTTATAAAAATTAATGCCCTGATGGTCTAGTCAAGTCTAGTGTTTTAAGTACCAGGCTCCTAATTCACTGATAGCCAGGGTTTTTGATCACCAATTTGCATTAGGCAAGTATAGTGATTAAGCCAAAACCCATTTTTGTAACAATTATATACAAAAATGTTTCATACAGTATTTCATACAAAAATGTTTTTTTACCTCTAGAGTATTGTCCAGAGAACTACTGCAAGAAGCATGCTCCAAACTTATTTGAGCTTGAAGATGAGACGTTAGTAAGGCTTGGTGACAAATTTGAATCACTAGAATGCTTCCGCTTGTATATTGATGGCAATGCGAGATCATGGAAATATTACTTGAAGTGTGCCGACTCTCACCGGAAAAATGGGATGGACAGTTTTGTCTTTCAATGCGTTTTTGCAAAGACACGTAGCAGACATTCTGCATCAAAAGGTTTGAGAAAAAGGTATGTAGTTTCAATTTCATTTATTTATATTTCAGTTATATTGTGTATGGTTATTAGGCCAGGTCTGTTTCAGCCATTGAGGTATTATTACACATGGAGTGAACATAGAGAACAAAATCAATGCATCAACTTGGAGGGGGCGGATAATGTAGTGATTATTTTGTCTTTTTATCTATGAAATGATACACCACTAGCTTAATTTTTCGTCCTAAAATGTTTTGTGCATGTTTTTAAAACACAAGACGGAATATACAGCAACTTTTGTCCATGGGCAACGAAGCGTATAAGAAAATATTTCTTTAACGTGTCTACTCTATACATAGTAGTAATACCTCAATGGTTTCAGCAAATTAATATTTCTTTGACTCGAAAACTCATGCATTCAAATCATACCTTTATCTGAAACCTCCTTTGTTTTAAGAGTAATATTGGTAACTTCTTTTTTTACAGAACGTTTGCTGTGCCGAGATGTGAATGTCCATGCAGAGTGATATTAAAACCAGTACCGTTTGATGCGAAGGACTTGACAGTGATTTATGTCTGCAACCACCATGACCACCCTCTCACTGAAGAATACTTTTCGAAGCTCCAGCATGGGAGACGAATTCATCCAAGGATTAAAGAGGAGGTGAATGTTGTTGGTACTCATACATGCTAAGGGTTATGATGTGTTTGTAAAAAAAAATTGTTAATCCATTTTGGGGTTTAAAAAAAGTCTTGAGACATTTTTCTCTATAAGGTGTAATTATGCCCAGTGCTGGTTTTAATTGTACAAGCGCCCTGTGCGAGATTTCTACGTCGCACTCTATTACTAAATAAACTTCGAACCATAAGAATAGGTTGGAGGCGCCTGTGACGCCCAGGGCCGTGGCTAAACCGCGCCCTATTCTAAAACCGCTACAATTTATGCCATACATACATATATGTTTTTATGATACTAGAAGGTTATTATTCAGCGGTTATTATTTGAAGTGGTTCCAACATACCTAAATAATATTGAATCTATATACTTTATACTTATATGTATATGCATAAAATTAAAATTTCTTGTTTACAGCTGATGGATCTATTATCGCTTGAAGTGGACCGTGAAATAGTGAAGAAATACTTTGAGTCACTTACTGGTTATAGTATGAGTTATACATTTTTTAACAATATGATAATCCGCATGAAGAAAAATAAAATGGAAAGGCGAATCTCGTATGAGAAGCTTAAAGAAATGTATAAGAAGATAGAAAGTGAGTATGCCCATAAAGTATGTTGTTGTATGAAATAAGATTGTAAAAATATTATAAATTTAATTCATTTTCTATTTGACAGAAATACAAGAAGAAATGGGCTTGAGTGGTGATATTGAAGATAATGTAGACAATGATTTAATGATACATGAAAGCACAATAAAAGGTAACGTAAGCCCTTTTCTCTTTGCACTACAAGTGTAAAAAACTTTTTAATTAAAAAAGTAACAAAAATATTATTCATTAAATAAAAAAAGCCATATTTAATTTCAGACAAAGCATCACAAGTAGTAGAAGCAATCAATGTTTTGAAAGCAGTGTCCACGAAGAAAAGATATTTAAAGCGGGCAAAACGTAAGTCTATCTATACCTACTATAAAACGGCTTTTGCTTCTGGGTGCAATGTGGTAACCAGGCTTGTCAATTCCGGATCGGATCATAGTCGCAGCGTACCCTGGGCTCCGAGGCAATGGCCAAGGATGCAACCGAGATAGGATGTTGATGAATGACATTATGAATGCCGCTTCAGTATACTGAATAAAAAAAAAATTGAACGTCGTAAAATATTCGTTTTTTAGATGCTCTAGTTTTTGATTTCGTTGTTTTTAGGTAGAGAGCAAGATTCAGAGAAACCTAATAAACGGCAAAGAAAAGGACAAGTTACTGTTCAAGGTGAGGAAATAAGAATATGTGTTTTAATGAATTAAGGAACTTGGATATTGATGGGCCCGTTGGTCTAGTCGTCTAAGACCCTGACTACTAAATAAAGGGTCGCGGGTTCGAATCCCGCTAGGGGTAAATTTTTGTGTGATTGACGACGTCTACTACACGAAACGGGTCTCAATCACCTCACACAAAAGTTAGATATATTTTATGGATTCTTTTTTAATATCTTTTATAGACACAGATGGAAACGCATTACAACCTCAAGTTGAAAATAGCAGGAGTCGGTTAGAAGCGCGCCTGCATGAATTGAGACATGACAGAGAAACGTTGCAGAGCATCAGGCATCTCCAGGACTCCGTGCGATGCGAGACTCAGGACAACCCTTGGGTTAACGACCAAACTCCCGCGCCACACAAGTAAGATACTGTTTTTTTATATTTAGCCCGGCGAATGACCCCACTCCACCTGTATCGTATACTCATAATAAATACTTAATATCGCAATGCTTCGGTCGGACCAGTCATTTTGTGCTGATCATTTTAGTTGCATCCGTTCGAAACCGGGTCGTTCTCGCTGGTGATGAATAGTTTATGCCGCAATGCTTCGGTAATACTACTAAATGCAAACATCAACACACAGGATACAAAGATTTCTTTCCAAAAACATGCATGTTATTAAAAAAAAAATTGTTTAAAAAAACTTTTGTCCTATTTGTGTGGCATAATGTGTGGACTCAGATTTTATATTTTTATTCTAGCATATCACGTCCATCGAAACGTGCTAAGAAAGTACAGGAGCCGACCCCAGTTATTTTACCACAAGTCGTGTCAGAAGACATCGTTATCGAAACCCCACAAATAGATGAAACCTTCGTTCCGAACCAAGAAAATGAAATTACTGTGATGAACGCAACTGTTGAAGAATGTCCTGACACCATAGCAAATTGTGTGCAAGTGGTAGATTGTAATGAAATTGATCTGGACGGTAATGTTAGTTACTGTATTCAGTATGATGAGAATGGTAAAGAAGTTGATAACGAAAGTAACCAAATTGTTCTGATGTTTGAAGAAGATCCTAACTTTGAGGATGTCCCAGAAGTGCAGATTCGGGCAACAGAGTTTGCTACTGTTAGCATTACATCTGATAATAACCAAAATAACGATAATAGTGAGGGTTGTCCCTCACATGTCCCAGAACATGATACAGAAACCAGAAATGAAAGTCATCTTCATGTAACGAGTAATATACAGGTTGTAGACACGACTTGTTGCGATAACCCTGAGGACATTGAAGAGGAGGTCTATGAGCTCATACAGACGAATGATAAAAAAGTATTGCCGAGAAAAGAAATTGTAGATACTGTTATTTTGAACAAACCAAAGCCACCTCCAAAGCAGACGTCAAAACGTGTCCAACGAATTTATAATGACACCATACCAAAAGATCTTAAAAACAAATCTGGAAAGTATAAAAGAACTGACTGGAGTATAGAAAATTCTGTGCACAGCCGAACGCATCGGAAAACAAAGCTGGCGAGTAGACATGACAATGATGTTATAACGCAGTATTTCAAAGAGAAATCGGAAGAGTAAGTGGCGTTCTGTTTAAATTTTTAGCCTTTCGGATCGCACCATCTAATAAAAATATTTTTTTTGAAACTTATGTCAATTTGGCAATTTTATGTTTATCTAAAAATTATCATTATGATCAACATGTTATTGTAGCAAAGACTGTATTCTAGCAAATACTAATATTCTGGCGATTGATTTTATATGATAATATAATTTATTTCTGTTTTCAGGTACATGAAAGACATCTTCAAATCCGATCTGGATAATCTGGAAGAGGACGAATGCTATATGATTGTTGTAGAAGATAATGGAAATCAGAATTCTGACGATGAAGATGGGTATCGAAATTGGGTTGAAAATTTAGAGAAATACGATCGGTTGAATGGTGAAGAAGTTGTGACGACAAAGTTTGAGCGTGATGAATCAGAAAGCGAGATTTATATTAAAGTGGATTCTGAAGGACTTGAAGAAGACGACAACGTTAGCGAAAATTTGGATAAAGGCAGTTGTAATGATCTGGATGAATCGGAAAGTTCGGTTAGTTCTGTAAGAATACAAACTAACAAAGAGAAAGTTGAACTTGAAAGGGCTGTGTATCGTCTTAAACGACAGAAACTGGCTTTGGAACGTGACATTGAGGAGTTGGTAGCAACCAAAGATGATTTGATCGAAGACATCACTACTGCATCAAGGATTGCCAAGCGAAAGTAGGATAGGTAGCTTTAATTGAATTTGTACAGATTTTAAAACCTAGATGAAAAATAATGTCGAAAAAATTTTTAAATAAAAATATTTATTTTTACACAAAACCTCGTTTTTTAGGGTTCCGTAGCCAAATGGCAAAAAACGGAACCCTTATAGTTTCGTCATGTCTGTCTGTCTGTCTGTCTGTCCTGGCTCGTTCTCCGCCGTTTCTGAACCGATTGCCACGAAAATTGGTGGAGAGATGTATAGTGATAATTCAAGAATTGGTTTTTAAAATAATCGAAAAATAATTATTTTTACCCCCCCTCCCATACAACGAAAAGTAAATTCGAAAAAAAAACTTCGACTTACCCCATCGTGTGGGGTATCGTTAAAAAGGTATTTTTAAATAAATACAATAAAACTTGCCTTGAAACCATGTGGATCAAACACCCCAGTCTCGAGATATATTAATACAAATTTAAAATTAGAGCGTCCCCCCCCCCCTTAACTTTTGAAATACTATTACAATAATTTTGAAAAAAATGTCCTGTATACCTCCAAGTAAGTACTTTCAACGAAAACTATAGCGAACTCTGTTTCATACATAGTTATTTTTATACAACTTGACCAACTTATGACATGCAGTTGCCCTTACTAAATGGTGGGTGTCTTAAGCGGTCGGGCCATCTTTTAGCTACGGAACCCTTTCATGGGCGTGTCCGACACGCTCTTGGCCGGTTTTTACATTTATAAATGCTAGGTAAATTTCTAGCACTTTCATTTTAATAAAAGTAAGAACTCCAGAAATATCATCTACATAGTTTTTGTAATATCATCATTAAGTTGCATACTTCCGAGGAGGCAATCTAGTCCTTACAAACTAGGGCTGCTAACTTTTATACATGTTCCTTATATTGTACCTTATATTTTTTCAAGTATTTTAGAAAATAATATACATTTATTCCGTACTTGTTATTAATTTACGCTTTTGATAATAAATTATACGCCTTCGTGGTATTTTGAAGCTAAGAAATCATTGAAGAAGTACATTCGATATGTATCTTTTTTATTTTACTACACCTTTCCTAAAAGTTTTAAGTACCTTCTTCTTCATCATTATCTTCATGCCCTAAAGCATTAAAGCATTTATTTTAATGTATAATTTTCAAAATTATAAACTAAAATTCTGTCTGGAGCGCTTGCCCGGATTGTGAGAGGTGGTGGCATCAATATCCGCCTGAGATCGGAGGATTTCGTCTTTGTTTATAATTAAAAAAAATATAGATTTTTACAGTGGGTTGGGAAAACACTAGGACGAAGAAAAAGAAGACAGTATTCTTACAGTTAACAGCCCTATTAATGCCTCTGATAGCTTAGCCCTACGCACGTGCTTCATAGTGGTTGAAGTTGAAACAAAGATGATTTGTTTAAACCATTGGTACTCAACCTTTTTTATATATGGGCCACAAGCCCGTCTTAGTCATGGTGTCGCGGGCCGCAAGCAAACATTACCGTGGGAGAGCCGGAGTGATACCACAGCCTCACAGAAAATCTCACAGAGGGCACTGGAGGCCCAACTCCCCTCCTCCCTTTTTTTCCTTATCCCTTCCCCACCAAGACCAAAAGACCAGCAGCGCACCTGTGGGGCTTTGGTCTTGCAGGTTTCCATAGACGGTGGTTATCGTTATGTTACCATCACGTGGTCTTACGTAAAAAATAATTATAATTTAGGATATTTAGAAAAGGTAGTTATAATAACACTAAAATATTAGGAGAGATAACCACGTGAGACACAAAAGTCTTTTGAAAAGATGTTGATCATTCAATGTGATTTTTGAAACTGTGAGCGCGTTTTAATAATTTTGTCCAGATCAGGCTTATCGCTGCATGCTAACTAGATGAGAATCTGTAAGTTTTTTTCTATAGTATTTCATTTCCATAAAGACTATTCAAACGGGTACATAGACCCAACGAAAGTTAGTAGCATATGAGGACTTCTTTAAACATCTTTATATTTTTGGGGAGCAATGCTCCAAAATTCCGCATATTCTTTGTTTTCCCTTTTTTTTTAAGTAGAGCTTCTTGGTTGGTATCGTTTTAAAGTCGAAAAATTCATCGAAATGTATAATAGTTAACAACTATCTCTTATTGCACGTGGGCCACTAATAAAGGCCCAGCGGGCCACATGCGGCCCGCGGGCCGCAGGTTGAGTATAGCTGGTTTAAACGCCTAGTATCGGACGGGTGAAAGTCGCCATTGTCTGTCAGAGCATTGTCTGGTCTATCACTCGACCGGTTCCGCTCATGCTGTCTGTGATGAAATATACCACTTTTAATAACTGTTGGCAACTATTACAATAATTTGGTAATGTATAAGTGGCTTAAAAGTGTTGGGTCCGAAACTTGACGGGACCATCCAATGTAGGTATACCTACACACAAAGGGAATGACAAAGATCACATTCTTCTTAATATATAGGTATTCTAGATTAGACCTCTGAATGTATGAGTTGAACCCATACAAGCAAAGTTTCATTTAGTGGTGAAATTAAATTTTAATATGCTAGGTGCTTATAAAAAATAAAAAAATCATTTCTGTAATTTTATTATCTCTTGAGTAGTAAAAATCTTGTGTTGCAAAAATGGTTGCAAACAATGGAAATTTTTTTTGCTAAATGTCCTAGATAATTCTTAGTAGGGACGTCAAAGTCAAGACGAAGAGGGTGGGGGGGGGGGGGGTTGGAAGAAGCTGCCCCTGCCCGAAAAATCTGATTAGGTATGTCGTTATTTTAAAGTGTGCAGAATTGCAGCGGTAGTGTAGTCAACAAGCCACTTATCACGTTGCGAAGTAATTCCAGCGGCCAGGAGACGCGTACAAAATTAAACTTTCACTACATAATGTGTTTACAATCTTTTAACCTTACCATCTCAGAAAAATCGTTGGAATGAAATTTGTATTTTGAAAGTCTATAAAGACCGTTGGTCTAGTGGTCAGGGACCCAGGATACAAAACCGAGGGTCGTGGGTTCGAATCCCGCTATACGGACAGTTACACAAATTACTTATCCCATCCCAACTATATATTATATATAATATTATTATTATAAATGCGAAAGTAACTCTGTCTGTCTGTCTGTCTGTCTGGCTGTCTGTCTGTCTGTCTGTCTGTCTGTTACGCTTTCCCGCTTAAACCTCGCAACCGATTTTGATGAAATTTGGTACAGACAATCTTTAGACCCTGAGACAGAACATAGGCTACTTTTTGACCCATTCCAACCCCCCCACTTCCCCGAAATGAGGGGGTGGAAGTTTGTATGGAAAATCTAAACTACTTGAGTTAGACGCTTGAAATTTGGCATGCAGGTCCCTTAGTAAACTTGATGCTTAGTTGCAAAAGGATACTGCAAAATTCCCACGGGAACGGGAGTTAGCGGGAAAAAACATTCGTATAATGAAAACCGACATCCACGCGGACAAAGTCGCGGGCGGCCGCTCGTAATTTATAAATAATAATATGTTGTGAATGTGTGTAATGTACAAAACATTGCACGAAGTCTATTTAAATTACTAAATGAAGTTAATGTCAATAAAAACTTTTCTAACAGCAAAAATATTGATCTTATTCCGAGATAAAGCATTTGTTTTACGATACCCAGAATCTACCCAGGTGGTATTATCAAATAGGTTCTTAGATACAGACCAGTACAAACTAATGAACCTAGATTTAATATGTGACCTCTTCTATAAGACTTAATGATAGTTCCACCAAAAACCTGGCATCCGCGCAATCATAAGTTCAGTGCTGTCAACTTATTTCGTGTGTGCTGTAGATATAGTCTGATTAACGAAAGATGGCCAAAACTGGTGACTGTCTGCGTTTGTTCACCCGCCCTGTAAAACGAATAAAACAAAATAATAATATTTTAATGTACCTAAGTAAAATATGTGTAAATGTTAGCTCCAGTCATGACGAATTCCATTCGGGCCTCTTTTGCCCCTATCTTTAAAGAGACCCGAAAATCCTTCTGCAATGCAAACGAGGACGTGGGATCACCTGATACTAAGTGATCACCGCTGCTTGTTGATAACAAGGCTTGTCAATTCATGCATGATCATAGTCGTAGCGTACCCTGGGCTCCGAGGCAATGGCCGAGAATGCAACTGGGAGAGGCGCTCTAGGATGATGCTGATGACTTTCCCCAATTGAGCTCTGTTTGATCTGTTTGATCCGACTTGGTCAACGTTTTGGCCATCCTACATGAATCTTAGTATACCTAGGTACACGCAAAGTGCAAACGTGAATGTGTGATGTAACGGAATTAACTGATAATGTGGGCAAAATTATTTATACCTTCTTATTTTACTTCCGCTACCAGAAAAGGTCATTTTTGCAATACCTAGGTGTGTTTGCAAATGTGAATACGGTGTAGAATTTATACATTGTTGACCAACTTTGGTGTTTGATGTATCCGCCAGTCTCTTATGCATTTTCTAAGAGGAGCTTTATATCGTATGTACAGCTTACAATTGGCAGAATGACAGCGTGAACAATGATGAATTTCCAATGTTATTTTTAACGCTTTGAATTTTATAATTCTTTGTCGAAATATTTATAAGAGAAAACAAATAAATCATACATTATTAATTACTTCTTGTTACATTTATTTTATGGCAGATGCGGCAAACGATCTTGAGTCAGGAAATACTGTAGCAGTGAGATTGTTCCACAAAGCTGTCGCTCAATGTCGTCAATTTAAGCAAAGCAATTGCATTACTTCTAACATGACTTTTACCTATAATAATAATAATAATCCTACTACTATTATAAAGGCGAAAGTTTGTATGTGTGGATGTGTGGATGTATGGATGTTTGTTACTCTTTCACGTAAAAACTACTGAATGGATTTGAATGAAACTTTGCCACAATATAGCTTATACATCAGAATAACACATAGGATATTGGAAATCGAAAACCACGCGGACGGAGTCGCGGGCGGCCGCTAGTAAATAATAAATTCATTGGACTAACACACCAATTGCCTAGCCCCAAACTAAGCTCGAAGCTTGTTCTATGGATGCTAGGGAATGGATAGACATACTTAAATACATTTATAAACATCCATGACTCAAGTACAAATGCCGATGTTCATTACAGAAACATTTGCCCCTAGCAGGATTCGAACCCGCGACCTTTGGTTTTCTAGCTAGGGTCTCTAGCTACTCGACCAACAGGCCTGTCTCAGTATGACATCAACAATGATCTTAGTTTGTGCTGAAATAATGTAGGTATTAGGTTAGTTATTACTTGACAGGGAATAAATAAGGAACAATTGAATATTCGATTGTTATGAGGTGCTAAAATTCAGAACAAAGGTGTTATTATGCAAGACACGCCATCATTCAAACAACTTTGGCCGCAACAGTTATCTGATAACCTGACTAGAAATAATAACATATACGTGGAATTATATTAGGTATTGTAGAACATACGGGACCTACATATCCATTTGTGCAGACTTTGTATGTTAAGGCTCCTATTTTCCCAATTGATACTTCCTTTTTTTATTTTTTAGGTTCCACAATTTTGAAGATATTCTACTCAAAACAAAAAGTTGCCTGCCTTTAAAAACCCCATATCTTCCCCAACTGAACTGAATCTGAATCCCCAACTGAATCGAAGCGTATGCGCTAAGATTCATTTTTCTTCATAAACCATTTATGAATAAAACTAATACTTAAAAGATTCACTGAGGTGGTCTCCCGAAAAGCAACGTGGTTCAGGATATCACCGTGCTGTGGATAGGGTATAAATCGATAAAATATGTGTATATAGTGGAAAATCGTACGGATGTGCTTACTATACATTTAAAAGAATCTATGTATGTAGTTACCCTGTCGATAAAAAAAAACATAAATCACCCATCCTTTTTCTGGTTGATTTGTACAAAAAACGTTGCCATGGAAACTCGACACGTAAAGCCTTTTAAATCTTTTGTTTCGACAAGAATATCACACGGCTTCCGTTAAATGTATTCATCAGGTTTCGCCAGTCTCTTCCTCGTTGCATTAAAACCTGTCTAAAACGCATGAATCGGTTGGTTGTTTTATTTTACTTTTAGGTAGATACTGATTAATCTTAAATAAGTAAATAAATATTCCACAACAACACATACATTGATCTGCTTCCGTGTGAAGTTGCAAGAACTTTTGTGTCAGAATCTGCAGTCGTATGACTTATTTACTTAAAAAGATAGTTACACTATAACACCTAGACCAGGACAAACACACATGTTCATGTACACTCATGTACACCGCAAATGTTTGTGCAGGAATCAAACCCGCGACCTCTTGGTCTAATAGTCAATTTCTTGACCTTAAACACAAAGCGGGTTGTCGAATCTGCATATAAGATTTTTTTCATAAGTAGCGGTTCGGTTTGATTAGTGTAATGAGAGTTGGATACAAAGTGCTACAACCAGCATTATGGTGAATGGCTTCAATCGAGATGTCTATGAAATAAATTCGGCCGGATAAAGTGGCATTTCTTGTGTAGGGTGGTTTGATACAATATATGAATGTCCTTTTCGAGCCGCCGAGGATAGAGCTAAGGACAGTGCCCTATCTCGTAGGGCCTATGTCCAGCAGTGGACTGCGGTAGGCTGATGATTATACTATTCATTAGTCTAACATTAGTTTACCTATAATGTTTAATATTCAAAAGTTTACCTTTACTCTTACAAAACTTCTGGTACAAAAGTGCAAATTAATTACTTGAGGTTTATTTTCAATTAAAAATCTTTATAATATTCGATTCTTCGAAACTTAAATTATTGATCGTAAAAATAATCAATAGTGCAATTATTAAATATAAGTTAACGCATCTATTATAAGAACCAAATTAAAATCATTGCTAACCTATATTAGCTTAGTGCAGTAATTATGATAGTACCTTAGTTGTGAATAGATAGTTATATTTAACACAGTAATATGTATTATATTATTGCCGTGGTCATCACGATATTTTATTTGATGATGAAGGCCTTATAGGCATAATAATCGCTATCGATTTGCAATACATTCCTATAAAAGTTTTATGGATAGACTGAGTTCTAACAGCAAAAGCAACTGCTTCGTCAAAAATACCTTAGTACCACATTAGCTGATTACCTATTAGTATTGTTTCTCTGAAATGTTAAATCGCAGCATAGACCGCGTACCCACTAGGCAATTTTTTACAATATTTCTCATAACAATGAATCTTCGTATCAGTGCCGTAAGTAGCCTTTTATGCGCCCGGTGCGAGCTTTCAAAACTGCGCCCCCTAGTACTACCAGTCTGGTCATTTCTGTGCCCTTCCAGGGTCTGCGCCCTGTGCCTGGGCACCGTTGGCACCGCCCTAGTTTCGGCACTGCTTCGTATTTTTATTTTTATTATGTTATACAGTATTTTAATAAATATTTTTATAGATAGACTAAGTTCTAATTGCAAAAGAAATTTCTTCCTCGAAAATACCTCAGCACCACATCAGCTGATTACCCATTAGTATTGTTTCGCTGGAATGTTAAATCACGGCATAGACCGCGTACTAGGCCATTTTGTACAATAATTGTACCTGTACACAATGAAATTTCGTACTTTTATTACCCATGTGATATTAGCTTGCTTATTTTTTTTAAATAAAGTCTGAGTTCTAATTGCAAAGGAGTTTCTTCCTCGAAAATACCTCAGCACCACATCAGCTGATTACCCATTAGTATTGTTTCGCTGGAATGTTAAATCGCTGCATAGACTTCGTACCGGTTTGCTCGCGACTCCGTACCGCAGGACGTTTGAAAAGGCGCGTGCCATCGCAAAAAAAGTACTATTTTTAAGTAATAAAGTCTATTAAAAAAGTTTTATATATAGTCTGCCTTTTAATAGCAAAAGCAATATCTTCCCCGAAAATACCTCAGCACCACATCAGCTGATTACCCATTAGTATTGTTTCGCTGGAATGTTAAATCGCCTCATAGACTTCGTACCGGTTTGCTCGCGACTCCGTACCGCAGGACGTTTGAAAAGGCGCGCGCCGGCGCCGCGGCCGTCAGTCGAGCAGGGGTCGCCAGCGGGGTCGGATCTAGTCATTGTAGCGGAATCATCATGAAAGTGTTCGTCGTGTTGGCAGCGGTCGCGGCGCTTGCGAGTAAGTAGTTTTGACACTTTTAAAAAAAACTAAAACTTGTGACTATTGAAACTTAAAAGTACCTAAAAATTGAAGTACCTAAAAAATTAAACCTCCTTATTAAAATGGTGTAATTTTTTAGGTACTCTAAACTTTTAAGTACCTAAAAAAATTACACCTCCTTTTTACCCCTTGGTTGAGTTTTAATTTGCGTTAGTTTTCTTATTAGGTTTAATGTTGAGTTATTTGATTACTTTATTCGTTTTGAAGCAATAAATGGTGGTAGAAATAATGGTTTAAACACAGATATTTTACAACAATTACATTACGATTTACGATTGCAAAAAATAGTTTAATAATAGATTATGTACTGAATTCTATTGCAGAAACTAACGACAAATAATCTATACTCTATACTAATATATACAGCTGAAGAGTTTGTTTGTATGTTTGTTTGTTTATTTGTTTGAACGCCCTAATCTCAGGAACTACTGAACCGATTTGAAAAATTATTTTTGTGTTGGATAGTCCATTTGACGACGAAGGCTTTAGGCTATTGGAAATCGAAATCCACGCGGACGGAGTCGCGGGCGGCCGCTATAATATTATAAATTATTAGTGCCAGAGTTATAAGTTAAGATATTATATTAAGCAAAAGTGTACCTACCTAATTGTTGTGAATAAATAAATATGCAATTCAGGCACAAGTATAAAAACTTTAACTTTCCTCGAACTGGCTCCTAACGAGGTCGATGGATTTTGAGAAAATAATGTTGTATAACTAAATTAACTTATAATTAAGTAATTGCTTCCATGTTTTTTTTAGAAATTCACTTCTTTAATCATCAATCATTATTCATTTATGTAATACTCGTAGAACGTCTACGATCGTAGTACTGTGGTACAAAAGACATCAACGCTCACTTTGGAAGATAATATTTTGATCAGTACTAATTTTTGTCAATTATTTAACATTATGTCATATTCCATTGATATTAACTTTTATTCTTTATAATAATAAAGTATATTATTAACCTACCACTAAACACAGGAACATTTTGTTCTTAATTAATAAATACGAGTATATTCAGTCAAATTTCCAACAAAACTACAGTCAATTTGTCTTTGCCTGTAGGTGAAAATATAACGCTTTCTAAATTGCTACAATAAATTCATTTTAAATAGGGTTTTTGCTCATAGATGCAGTTGTACATATAACGTATTTGAAATGCGGACATAAGATGATCATTTGTCGGCCACTATCAAAGTCAAGTCCCAGAAAAGTGTTAGTCTTATTTTTATTAGTATATACTATTAATTATATCAAGTCCTGTTGAGATCTTGGTGTTCCCAGTGCTCGTAACAACTTTAATAATTGTTTCGCAATTACAGTGTAATGGCGAGAGGTTGTCACATAACATCGCTGATTCATAACCTTATTGGATACGTTATGTAACATCGAGGCATACTTTTTTCAGTATACACAAGTTTACTTAAAGATAATCAAAGCGTTTAGGTCCGGTTGGGGTATTGTGGCCTGAAGTCTGAAGATATGAATGAATCTTTATTGCGTATTTTAGAAGTTAGCTTTCTAGACATGACTAAGTGTGCCTTACGATGGAAACTAACCCGGAAAGGCAAATATAGGCGCAACTTTCTTAGGAGACTTATGAACAGTAGTAGACTTGAACCAGTTCATGATCATGACTTACTCAAAGCTCTCTATATAAGCTCAAAGTTTAGACAATCTTGTCTGACACTAGGTTTTGGCACCAAATAATTTATTTAACTTGAATTACGGTAGTCGGAAATGCTTTTGGAATACTTCGCAAGTATAATATTTGAACTATTATCACATTTTCAACTCACGCACATTACGCTTTTGCCATAACTATTAGCAATACTTAGTTCTGGTTAATTACTTTGCGTGTAAATGTTTAATTAAGCATTATACATTTTACGCAACGTCAAAATGATGAAAGTGCAACAAGCGGCTTTATGTCTCTAGCTACTTCGTGAATAGTATTTTATTACTATCCGAATTCACAAAAAAAACTAATGGCGAAAAGATTATTTTAAAACGTTAATAATTTATTTATCTGCTTGTATATCTTCGCAAGATCGGAGCAGCAACTATTTAAAATAATAAGTATATTCTTAAGAATGTTAATAAACTGATAATAAAACGAAGTTCAGCAATTTCAGAGATTGACATAAGTAGTGAATTGAAAACCTTTGAAGTAGAAACACTTGATGACAATAATTTAATTCTAGAAATGATTCATCGAGGTCTAATATTCGAAATTAATATCCAAAGTACGTAACCAGATATGTGTCTGAATATCTTGTTAAATAATAATGATGTGATTATAACGACTCTATCAAGTAACTTAATTTATTAATTACCAGTTATACTCGTACAACCAAACGATGAGGTGTTACCGGTAATTAAAAAATACATATTTTTCCATTAACCTTGTCATTGTATTTGCAAAAAACTACAGTGAAAATAATGTTTCCGTCGATTTGTGTGTAAACGGGGAGTCATTTCCTTTGGCAATTTAACTTTAATGGGAATGTTTGACAGTCATTTGTGTTGTAATTCTTGTCATCGAAACTATGAATTACGAAACAAGAAACACACTATATTTATTACTTTATTGGGTTTTATTATATTTAATATGAAACGCCAAGCATATTATAATATGGCACAGAAATACAATATTTTCCAAAAATAAACAGTGTTTATTCACCTTGATCTACATATATTTATAACACTTATGTTTATTCATTTTGCGGATCAAGATGAGGTTAATGGATGGAAAATGCACATTTACATACCACCACCTAAATATCTATTTAAGGACATACATACATGTGACTGATTTATGTATGTAAAGATAAACTACAGCTTCTTATATATAAACAAAGTCAATCATCAAATATTAAGTAATTAGAAACCATAAATTGGCAAAAACAAACAAACTTCGGGAAAGTAAGTTTCACGGGCGTCAAAAAGCGTAGCGAAACAAAAGAATAAAAGAAATCGATCTCAATGAATGACCACGAACATTTCGCCACGGTGACATTGACATTCGTTTGTTTTACGTCATTTTCTTGCAATTTCTCCGAAAACATGATCATATAGAACACAGCATAGATTTAAATGTTAAGATATACCCTTACCATATATCGAAGCGCTATGAAATTATCACTTAAATTTGAAGCGACTGTCATTTCTTATCACAGTGACAGCGTGAACGGACATACGCTATGACAAATAAAAAAATACTACAGTATTCTGGTGTTGGTGCATATCTAACGACTAGCAGCCGTCCGCGACTACGTCCGCGTGGTTTTCGGTTTTCACACACATAGGTTTGTTTCCCTCGTCAAATGGAGTAACCAACACATTTTTTTTTTAAATCGTATCAGTGGTTCGTGAGATCAACACGTTCAAACAAACAAACAAACAAACTCTTCAGCTTTATTATATTAGTATAGATTTCAATCTATGGGACGCAGATTGCAGTCGCTGTTGTCACACTTGTATTGAATTTTACGCAAATGACAGATTTTGCAACGCCTACTCGCCGTGACGCAGGGAAAGCAAAGCACTTTAGTATTATGATTTGCGTTCGATAGTTGACATTTCGTAAACTTACCTATTGTTATTTCTTTGCGTTTCTGAAAGCGCTAGATTTTTTATTGGATACCTTAACGTTAAAGGTTATAAAAACAAGTAAATATTTTGTGGTAAAAAGAAAATGAAAGACTTTACAACTAAAAATAAAAATATTTAAACAACTGAATTAGGTATACAATCACGAAATTACTAGGGGTACCGAAACTAAGCTTGGCTTGTATCTTGGGATACAAATATCAATTGGATTGGATTTAGGATTAGTCTTACAGAAATTATATAGTGTACGTATTTGTAAGATAGTCAAGTATGTGCCTATATGTATTAGTGATTTCTATTTTCTCTATATTAACTAAAATGTCAATGTATTTTAAAAGTGGTTACTCAGTTTTAGCTCACTAATAATAACGATATTGGTGTTCAAGTTAAATTTTATAAGCAATAATATTTATTATAAGGTAATCTTTAGATCTGAGTCTAACTCTACCTTCCATTCATTAAACAATGCTCACTACGAAAACTCATTATTATCAAATTCCTTTAATTATTCGCAAATTGTATTCTTAGTTAACTCATTACGATTTAACACTGTTGAATGATTGTCTAATAACCGGAGTCATAATTTAACATAATTTCTTAACTCCATGCAAATGTGATGTTTCTTGTGGCATAATCTTAATATTGCCTACGAATTATTTTGTCTAATAAGACTTTAATATTGTTGTAAGATTGTTTTGTTGAAACACGAGCTTTACTGTTATTGCTTAACTAAATAGCAGTGTAATTATTTCCTTTTGTTTCGTAAAACAACTTAAGTTGTATGTCCTATCCTGTGCCTCATCTACGAGAACGTCAGTATCATATTGTTATTCCAACAATTTATGCGAATGGTAAAAAAAATGTACTTATGCTTGCCCATTCGTGTAAGGATTGGTCATAACTAGGCGCTTAGAGAACTGAAATTAATTTTAATGCGAAATCTGTTCTTTTGGACAAAAAATAGTAGGTGCTATTATTATTAGCATTTCTACATTATCTACATAATATTTAACCCAAATTAAACAGATAAAATGTAGTTTAATTGCATGCATTTGTCACCTATACATAATTAAGTTTGCATTAAGCCTAATTAACGTAAGTATTGCTAAAGTAACTTTGTTAATGATTAAATATATAATCACTTGTAAACCATCGTATACGAAGGAATTCAGTACCTGCTCAAGTGTTCAGTGACACAAATGACTATATGCTGCAAAGGCGGCGGTCAGAAGGTAAATAATCCGGCCGCTAACACGTTTTCGGAAAACTGTGAGAGTTATTTTCGTAAGCCGTCGCTACCTGCGCGGGCGCAGGATGAGAGTTCGACTGTTTATTAATGTCTTGATTTGTATGCTGAATACAATATCAATTGCTGAATATGATGAATATCTGCTGATATCTGCTTAGTAGCGTTTTCATTTGTTCTTTTATGGAGGAAGGCTAATGCTGAAGCTTATAAAAAATATTTAAGTTGTGAAAACGCGTAAAAGTCTCAATTATGCGCTAGAACACATGTCGGTTATATTGCAAACAATATTTTTGTTTTCCTATTAACCTATTATTTAATACGGACTTCTAAAATACGTCTGCAAAATTCCAGCATAAGGATAGCAACTTTTTCACAAGTTCATCTAAAAATTCCTCGTGAATTTCATCCGACCCTAGATGCAGCGATGCACCGGTGTCGCAAGCTGCATTCGCTTTCACTTCGCTTGTGCAAGCTCTTGCGATAGACGCCCCCGCTCGATCCGCCATAACTCTATTGATCCCACGTACGATTGAGTTATTCGGTCAAGTTTAATGATAATTAGGATGTGTCATCGTTACGCGGTAGGAGTAAATGTGTAATGATAGCTAATTAATGTAATTACTGATGTAATTAGGATGCCAGTGGAATGTAGTGTTTCGGTAGAAAAGCAAGGGTGAGTTTGCAAAGAAATGGCAAAGAATCGCAATTTAAGTCCTTACAATTTATTTAAGATTGGTTAAAGCCTGAATAATGATTTGCGCGTATTGTTATTGTTATAAAAAATAGTTTCGTGATAAAATTGTACTTCCATACAGCAAAAGTAACCAAATATCCAATAAAACTACAAATAATTTAATTTTACTCATAAAAGTGAACGGGGTAGGAAAAAGATTGTCGAAAACCGGAAATTCTCGGTTTCAAAAGCCACTAAACATACGACCTTGACAGACCGCGCTATTTAAATTGCAAACACCGGTATTTATGTACATAATCAAATGTCAACCTGAAGCCAGGCTAGCTTGACCAATGACCGGTCAACTTTAGCCTTAGCAACATATCGCCTATAATTCGATTGCAAAATGATGTGCTAAATTTAGTTGAGTAACGTAACGATTCAACATTATTACGAGTATGTCAGCTGCTTAGGATCCTCAATTTAGCTATATATGCCGGTTATATTTTCTACTTTTATTTCAGCCACATTGAGGTATCGGTCTGTCAGAAATATATAAAGGCTTTTCTACCTTTATAAGGTAGGTTAGGTCGAGAACTCTATTTAAAAATACCATTAGTGAGTTCATACTACAACACTGTTTTATAGACATTGAACGTTTATTTTAATATGAACATTGGCTTTGTGCCAACATCTAATGAAATTTCCGTGTTTCAAACAACATTTTATGTAAACCGACCCACATTCCGCCACAATGTTTACAAAATTGTGGAAAACCGATAAGCTTTCCATCGCACGAACCAGATCTCGATCGCCGGAGCAACATGCAAATGCATGTCAACGGCACATAACATCGACGCTCACTCTTACGCAACTCGTTGTTGTGCAACAAAAAACCAGACCCGCCCTCTCGACTGACGAACCACGGACGAACTAACAGGTCCATTAACTAAATCGACTTTCACTGGATCTAACCGGTCAATTTCGGTTAAATAGCACGTCGTGACGGGCCGATGTGCGCATCTGTCTATGTCAAAAGTGCGGAGAGACGAATTAGGGCCAGTATCGCAAGTTAAACCACTCTCAGACAAGTACTTGACAGGCTATCATACAGATCAGATCAGAAAAGTTGTGTGGCAATTGGTATCTCATATCTGTTAGATGATAGCCAGATAAATGTACCGTTAGTACCGGCCGGCAGTGATACTATTATTCACAATTGTATGAATGTCACATATTGTTGGTAAAAATATAAATACTAACTCATCGCTTAAACATCATTATTTAAGACACTATAGGTTAATGTGACACAACTCTAGCAATATAAACTTCTAGAACAAACACTGTCGTTCCTTTTTCTTATTTCCCAAGCGGCCAATTCAAATTATTGATAGACTGTTAAACTTTCACTAATGTTCCCAAACATAGTGGACACACAAAACAAAAGCATAACTAGTATCTTGAACATACACTAACTTTTACTAGCATCTCTCTTTTTCCCCGCAAAGCAATACAATAACCAGAAACCTCTAGAACAAGCACTAACTTTTCCATCCTTCTTTTGCCCCGCAAAACAATAGAATAACTAGAATCTTCCAGAACAAACACTAACTTTTCCATTTCTTCCTCCCCAGGCGGCCAGGGGTTCAAATGCCCGGCGAAGGACGGCCAATACGAGGATGAGAGGCAGTGCGACAAGTTTTACGAGTGCGTGGACGGAGTAGCCACGACCAAGCTGTGCCCCGACGGACTGGTGTTCGACCCCCTCATCAGGAAGATCAACAAGTGCGACCAGCCCTTTAACGTAGACTGCGGGGACAGGACTGAACTCCGTAAGTGTTATAATCTTCTGTTACATTTAGAGGAGTTCTATGATCCTAAGATCGAGTCTTAGGTCAAGAATAAAGTTACAGTGGTATTATTGATAATCGCGGCCAACTATTAGGGCGTTCGAGAGGTGTTAGTGGTCAATAATCCTAAGATCGAGACTTAGGTCAAGAAAAAAGTTACAGTGGAATCGTTGATAATCGCGGCCAACTATTAGGGCGTTCGTTGAAGAAAGAAATGTTTATTAGGTAAACCCTTGTAGATAAAACCTTGTAGGTATAGCCCAATACCCAAGAGTAGCATTACATCCCTGAGCCAAGCATAAAGTTCATTCAAAACAGTGAAGTAGCACTTCGTAACTGTTATGCTATGTTTCTGCTGGTGAGTAAGGTCGCCAGAGCTCAGTTAGGGAGGGTATGGGGTCAACGCATCTGCGAGGCTCGTGCGATTGTTGATGTCCATGGGCAGTGGTCTGCTTCTTGTTCATTTGCCTCCCTATAACATGAACAAAACCTTTTATTAGTAAGAGGAGAGCAATTTCTTTGACGCGGATGCATTTAAGTAAACCCTGAATACGTTACACCTAAACATTTTCTATTACTAGTAATAATGTAGAAGTAACATGCATTGGAGGTCGATTGTCCCAGTGAACGTATCCCGTCCACCTCTGACACGTAGGTCGCCACACGTCGCCGGCTTTCTAGGCCGACCGGTGCTGAACCCAAGCCTATACTTATGTGTCAATCAGCGTATAGGCCTGTCACAGTTACATTCACTTCGACGTGTCACGTAACGTGATTTACTCGCGTTACGCTTTTGTGTGGGATTTATCTTATTTATTGACATGTTAGATTGTATCTTAACAAATCTGCGAATCAGGTTTGGGTCTCTTCGTATCATGAGAGGAGTGTAATTTTTTTCTACTTTCATTAGGGTAAAAAACACGGGGTGTAAATAAAATTACCCAATTACTTACTTACTGCGATGGCGCAGTGACCCAATAAGCATACGTCGTACGTCGTACGATAGCAAACGTCGCCAAAAACGAAATTGTTTACCTATAAAATGTAACAATAATGCGTAGGTACCTACATTCATAACCTAATAAATTAATTATAAAGGATTGCCTTACAACAAATTCTAAATCAACTAGTGTGGTATACATGAAATCAATTGGGTTTTCATGCATGTGGTTTGCTACCAGACATTTCTGAATATATGCATGCATGTGCTAAGGTTACCGCGGAATGCGACGCTCACACACGCCGTGACTCGACTTTTGAAAAGGATACAATTTAACAATGTCGAGTTTTGTTAGACATTTTGCAGCACAGGCATTAAAATGAATTGATGATCAATCGAGAAAGATTTATGTATTTACCCAAGTTGTGAAACGAAACGTTTGTTGACGAAGATATTTTAATGTCACATTAATTTGTAGCTCTCCAAATTTCGTGTTGCAATGTCTGCAGATCGTATAAAATTATTAAATGAAATAAAATACTAAATCTCGACTTTCGGATTTCAAGGTAATTTCGTGACAGCTTGAATGACTATATTTAGCTGGAATTAACTTTCAGTTTAACTGAATGAGAGACCGGAGCAAATCTGCTTCCTGCTCAGTCTTCTCTTAACTGTCATTTCCTAGAATAAACGACCTCACGGTATTTCAAGGTGGAGTGGCCATGAAAGTATGAAGTATGTCTGTATGACGCTGAAAGGAATAAATGCAATTAAATTATAAGTTATGATAGTGAGGTAATACTTGCATTTACCAAAAATTGAAACACGTGAGAGACACGAGTCCCCGTAAAGTATTGACAATAAAAATGACTTACGTTTCTTCAAAATATAAAAAAATATTGTACTAATACCTAATTGGAAATCTAATAATCGTTAGTGTTGGTTAAAAAAAAGTTGGTGATTAGATTGCATGCGTTGTATGCATGCATTTTAATAAAACGACGAGTTGTTTAAGTTCAGTTCAGTAACTTAAGAAGTGTTTTGTGGATCGAAAGGAAAAGTCCACAATACCTGGCTCGCCTTGAACTCCGCTGACATTAAATAACACTTTTTATATTCGAAGATTCTCAGAAACGTGTTTGAATGGCTATCACTGGGTTAATATGGTATAATTTCGTGATGAAATTTTAATATTTCGCACAAATGTCAAGCTCAATTAATTCATTTGGCCTGTACTGTGAGTTTGTTCTAGAAGTTTCTTGATTCATACCTGTTTAGTATTCTATTTCTTGCATGTATGACGCATAGAGTAACTAATGCAATACGAATACAAGATATGCCTACAATATGCGCTGTATAGTGCCAGTCTAGAAAATTACAATCATATATCTTATTAATATATTATGATCATATATCTTATTAAAATATTATAAATGTGAAAGTTTGTTTGTTTAAATGTTCGTCCGTCAATCACGCTGAAACTACTGAACAGATTTTGATGAAATGTGGTATACAAGCAGGGTATGAGCTAACTAAGGTGATAAGCTATTAATTCCTATCAAATACTCCCACGGGAGAAGGAGCACAAAAGCGGACCTTGGACTCCAAGGCAATGGTCGAGGATGCGACCGGGTCAAGCGCTATGATGATGATGATGCTCCCATGGGATAAATCAGTCGGTAAAAGCTTGTAAGTTAATGAATATTCCTTCTCTCCCCAGAGCCTCCTAAGCCCAACGAGCACTGCCCTCGCCGCAACGGTTTCTTCGCCCACCCCGACCCGTCTGTGTGCAATATCTTCTACAACTGCATCGAGGGCGAGGCCACCGAGGTCAAGTGCACCGCGGGACTGCACTTCGACGAGTACTCCGGCACCTGTGTGTGGCCTGACTCCGCTGGCAGGCAGGGATGCAACGCGCAGGAAAGTGAGTATGCCATGACATTTTAACCTTACGGTATCGTCTGTTGATACTTAACCAAATTAGAAAACGGAAAGATTAGATTCTTGATTGCTTGAATTGAATAAGCTACAAAAATACTGCATCGATTTGAAAAAATATTTTGCCATTCGAATTTCTACAGTCATCATCATCATACGCCTACCCTGTTCTCAGTTTATCTGGGGTCGGCGCAATATGCGGACTTCTTCCATACAGACCGATCATACGTCATAAAAATTTCTGCGGTATCACAATTAAATACAGGCTATTTTTCATCCCTAAAACGTCATCACATTCCTGTGGCCAAGCCTCTTGGATAGTTATGATGATAGTTAGATTCGTTCTTCAAGTTACTATGGATCAAATATCTTCTAAAAACGACATTAAATGCAGTAGCTGACTGTCAGTCGAATTAGCGTAAAAAGACAAAAACAAGTGAGAGATCCTATTTCCAATGACACACATTTCATCGTTTTTAACCTTCAACCCTACCTTCCAGAGAAAACCAAGGACGGTTTCGAGTGCCCCAAGGTCCAGCCAGTCGACCCTCAGGGCCAGCCCATCGCCCACCCTAAGTTCGCCCACCCGACCGACTGCCAGCGGTTCTACGTGTGCCTGAACGGAGTCGAACCCCGCGACCTCGGCTGCCAGGTCGGCGAGGTCTACAACGAGGAGTCGCAGAAGTGCGACGCGCCGGAGAATGTGCGCGGATGGTGAGTATCGTTTGTTTACTCGTATGTTAGGTTGTTATTTCAAGGTAAAGTCTTAAATAAACGAAATTTTGTAGGTAGTTGATGCATAGGAAAATATGAAACGGTGACTTGACCTAAGAGCTAAGATTTATAAAGCTTTAAAAATAATCTTGATGCATTTTTAGGTGTGTAAACGTCTTCATACAGTTTCAGAAATACAGAAATGTGTTAGCAAAATATGTAGATATATTGCTTTAACAACTATTTATTTCATACAATTTGACAAATTATTAACTAGCGGCCGCCAGCGACTTCGTCCGCATTTCAAATCCCATTTTATCCGCAATAAAAGGCACCCTATGTCCTTTCTCAGGGTTCAAAGATTGTCTGTGCCAAATTTCATCAAAATCAGTGAAGAGGTTCAAGCGGGGAAAGCGTAACAAATCCAGCAATTTTATAGTGACTCCACAGACATTGTGAATAAATAACTAACTTAGATTTCTTTCACTTTCTGTCTCAAAGAAGTTCATTAAAAAATATTGTATTCGGATGTTTTTGTAAAGAATGTAACTAATTATGTTTGTTTGTTTGTTGCAGCGAGGACTGGTACAAGGACTCAGAGGAGGCGGCGCCCGGTCCCAAAGCGAGGTCTTAAGCCTCTAGTGATATTGCTACTATAGTGTACTCATAAGACTTAATAAGTTAATACATTTAAGTTAAACAAGATTTACATGTCTCTTATTTATTTCTTTAATCCTCTTTTAGCTTGACAGGCACGTGAAAGAGCTGGTTGTAGCTGATGAAAGTATAGCTTCTAAACAAAACCAAATTATTAATGACGAATTAAAATGAGAGTAAACTTTTCCTCCTCGTCAACAATAAAAAATCATTTGAAATTTGTTTTTTCTTAATTATGAATCAATTAACTTTCATGTTACAAATTATGTTACTAATGTAACTGAATTTTGACATAAACAAATTATCAGCATGTGGCATAGGATAGCCAGTCCCTGCAAATTTTCAACCATGAATCAGAGGTAGTGGTGTCCTTAATGTTTTTCAAAAATAGGTTGATAAAATACAAAAGGTTTTTATTTATGATACTAGTATCCAACTTTCTGAAGCCTACTGCATACAGCTAGAATACAAGTACATTCCAATAAAAACATACTTGTTCATAAAATACAAAATTATATAGATATAATTATGTTTGAATAATTTGAAATAAATTGATGAAATGCTCGTAAATTGAGAAATTAGAATCAGGACTCCGAGATAGTCGGACCATGTTACCACGTATGAAAAATACACAATTCAAATAAATTAAAAATAATAATTATTATTTGAATGAAAGATTCAGATTAAAAAAGTAACTGCATTCAACAGATAACTATCACTGCGCAGATAAAATCTTTACGGTTTTGCTCATTACTTAGAATCGTAATTAAAATGGAACAATTTAAAAGATTGTTGAATGATATATCTGCTTTCGCTGTAATTGCCCGTATAGATAAATATATGATTTATGGATAGCAATTAACGACATAAGACTTATGCTTGTGATATGGTATTAAAAGAAACGTTTCTCGTTGATTCTGATTGAATTGCACTTTTGATGTCGCCTTTAGATACTTTTACCGGGACGATGGATATAAATTCCATTTAATTCAATATATTTATTGCTTGTCACATATTTTGGTACAAAGATAGCGGGTTGTACATTGTTATAATTGATGTTACACATATAACGCATTGTTAGGGGTCCTAACTTAGGGCATGGCAATTTATGAGAGCTGCTATTATATACATGCATTATAAGACTATGCCTTCTATTATTATCAGATGTACAAATACTTAATACAAATCAATTAATCATTATCAATTAATAATTTAATATAATAGTATGTAAGTACGATGGGCATATTAAAAGCGGCATAAAAAAGTTTACATTAAAAAAGATTGCATTGCATATCTTGATTTAGGTGAGAAGTTATTGCATGAGGGATGGAATAGCAATAATGAATAATGAATTATCAATGAATAAATCAAGCTTTCTATTTGTGAAAGTACGAGTTACAATGGTAAGATCTTTAAATAATGATAATTGTTAAACGAGACTTTGATTAAAACGAAATCGATTATATCCGAATGCTAGAAAACCTATCAGATGCAATGCTAGTTCAATTAACAGCGATTACCTACTGCAAATACAATTTATTCACTTGTAATCGAAAAAATACTAAAAGGTATTGATAAAACCTTTTTCTTTCAACTGAAATAATATCCTTCTGCAGAGCAAAAGTTTCCATCACCATCATTTCATTTATAAATACATATCAATTAAGTTATAATACCTACCGAAAATCTATTGTTTAACGAGACAATAGCTCAAACGATATACAGTCACACATATCTTAAAAATTAAAACTAAAATATGCAATTACGAAACTAACAATATTTAGAAAAAGATACCACTTCAAGTCTTTCCGGGTCAAAATGCACTATTGTCTGCATACAACGTACGAAGACAGCTATCTGTGAAGCTAGAGAAAGAAAAATCTAATAACAACTATAGATTAAAGACTGATTTGCCCTCGTAATACTTAAACTCGTTCTAAAATTGGCACTTAAATTTTGAAGCGACAGTCGCTCCTTATCGCAGTGATAGCTTGTTGAAATGTACGTCATGTCAAAAAAAAATATTGCCACGTTTTCTGGTGTCGGCAGTTATCCAAATTCAAATATATTATTACCACATCTGAAAATTAGTCACACAGATGCCGAGAGCTTTGTTCACGAGAAAACATGCATTGACATGGAACTGTGTCAAAGACAATAAACTTTCAAAAATACTTTTGCGTTCTCCGAAGCTTTGCGCAGGATTGACATTTTGGTTGACCTTTGGGATGCTGCTAGGTAACAATGGTGCATAAGTGAACGATCGACCTCTTCACAGACGACGTTATCTTAAAACGTTGAATTTTGAACAGTTGGAATGGGATAAGGGATAATTATTGTTAAATTACAGGGGACCATTTTCTCATTGTTAAATTAACGGGGTCCCAGTTGACGACATCTGAATTCAGAAGGGTACGACTGGAACCTCGGTCTAGTTTCAGAGTGGACGATTTGTCCCCTAACTATGTATAATTTGGATCTGCTAGTGTAGGATATCACTAAACATTGTTTACAGCTTTAATTTAGCAGAGATGACAAAAGCAGTAACCATCAAAGGAAAATTAAATCCACTTACTTTTAAACACCTAATATTCCACCATCAAATATTAGTATTAAAACCTACGTCGCAGTCATAATTTTAAAGGTTGGATTGTCACGCTTTTGAAAGGAGACGGGCAAACGCGGTTAATTTAAGAAATGAAGGGACAACATTTAAGAAGATTACCAAATATCATATCTTGAAACATTCATGAATATTCGAGCTTATTTGAGAATAAAGCACGACTTCGTAACATCTTCACAAATTAATATAAATTAATGCAAAATTTGTCGTCGTTAATTTAGAGGATAAGTGTAGTATTGTAAGGAATTATTGTATGAAAAGGAAAATCAATTTTGCGGAAAGAGAATTTCAAAGTTTTAATTTAATCACTTTATATTATGTCGGCATACATATGGAATGCCAAATTTAAAATTAAAATTCTACGCAGCTTTTATAATATGAAAAAAAATTCAAAAAATGATGATCTGAATTAATCAATGGTAAACTGAATGCCATAATTTGCAACATTGAACAAAATCAAATTCCACGCATTAGCATTTTTGAAAGTATTTTATTTAGTGCGTACTTTTTTATGGCTGCACTTAAAGGTCGTCGACCTAAAAAGTGGCCAGTCTAATCGAGAGCTAAGTCAGTTTACTTTTTAATTTTGACCTCCGCGATCACCTTGCAAAAGTGGAAGACCTCTGTTTATAGACGATTGTTGTCTTTTTTTTTCAATTCGAGAAAGGAGCTGAGTCGTGATGTGATTTCAATGATAATGTCATGATTGATATTAACTGTGCCTTAATTAATGATAAGTGTAACAATGGGGCTGGACTAGAAGTAATGTAGTTTTTGTAAGATAATCATCATTGGTGAAAGTTTTATTTACCGTTTTGAAGAGGAGAGTTTGATCCTAAGTTATATCTGATAGACTGCAAATATTTTTTAGCCTCTATCTGATATGATACTGGTCCCAAATAATATTGATCTACTACAAGATCCTATATCATTTGAAAATGCAATTGATTGCAAAACTAAGCCCATACTGATATTTTAATTTAAAAGATATTCTTCTTCAACGTAAAAGTCTCACTCCTTAAAAACATATGAAGAACAAAAAGAAAATAAGATGGAATGTAGGTAGCTGTTTTTATTCTTTATCTTCAAATCTAAGACTTAGCTCGAATCTGAAAGTAGCAAAAATGATTATGTGCAAATGAGCTAGTATCAATTTGTGCCGGTAAGAAAGTTCAGATTTAATAACAGACAAGCAGACAGGCTGATTGGGTGAAAGGATCATCACTTGACTTTTACAGCGTAGCTTTAATAAGTGCCTAATGTTAATGCCACTTAAATTAAAATATCATCAATCAAATATTGCGATCTAATGATGCTTCCAAAAAGGTTATAAGCGATCACGCTATCTTTATTCTTCGATGCTTTAAGTGATGTTAAAATATAACTGTGTTTTGACTTATAAATAATAACTCTAAAAAGTAAAGTCTTACTGTCATTGTTAATTCTTTGAATAATGATTTATTAAATTTTCAAATAAAATATACACTTCATTTCTTTCAGTTACCTTAATAAATTCTCAAAAGTGCCAGATGGGGTTTTAGATTTATCTCAAAAAAAGAAACGACGAAAGCCGAATTATAGTTTCGGCCAGGTCTTGTTTGTTTTATTCTTCAGACAAAGTTTATTGGCCGCTTTGTACTCTGTTAAATTGCGGACCAACATTTTAAATTATTGCATGACCGATTTTCATTTCAATTATTTTTGACATCAATCATACCCCAATTGAGATAATAATTGGTTATGTTAGTTCGTCGGTTTTATCATTCAATATAAGTGATATTTACTTACACGTATGAGTTATAGACATAGTATAATTAAAATATATTGGAACAAGCCCAAATCAAATTCTTGCCCCTAGGACATTATCACGATTTGATTGACGCAACACGTTTCAAGATCGAAAGTGAGATTTTGAAAATAGAAAGAAAGTCATACTTGCATTTTGTATGTAGGCATAACATTTTTAATAAGTATTTCATTCAATGTGGCACAAATATTTTGTAATTAGAGTAATTATTCTGCGAAATTGTTAAAATTTTATTGACATCATTGCAATTCCGTTACATAAGATTTTAGGCAAAGCCGTCTACTTGCCTATTTTAATTTTTGGTACGAAAAGCTGTTTTCGTTAATAGTTTAGAAATTGCGTTCTGTCTTTAAGGATTTCTGAAACCAATAAGCTATAAAACATTTTCTACGTGAACCTAAAATTCGGCCAGACGACATGATTTTTCAGATGACATTCTCTGTACCGTATAAGTTTTGTTATCTTGCGAATGCCTCATGATTATCAGGGTGTAAAACATAAACAAAATTTACGACCCAAAGTTAATGACATTCAAGCATGCGTAATTAATGCGTTAATGCTAAGTTAATTCATTTTACGCACATTTGACCTAAATTAGTTAAGTATTTTGTAATAACCTTTTGGTCGTGACATTGCATTATTGCTTCAAATGTTTTTGGCCTCTTTCTTACCGCTACTAATAAAATATATTTAAAGGGTGCGTTCGCTATCTTATTTTTGCATATAAGAGACTAGCAGTAGAGTCACCAGATGGCAAGTGATCACTGCTGCCTAGGGGCATCGATAACTCCACAGGGCCCGTTCGTTGCCGTGAAACTTCATGCTGTCCCAAATTAAGCTCATATAATTAATGGAAACAATATCACACTCAAATGTCTATACCGCAGTCGATTACTGCTGTTATTGAATAAAACAAAGCCAATAAATTCAGTGTGACTAATAACTTTACACCGAACAGAAAGGACTTTTAATTTCTCAAAACCTAAAATGGTAAACATGTGATCAATTACCGTTAATAGACAATCAAATCTAAACCTTATCTTTCAAAAAATAAGAGTCCCACCAACTGTTTTGCTAGCAGGCGAAATCGTGCTAAGGCACGCGATGCCGGGTGCAAGTCTAGTCAACTAGACCAGTTTTCGATAGGCATTCAGTTACCCAACTCTAATTGTCGACCTAATGTTGCTTAATTTTGATATATCAGAACCCGTTGTCGTGTTATATGAGTCATTTCTATTGTTCCTGTCAAACGTGATTGGGCAGATAAGTTGTGGTGTGAAACATTATTACTACAGTCGGTATCACGACTTCATTTGTCAACTACTTTCTGTTGTATGATTGATAATGTAATATCCAGGTAGTGTTTCAGTATTTTTATGGTGGTTATTTGATTAGATATACCCCTAGAAATTACTAAAACACCAATTGCCTAGCCACAAACTTAGCTCGAAGCTGTACTATGGATGCTAGGAAACGGATATACATTACTTGAAAACTGTCATATATGTACATCCATGAATCGAGTACAAATGTCGATGATCATCACACAAACATTTTGGCCCTAGCGGGATTCTAACCCATGATCATCGGTTTTGTCTCTGACCACTAGATCAACATGCCTGCTATAATTAATAAACGTATGTTTTTTTTCGTTAAAACACAGGATCACAATAAAAGAGAGATGCGTTCGTTTAAATATTATGGCATCTACGGAAAATCACCACCACTGTGTCGTCAATGTGACGCCATTGGCAAAACACTGAGTAGACTTTCTTTTCTGTGGCGTAATACTATCAATTTACTTATTATAGCATAATGTATTTTGCGTCACTAAATGCAACGTTTATTGGTTTTACTTTATTTTACCTTTTGCAGTCCAGTATTGGACTGCGATAGGCTGATGATTATAATGATGATGATGATGATGATTATCTTTTTAATTTAAATGCTGTCATTTGTAGAATGTCACTGCATGCATCTCCACAAAATTAAATAATAATAATAATACCCTCCGGCCCGATTCGGCCATGGCGGCCGATCTTACGATCAGACAGGTACGCAGGATATATGTATTATAGTGCACAAGTGTGAGCAATCTCAGATGTTGACATGGTAAACTATAGAGTGCCTGTTACTTTGTACTCGTAGATGAGAGCTAGGGCCAAAGCTTCTAAGCGTCAAAAAAAACATACTTTTTTACTACGAGAATATGGTGGAGGTCCTCGACTCTACATTTATCTCTTATCGTCGATAAACTTAATTTATACCTCCAGGTTGGTTATATACCGTGTAATTCAGTGACAAACCCAAATACCACCCACTGCTTATGTAACTTACAAGCTTTCTACAATATCTGGTTTGTATCTGTGAAATATGCACGTATTAATTATATACTGCGAAACTGAGCCCTTAAAATAAACATATATTTTTATTAAAAGTTTATTTTTTTGAATACTTTATTAAATCACCACATAGTATAAAATAAAGTCGCTTTCTCTGTCCCTATGTCCCTTTGTATGCTTAAATCTTTGAAACTACGCAACGGATTTTGATGCGTTTTTTTTTAATAGATAGAGTGATTCTATAAGAAGGTTTTTATGTATAATACATGCATAATATAGTAGAGAAACACTAATAAACTTAGTTAAACCCGTACGAAGTCGGGGCGGGTCGCTAGTATAATATAATTTTAAAAATACAAATGCATAACTTATAGCATAATTTAAAACAACAGTTACACTCGAGAATAATGTAACGTTTATCAATGAAGATAAATTAAATGACTTTTATTCATGTCATGTATCGATTTAACATATCAATAGACTTTAAGCTTATAATGTTGTACTCATAAAAATGAAAAACTTTGATTTCATTAAAACTAAATTGAACGGAAATAAAACACATGCCATTGAAATTACACACAACAGTACCAACTTTATTAAATCAAGTCAGGCCATTCAAAAAAAGAACAAAAACAGGATTTGCACACATCCTGTTAAAACAACCTTTCGACAATCACTTCATTAATATAGTATTTCAGGAACCGAACCGGTGTTCCCTCGTGCATTCCTGTCAACTTTCCCGCCATGAAATTGACCATGGGGACCCGAGGTGACCGTCGTCGGACCTCGCTCGTATGACGTAGCTTACATGCACTTCTTACTTACTTGAGATGCAGTACGTTCACTAAATTACTATGTGTTATTATAGCATGTTTAACCATATATATGTGTGGGGCAATTATACTAAAATTATAAATGTGAAAGATTGTTAGTTTGGGTGTTTGTCTGTCTATTAAGCTGAAACTACTGAATTGATTTGTATAGGCAGGGTTTGGGCTGGCTTAGATAATAGGGTAATTTTTACCAGCATTAAATGGTGCCACAGTAATCTTGATAACGCGGGCAAAGCCCCGAGTTAAAAATTTACCTGTAAATGTTCCACATTTTGAGCAATATAAAGATTCTATTTATTTTAAATAGAAACTTCAACTTATTTCATTGTACCTTTTATGCATCGTGCTTGTATATTTTTACGCTTGCATAAATACGATTAAAACAAAATGCACCTACTTATTGAGGAATGCAAAATTACCGTTAGCTTTTAATCAAATATTGTAAAATTTAGGTAAGTAGAAAAAGTACTCTAATGGCTTTTTTCAACCAACTATGTCTAGGTGATGAGATATGTAAACAAGTTCAATGACTCAAAGCTTGAATTCCGACTCTGAAATATGAGAAGCTATTTGTTGCTTTTAGTTAACGTATGTTAAAAATACTAGCTAGGTTTATCGCTATTTCGATGATACCGTAATAAATATATAATTATAAATAAATATTTCACAACACATACATAGATCTGATTGAAGTAGCTTAAGCACTTTTGTAACAGACATTAAAATTAACAGTGGTATGATAATCAATATACTTAAACAGATACATAATTAACACCCAGACCAGGACAGACATGTTCATGCACACAGAGGTTTGTCCTGTGCGGGGATGGACGCCCTTAATGGATGACCTCTTGGTCTGACAGTCAACTTCTTGGCCATTGAACCAAGCGGTTCGACTGTGGGCAAATTATATTTGTGATTTCTTAATTTCCTTACATAACGTGAACTATAGTCAAATACCTTACTAACTTGTCAAGTCTAGAGTAAGCACTCAACTACTAAATAACCGTGCAATAAACACATTAGTAATTTCACGATCGTCCATTATCCATGCAACATTTCTCCTCACCCCGCACTCTGTAGATCCGAATGGGGTGTAGCGAGCTGCGCGCCCGCCGGTCACAATAAGCACAGCGGCAATACAGACCAACCTTCGGAAGGAGACGCACGTACAGACAGTTTATTTTATATATAGAAATTAAACCAGCAAAATGAAAAGTCTACTTCTCGTCGGCTTGACTTTAGGATTAGGTAAGTGATTGTATTTATTCATTGTTTTATGTGGTTTAGCTTCTACTAGTACTACCTTAATACGCGTGTTGTTTAAATTTTAATTATTTTTGATACTCGTAAATGGAAAATTTTGTTGGGAATATTTATGGGCCCAGTTCTTTATCTTTAGACCTATTCTCTTGGTTTTGGTGTTTACTAAATATTTCTACATATTTTGGAACTAAAATTATTAATATTCCCCATGACTCGCATTATTTGCATAATGCATTATAAATGATTTTCATTAAATTAGTAGAATTATTGGGCTTTTAATGAATTAATGAATTAGTCGTCAAGTTTTATTTAATGGTTTCAATTCGGCCGGCAAAATATTTCTTTACTAAGCGGTAATAATTTTGTTGATGCGATTTAATTCAATATTTATTGAGAGCGTTTACTGTTTGATTCAGTCATCCGTAGTACCGATACGGGGATAGAAAGTAGCGTTTTTTTTTCGGGTACCGCTAATGTTTCCTGAGGGGAAGCTCATATCCTGCTCATCAACCTTGGGTTTCATAATTCAATTGATATATTTGATGGAGTTGTGAAATTTAGTAATGAAATGCCACGAAAAGTGCAAGCGTAAACCTTGTGAATATCCTTTGCGGAAGTTGTGAATTAAATAATGCTCATTTTGCCTGTCATATGTAGTTTTTAAGTGCAGTTATGCTAACTTATTTAATTTAATGTCTCTTGTTGATCTAGTCTATTTTAAGATTTCGATTTTTAAATATGTTAGCAGGTTATGGGACGCCATTTTACTAACTTTTTCATCGTATGAGTGTATAAAAAAGGCAGTATCAACTACCGGTTTTCTTCGAAGGACACAGCTTTCCGAAGCATGTTCTAGAATCATTCTGGTATATTGTTAATTAAAGATTCTAAAAATAGCTTACATGATGAAAGGCTATTGCGTTGAATGTTATTTTGGTATACGAGTATTTTGAATGGTGTTCACGCGACTTCGCTTACAACTCTTAACATACAAAACATATTAGGTACTAGGACGGTTAGACCGCGGCTTCAATCGTTTTTGATAAAGTATATTAGATCAAAATTTTAATAAAGATATTTTCTTTCCTTAAGTAGGTACTCGTAGCAAAAAAGAAATTTTTGGGGTCGACCAGTAGAATTTTTTGGTAAGCTTTCTTTCAAGTAGGAATAGTTCTGAAACAATCATTTTTATCCTCAATGATAGAATAATATTAGTTCTATTATTCATAGAATAAATTGTTGTTAAAATACTATTTCTTTTCGAATAACTGCTTATCAAATAAACTACTGAATAAAACATTGTCAACTGTACATTACACGACTGGATTGTCATTGCCTAATGTGCAGTGACTCGACACAGCCCTGTGACCTCGAGTTCCGACTCTTTTCTTGGCGGAACAAAATGTGGTTCTCATTGGCGGGGCGAAAACTTACTGTAGGTTAACCTACACCGCCTACATTCAGGGTGAATTTAAAAATAGTTACAGTTCTCATTGACATGAAGTTGATTTGATTATGCGTCTGACACTTTTACATTCTGTAGTAGTTCTTAATATGGGATTATGTCAAGAGCAGTTGTATTTTTTTAGTCAAGAGCAGTTGTATTTTTTTAATATTTTATTAACGATTTATGACTCAACCTCGCCTAGATGGTCTAGGGGTTTAATAACCGGGCCGTGGTCTTGAAGTCCTGGGTTCGATTCCCTGGACGGGCAAATTTGTACCGGTTGTTCCTAACACAGCCCGGGTTTGTGATCACCAATTAGTATTTGTCAATCTTTGTAACGATAACATGAATTCAAATGATCGAAGCCTTTTTCCTGCAGTAGCACATTGATATAGGCTGATAATTTATGACTGATTCAGATACCAACACAGATGTAAATTGTTTAGTTATTTGGCATGACTTAGGTATATGCTTGAACATATGAGAAGTTTCTATAGGTCACCAAGTTATTTATTTTACATTTAAACCTTGTATACTTGTAGCTTACTTCTAGTTGACGTAACCAAAGTGAGAACTTAAAGGTGATGAGTTTCCGATAGGTCATTGAGTGGAAGTTAAGTAATCATAAACTTTAACGGCAAAAGTCAGCAGGAATTTATTCAGTATTGGTAAAACTGGGTTCGAATGTAACGTTACGTGTGACATAAATATACGTTTAGACTTAATTAAACGTTAAATATACACTGAATTGGTACACACGTTCATATTTATAATTGGTATTCAAACCACGCAGGAGGTCGATGCCCCGTCCTATCATTTATGAGTTTCAATAGAATTATAGAAGGTAATGGCGCGCTGTATATTAATATAAACTTAAACTTTCCGTTGATATTTGTAATGGCCATATTACCACTTTTAACCTGTTTGGATTTGTTAATATTTTAGCATTTTTATAGCTTTCAATAGGTCATTTAGCTCTTATTGCACTATTTTTGTTTTAATATGTTTGGTACACTAAGTTAAATGAATTTTGTATCTAGAATAGTTATAAATTTACAACTTACAAAATCGTATTGAATATTAGGTGTCTGAATTGTATCGCGCCTAGAATGACGAGTCTTTTCGTACAGGACACGTAACGTGCAGCATAGAACCTCTCAAAAATTCATAGTCGTATCACTTTACTACAAATTATGGAATTAAGGTCTTAATGTTTATGAGTTTACATTGGTATATACAATATAAGATGTCGCATCTCAAGAATTCCTTAAAGCAATCTATTGTTATATAGATTTATTGGTTTGATCATTACGAAATTCTAGACTTGATCCAGCCAATGTTGATTGCCTAGGTAATTAGATTCTTAGAAATCATTATTCAAATACATACTTAATCTTTCGCAACCTTCGATATTTGGGCTACATTTATCTTATTAATGGCTTTACATTTAGAAATAGCTTTGATTCAGCGGGATCATTAACCCAGATTACTTATTGACTGAAGGATTTCAGTGTTCCAATGTTTGATATGAATGTTCTGATGGAACGATGATTTTGAAAATAGCATAATCAATGTAACAACTTCATATTTATATGCATTTATATGCGAATTCCAATCCTAAATTGTGATCACAGTTTTGAGTCATACCGCAGCCGGATTAGTTCACTAGTTCATATAGCTATAAAGTACAGTATTACACATATTACCTTTGTATCTCGCTCAATACAGTTATCAGGGAGTTAAAACATATGTAAATACTTTTTGACGCAAAATTAAATAAAAAAATATGTTTTTGTTTTCGAGACTTCAACAATCCAAAAAAAATAAGTTTTTTTTGAGACGTCGTGTTTGTAGCAGCTATTTTCACCACGTGGCCAACCATCACCAGACCAGATTCCGTGACACATGGCTAGCTCAATGGGCAAATTGCCCTTGCATCACATACCTATGTACTTACATTAGGCAAATCCGCTGCAACAACAGTAGGACGTGAGTGAAAGGAGGACGAGGCATCGACGCTTCATCGGCGTTTGAGACTCATCTACTTATGCACTTTATGAAGACGGCAAATAGAAGTACGAAGTGAGTTTGTGTAATCAGTCTTTCCGGGTCGGGCCGTCGGGTTTTCCTGTAAATATGTAGTTTGAAGAATATACCGAGATTATATCCGTTTAAAAGTAGTTATATTTCATAATCAGTCTTTGTTTGATGGAGATTGTTTTGGCATGAATCAAGAAAGTATTAGCAATCAATCAGATTTTGATTCAACTCCCAGCTAGGTCACTTGGAACTTAATTTGGTAGGATCGTACTTTATCAATATTATCATTGTATGTAATAATTAATTATTTATTTGGTCCCTTCATCTGCGGTTTGTGACTCATCTACTTATTCACTTTATTAACAAGACGGTATAAAATGCGCTATACGTGTACTTTGTTTATGTAATTAGTGTAAGTTTAGGCGTGAATCATCATTTTTGAGACTACTCGTAGCAATCAATCAGTCTATGATTCAATACCCATTTCGGTGATCACTCGAAACCGACAGGATCGTACCTTTGGTTAAAGTAATGATTCGATCATATCGTCTTTCAGATCATTCGATCTTTGATCAATGATTGCTGTTTGAGACTCATAATTTAAGTTACTTATATGCATATTACTATGAAGATGTAGCGTGTTCAATGAACTGGGTAGTAAGATTGTGTAATCAGTTCGATTGGAATGGTTTAAGAGTGAATCATTTTTATCATTAAATCATATTTTTTCTCTATATTTTTTGGGTTAGTTATATCAAAACTTTATTTCATGGAAACTTTTGAATGCAGTTTTAACGCAAGTATTTAATTAAAGACAGAACTTTGCACATTCCTGCAAAGTTGTGAAACAGACCTGTCAATGTGTGTCACTCCGGCAATAAAACATTTCAAGCGCGTTTTTAGTTAAAACTATTTCAGCAATTATAATTTAACGACACGTGCCGAATATTTGTTAATCTATGTAATAACTTCACTCTACTTACTCATTGCGGAAAGTTTATAACTTTGACCGTGATTTCAAATTTCAAATTGCACTCGTTAAAATTTTCAAAGTCGTCAGAACCGATAACTGGAGCAATAATGACTTATTGCACATCGATGACGTAATATTTGTGACGTAATCAACGGTCAAGAGCAAAGCTGGAGCAATTGTATTGGTTCGTGGAACGCGACACTTTGTGTGGTTTCTCAATAACTAGCGAGGCATTTCTGCAGGCCGAGTAGTATAATGTCCTTCTAGGCGGGTTCAGAATACAGTGACAAATATTTACGATTAACCTAGCAAGATACATTATAGTGTACAGAGACTGGGTTACTCCTTATTCCCTTCCATTGTACAATGAGTTCTGCCCCATTATGTGATGAGATTGCAGAGTCAGATTGCTGGCTGATTCATAAAAAAAACTAGTTTATTAGCGATTAGTCCAGGCTAATTATTTCAAAAAGAAAGTTTTGTTAAATCACGATGGACTAAACGACATCCTCAATTATCACTCATTAAAATTTAAAATAATGAGCTCTCTGTTGCTTAAGTTGGTATATCCATCAATATTATAATTACTAGATTCGATCGTATTAAAGAGAATGTTAGTACGGGTTGCAACAAACAGTCACTTATTTTGAAGATTCTAGAATATTTATTATTATTACAGCTGACAGAAATGCATTATAATTCTATATTATGTATGCATTAGGCATGTTCACTAACGTTTATGTGCAGATATCAAATTCAAGATCTGTGGCTTACTAACCGATATACTATTTAACCGCTGAGCTGAATAAGTGGTATAATGCACTGTGTTTACACATACAGTAGCACTACATAAACTGTTTTTTGTTGCACCAGCAGAGATGTTCCTGGATTTAAGTTCTTATGTAGTTATAATAAATAAAAAAAAAATATATATATGTTTTTATGAATTTCACCATTGATGTCATTATCCAATAAGTTAAATTGCCACGCACGCGGAAATTCAACATTTTCTCATGACTATTATTATCAATCCACTTTTGGGAAGCACGTGGACTAGCTTTGAACCTACATCATGAAGTAAAGCAATGACTTGATTATAACCACATTTTTTCCTTATTGAACATAATTAACAAAAATGTGTTTTCTCAGTTTCAGCACAAGAATTCGACTGCCCAGACAAGACCGGCTTCTTCCCGGACCCGTACCAGTGTGACCTCTATTACAAGTGTTCGAAAGGTCAGTATTGCACTAAAGGTTAATACGAATTAAGACTCAATTGTTGTCTGCACTCTGCAGATGTGCAATGAAATAGAAGTTGCTTTCAACAATTCACTGAAAGTCGTGGGGAAATCTTAATGCGGTTTATTTCATTGGGGACATAAAACTTTACCAAGATGGTTTGCACAATGAACTACAGTTATAGATGGTAAGGCTTCTGTGATCCTTCCTCAGTGATAATAAGTTTTCTAATTATCAGATCGAAATATTTGTGTTGTGTTCATTTCTACACTTAACTATATTAAGAACTAGCGGCCGCCCGCGACTCCGTCCGCGTGGATTTAGATTTCCAATATCCTATGTGTTATTCTGATGTATAAGCTATATTGTGGTAAAGTTTCATTCAAATCCATTCAGTAGTTTTTACGTGAAAGAGTAACAAACATCCATACATCCATACATCCACACATCCACACATACAAACTTTCGCCTTTATAATAGTAGTAGGATATTTATTTTGGTACTACTTTGAGGAACTTTTGGAACGAAAAAAAATGTTTTTAAATCTTATGTACGTATGAAATTTGAGACAAAGTCGTGTATTTTTATAAACAAAAAATAGTAAAAACTGATTTAAAATAATACAGTATTATAAGTTGGACAATTAGAAAGTCTAGTCCGAGACGAAGCCATTGTGTGCATGCAGCGAACCTATTAACCTGCAATAAAGGTGAAAAAATGCAGTTGAATTTCTTGAAATTAATTTCGTTGTCGCGCCTAATTGGCTTCATAACAGTTTTTAGAATTTTTACCACGATAGACCACGCTGTTACAATAGTAAATAGAGTGTGAAAATTCTCAGCTGTTGCCGTACAATGGCCTAATGTTTGTTTGAACAAAAAGTGCTTTAGTTCCCTAAATTACTGGATACGAAAGATACAGGTAACACCAATTAGTGAAGAAGTTTGTAAATAATTTTAATTAAAATAGAAGGGGTATGAGTATAACTTATACGCACAGGCCAGTAATAAGTAAAGTGAAGTTTGAAAAATCAAGCTCGATCTCATTCGCACCTCAGAGTTTAAAGGAAGAATGTGTAAACCCATTGCAATTATTGTAGTGGGTAAAAAATAAAATAAAATTATTTTTGGGTTTTGTGGTTGGCGTTTTCTTCTATTATATAGTGTTGGACTTTAAGATTTTCAGCACTAGAGAATAAATACTCATCATGCTACGACCTACTATAATGCCAAAGCTTATTTTTCATTTCGATTCGGATAACGCCTCGATGAAGTTTTTTACAATAAATAGAAAGTTTTTCAAGAATGTGCTTATGACGTAATTATTCAACACAACATACCAAGAGAGTTCTCTTACTTAACAGAAAAAGTATAAGAGAATGTACCGAGTCCGGCTGTGACGGGAATTTTAAAAAGGAACCATCTGTTTGGTGCAAGTTGAATTTAAAGTATATTTTCTATTGTTAAAGTTTTGGTGTTCTTCGTAGTTATTTCGTTACTTTATCTCTGACGAAACCATTGTCACTTGCATTGTCTTAAAATCGAAATAGCTTCAGCTATTGTAACCGCTTATTCATATTTTGTGTATAATATCAAATAATTTATCTACGATTTTAACTCGTGATTCCAAATTGCTTACAACTTTTATACTGTACGGTTTTTGATGTTCACGGGCAGCGGTGATGATCACTTACCATCAGGTGACCCTCATGTTTATTTGCCTCCCTATCACATAAAAATATAAATAGATACTAGATAGCACTTATTGCGTTATTCCGGTCTGATCCCCAAAACGGATCCACAGCCATTAATTATTATTTTTAATTTCGGTCTCATCCACTAGTATTAATTTTATCATTCCGGTCTGATCACCTTCCTTATTAGTGAATTTATCTACTGTAATATTAACCTATCTATTGTTTTATAAGGTATACCGGAATCCAAACTGTGCCCAGATGGATTGGTGTTCGTCGATGACAACCCTAACAAGGAGCGTTGTGACATCCCTTCAAACGTAGACTGCGGAGACAGGAAAGAACTGCGTAAGTTTGTTTTCATAGCTATGTATTACTTCTTTAACTAGATTTAAGAACCTAAGTAATAAAGTAATAGTATAATATCACGTAATGATCAGTGAATTTTCCTACTACCTACCATAAATTTTTATTTGTCTTTACAAGGTGATATAATCAATTCTAATGGGGAGTTAGTAAACTAGGCTTAATTTTCATTGAGAACATTTTCTTTTTTTAATATTAAGATTGTGTTTTTTTGCAGAGGAACCGAAACCTACAAAAGGCTGCCCGAGGCAAAACGGTTACTTCAAACACCCAGACCCACAGGTATGAAAGATCTAATTTTTGTTACGCTGAAATATTAATTTAATGTGTTTTTATTATATTTGAAGATTTTCCTATTAGCAATTGTAGGAGTATGATTACTAAGGTTTAAAAACCTTTATTTCTCATAAGAACTAAATACATGCTTCACTTAAAATGAGATTAAAGCTTTTACTTACATGTTACCAAATAAAATGCACGCAACGCGTTAAAAATGTATTCACAATACAACGTTCACACTCCACTGATAAAACAACAAACACGTTTTTTTATACAGAGAACTTTAATCACTAGCGTACTGATACAGTCGTAGGTAGGAATCCAGAACATTACCAAAATGAGACACAAAAGCCACACGCACAATACACTCACAAATTAACGACTAAGAAATGCAATGTCCGTCAGCAAGCGATAAAATAGGAAGTTGAGCCGATCTACCCGACTTTTTACAATTCTCAAACAGAGATCCATTGAGTCGTGTTTACTCATAATAATTTTTACTTATTTTATTAGTGATTGATATGATGACTCAAACCCTTAATATTTCCGTATTATTACTAATTAATATAATACTAATTATCCTCATGTTTTTAAGCAGTTTTTTGTCGATAGCAAAATATATTTGGATTGCTGAATTTTTAACGAATAATTAGATATTGTTTTGAGTTAACAAGTATACCTCAATCCTGTTAATACTTTAGAAGATATTTCTACACACGGACTTACCTGTCCGTGTTTTCACACGATTAACTTGTCATGTAAAAAATATGCACATATACAAAATATGTATTGTGCCACTAAATTACCTCGCCCGGTAGCTGAATTTGGAACTAAGCGCCGTAATATGTAAATGTCACTTTATTTGACAGCACTTCATAGACAGTAGCGACACTGGCTCCGGGTGAGAAAAGTAAAAGTGCTATTTGTAACACATTTGTCAATTATCATACACATAATGTAGAAACATACTATAGCGAAAATACGCGACATGTGTTTAATGTAGTGTCATCAAACACATTTCGCCTGCAATGTATTTGAAATCATTGACACCATGTCGAAATTACATCGCGTTATATCGTATAGAAAATGCATTGCAGGCGTATTCCCGCCTAACTTTGGTCACGTAGTTTCGGCCTGGGGTGTTTCGATGCTTATCATCATGGTCAGGCACACGGTTTCACCCGCGTCCTGAGGGAACTACTTCCGTACTCCGGATAAAATAAAGTCAATGTTACTTAGGATGAATGTAGCTTTCCACAGGTGAAAGATTTTTTTTAAAACAGACTTAGTTTTTGATTTTATTCGTTAGATACAAAAATACAAATCTTTCCTCTTTTTAAGATTAGTATTGATATACTGTTGCCGCCGGATCAGGATCGGGGGCGGCAGCAAAGAAATAAAACGCCAGCTCTTTCCATGTATAGTCGCAACATGACGTTTAATATCATAAAACAAAATCATTATCAAAACGTCATATAAAAGAAAATATCAAAATCAAATGTAAAAGGAGGTTTGCGTCGGCAACAGGTACTACAAAGTGCACGTATACTTCCAGGCGTGTGACAAGTTCTACTACTGCTCCGACGGCGTCCCCAACGAGCTGCCGTGCCCGCCCGGCCTGTACTTCGACGAGGAGACCTCCAACTGTGACTGGAAGGAGCTCGTCAACCGCCGCTGCGACCAGATTACCAAGGGTGAGGATTTATATACCCTTGTACTTATTATTAGGGGGAAATGATTAAACGCGTATCTAGGGCAAAATAGGACGAGAATATTGGCCGCAACTTCTCACTCTAACGACTCCTTTCTTTGCTACCGCTGTGCCCTGCGGGAATTGCTCATCGCTTCACTTCTATAGCGTGGCAGGAGAAGCATAAATATTAGCTAGACATTATATCCGAATGTACAGACAACCATTAACCTTACTGCCGGTGTGTAGTATAATGGAAAACTTAGTTCAGTAGTGAGCTCCAGCAGGCTGATGTTGGTGAATCGTTTAGGAAAAACATGGTATTAATCCGCATGTATCCAAAATATTGAAACGTTTCAACAGGAAAAAATATGATTTTAAAATAAAGTATTTTCATTGATTTTATACGAAATATGATTTGAAGCAGTTATTGCCTGTATAGTGGAGTCAATGAATACATAAAACAGGCAATATTCGTAAGTCCTCAAGAACAGCTCCGATTTCGATGATTTTTTTTTTGTTAAATTTGTTTTTTTATACTATTCAAAATCAGAAACCTCTTAGAGCGGGGACGGAACTATTTATATTGTTTTAACAATATCTACGATATAGTTTATGCACAAAAAAAATTATCCAATACAATATCCATTAAAAACTTGTAAATATATTAATTAATGTTATAAACAATCTATATATATAAAACTCAAATCTATATATATAAAATAAAGCTCGATCTTCTATATTCAAAACTCAAAAGTGACTGACTGACATAGTGATCTATCAACGCACAGCCCAAACCACTGGACGGATCGGGCTGAAATTTGGTATGCAAGTAGATATTATGACGTAGGCATCCGCTAAGAAAGGATTGTGAGCAATTCAATCCCCAAGGGGGTGAAATAGGGGATGAACGTTTGTATGAAACTTTGTCAATTTTAAACCAATTGAGCTGAAACTTTGCATACATAAAGCTATTCTGATGTGAGCATCGCCTGAGAAATCATTTTGATAAATTCCACCCCTAAGAGGATAAAATAGGGGATGAAAGTTTGTATGAAACTTTGTCAATTTTGAGCCGATCGGGCTGAAACTTTGTACGCATCAAGTTATTATGACGTAGGTATTCCCCATGAACGATTTTGGTAAATTCCACTCATAGAGGGATTAAACGGGGGATGAAAGTTTGTATGAAACCCAAATAAACGCGGACGAAAATAATATTAAATTATTGTTAAAAACTTTTTTGTAATAACTATTTGTTACAATAAGATTATTATAGAGATTTATCTACAAAAAAATAGAGACCAAACTTAATTTTTTATATCCATATCGTTGATATTGTTTAAACAATATGAATAGTTCCGTCCCCGCTCTAAGAGGTTTCTGATTTTAAATAAAATAAAAAAACAAAATAAACAAAAAAAAAATCATCGAAATCGGAGCTGTTCTTGAGGACTTTCGAGTAAAATGCTTCATTGACTCCACTAGTAAGCCACTAACCATTTGCCGCTTCATTGCGCGGTGAGTATTTGCTGTTGCAAAAATGAAAGGCGAAAGAATTTGTTGCCGAAATAATTCCTTGAAACAATTATATTTTGTGCTACATTTTTAGAACCCACCTCAGCTTATTGATAACCTTTCTGATTAATGCAAACTAAAAAAATCTTTATGACAATTTTCAACTACTAGCGGCCGCCCGCGAGTCCGTCCGCGTGGATTTCGATTTCCAATAACAAAAATATTTTTTCAAATTGGTCCAGTAGTTCCTGCGATATGCGATAACAAACAAACTCTTCAGCTTTATATATTAGTATAGACTAGTATAGATGAAAACGTGCCGTGCCTTTGCCATGCAGTGGGACAAAAAACTGATACTTAAACATGATTATCATCATGAGCGACCAGTTCACTGCTGGACGAAGACCGGGTTATTTTAAGAATAATTTTTATCTGTTTCTTTTCCATTATATTTCAACGGGTGAATTTCTTCCCAGATGTCCTCGACGACGGTTTCACCTGCCCCGACGGCGAGGTGATGGGACCCAACGGCCGCGCTCTTCCCCACCCCACCTTCCCTCACCCCGAGGACTGCCAGAAGTTTTACATCTGCCGCAACGGAGTCCAGCCCCAGAAGGGCAGCTGCCCCTCCGGCAAGGTCTACAATGAGGACACGTTCATGTGCGACGAGCCTGAGAAGGTTCCTGGATGGTAAGCTTTTCTTTATGGTTTCAAGTATTTTTTATCGTTTTAAGGTGGCGTTAAATTCCGCTAGATGGTAAATGTCGCGTATGTGACACAATGTGGTCAACAACTGAGCCTTATGAACCTTATGTTCCTTATTCAGAAGCATATATGTAACTGATTTGGTTAATGGTTGTAGTACTATTTATTTGTATGTTGAAAGATTAAAAGGGAAACCAGAATATGTTTCAACTAAAGTCTAGAAAACAGTTCAGTTACAAATCTCCATAAATTAATAATCATGTATTAAAAATTTTATTCAATTGTAATGTTAAGGGAAAGTCAGACGTCGTTTAGTTGCCATTATTTCTGGAATTGGCACAAAATTGTTATCACATTACGTGGGTAGTAAATGTTATGTTTAAGCGTGTATGGCGGTTAAATAATATTATTTTTCTTGTTTCAGTGAAAACTACTACGAGGGCCAGCCGCTAGAAAAGAACAAGCTACCGAAGAAGGCGTAGAGCGTGTCATATTATATTTATATTTAAGTCTTAGATTATATACAATAAATTTTAAACAATATGTAGTCTATATTTATTTAAAACCCGTTCTGCATTTCATCTTGACCAAGTTGAACCGTGCACAATCCCCTGACGCCACTTGATGCCCATTGATGCCTAGGTACAACACAAATATAACCTGGGCCGGGTAACTGTGAAAATGAAACACCAAAATCGGTGTAACAATGTCAGCGATTATTGACAACTGAAAAATCCCAAGTGTAACACAAGCTAGGGAGTGGGTCCGAATCCCGTCTTATATACGAGTATGTCAAGCTTACGTGAGGTAAGGTAGTTTTGCATTCAAATATGGAAGCTAAATAATAGGTCTGCTGTATATAATAGAAAAAAAAATTGTGTTGGATAGTCCATTTGTCGAGAAAGGCAATTTAATCTATAGTATAACACTATGTGTGCGGAAGCCGAAATCGGAGACGGAGTCGCGGGCGGCCGCTACTTTAAGATAAGTAAAGAAATAAAATCATCCCAAGCCGCGTCTGTAGCTGACTTTTTTACACGACCATGACGTTTCTAAAACAAGATGCGACAACTCTAAATACTATTCACGCTGTGTAATATGAACATATCTTGTATTATGTTAAAGGAAAGCAACAATCATGAACAAGAGGGTCACCTGATGGTAAGTGATCACCGCTGCCCATCAACAACCGTATAAGGGTCGCAGATGCGTTGCCTGCCTTTAAGACCCCATACCATCCCCAACTGAGCCCTGGCGATCTCCCAAAGTAACTTGTGAAAGTTTTCTTCAAGAGGCGCCACATCGTCTCTCACTGATGTGGGCTAAATTTACAACCGTACGCTGGCCCTTGTAATCAGACCAAATCTCATTGAAGCGAGTAAACGCAGGACCCAGTAGGTCAGAGACCGGTCCAGTTATGGCCAATAATTGAGTTGCGCAATCACGTCGATGTAAGAAAGCTGAACGGACAAGTTTCAGAGGTACAGTACGCACAGGGTGGGTTGGCCTGAGTGATTTAAGGATTAATTCGCACGCACATTTCACATGCCACTTTACCGAGACAGCGTGGACCAACAACGCCCAAAAAGTATCACATAGAATATTTTGACACTTTAAGTAAATGATTAATGTTATTAAAATCAAGTTCATAAAAGTACAATAGTGTTTTCTCACATAATCCAGTCACCAAACTGGCAGCCGGTGACTACGCACAGGACAAACATTTGTGCGCAGGAAAATGTCTGTTTGCCCTGGTCTGGGTGTTATATGTATCTACTAGCGGCCGCCCGCGACTGCGTCCGCGTGGATTTCGATGTCAATATCCTATGTGTTATTCTGATGTAAAAGCTATATTGTGGTAAAGTTTCATTCAAATAAATTCAGTAGTTTTTACGTGAAAGAGTAACAAACATCCATACATCCATACATGCAAACTTTCGCCTTAGTAGTAAGATTTTAGTATATTTGTAATACCACGGTTCATTCTGATAGCTGTAACACAAGTTCTTCAGCTATTTAACACGGGTCAGATCCATGTATGTGAAGTTGTGAGATATTGATTTATTTATTTACTATGGACATCATAAGTCCTCATCTGGGGGAACCCTAACTCCAGCATAAGACTACAACAGGCCCATGTTGATAATGAAAATGATACAAAACGGACCGATCTGATGATTCAAAGCCACAATAATACTATAGACACCAGCCATAAACTTCAGAGCGGTTAAAGACATGGCCAACATTCTATGGAACGTTTGCCTAGACACCAAATTCATTTCCCACAATCATGTCGTACTGCATTAGACTCGTTACTATCAGAACATTCAATATCATTAACAACTAAAGTCCAAGAACTTGAGGTTATAATTATACAGACACACAAAGATTGCAAAAAACATTTCACTCCCATACTGTAGCATTGTTTTGATTGATGACATGATACATTGGTTACTAAGGTTACTCAACGGTGTACCGTGAAAAAACTGTTGTCTCTTTTTCTCTTATCGTAATTTTGCTAACGCTTACTCTGTCACGCATTGTTCATTATTTCCATGGCAACGGATTTAAATATTTGACAATAACTGTCGAAATAATGACAATAATATTCATTCCTTTCTGCTTAAAGTAATATTCATTTTGGGAAAAATAATAATATACTATGTTAAAAATAGTTTGTTGGTGATAAATAATCTGTTAAATGATACAATTTCAAATATTTTTTATATTTGAAGCTATATTTTATTGTATGTCACTGTTTTTCATACAATATTATATTGTGTCTATGGAGGACAAGAGCAGACTATCCGTATTTACGTTGAAAGGAACGCATTTTCTCAAAAGCAGTGTATAGCGGAAGTTAAATTACCTACTAATTAATTTCTTTTAAATACTGACAAGTTCTACAAGATTGTAAAATATATGAAAATTCATATTTTAATTTAATATATTTTGTGCTTTTGTGCCATTCGTGGCCATCACTACTTCACTAGGCAGGAATTGGCCATGTCCTTTATTTTGTGTGTTAATTTTTACTGCAACTTGTGAACTCGGTGCAGTGTCAAATTGTCAATCGGAATTGACAGATAGCCTTTGATTCGGTGACATTGACGGTTTTCATGGTCCGGTAGAATGTGATTTGACATACTTTACTACCGTGGTAGTAAAACGGAAATAATAATTATTTACATTCACGTGACGGAGGTTCATGCAATTTATTATATCGATTTGTAAAAAGCGAAATTAGAGGACTTTACTTTACCCTATTTTGGAGATAAGGGCGAATGACGCAGACACAGATACTTTCGGTTTACCATAAAAAAAAAAAAAAAAATTAAAAGTTTTTACAAAGAAGTTGTAGTAATATTTGTGATGGGTTGTTATATTACGACAACTCTTTAAAAAGGTTCCTCCGTAGGCATAATGAACTATTCTGATTGATTGCAAAATAATGTTCTGTAAATAGTGCATAAGAACATCCGTTATAATGTTTTTGCGTGTAAACTTTCTTCCTTTGGAAGACATTAAGGCAAGATGACATTAAAAAGCCCATAACGAGAGGAAGGTAAAGTCAGAGTAGTATAGGTTTAGGTTTTCCTAAGACAGAGTAGTATAAACACAAGCGATTATTGTAAAAGTACAAGGAACGGTAGTTCGTTGAAGAGTAGTGCTGTTGGAAATAAAAGTAGAATGCTAAGGTGAGTGTATTAAAGTATCAGATAGAACGAGACAAAGCTTAGTCAAGTGATTTTCCATTTAAGTAATGATTTTTTTTATTATGATTCTGTACATTTTATAACAGCTACTAAGCCATCGAATCTATACTAATATAATAAAGTTGAAAAGTTTCTTTGTTTGCTTGTTTGAACGCGCTAATCGGAGGAGGTGCTGGTTCGAATTGAAAAAAGCTTTTTGTGTTGGATATGACTATCTAGTGGCTTTTCAAAGTCGCGGGCGGACGCTAGTGTTATACATGCATCTTCATCATCATGAGTTATTAGTGGAGCATTTCTCAGAAACAACCTTTTCTATCCATTGAAATGGAAAATGCTTTCGTCATTCTGCCAGTCACTTTGTATTTGTATCGCACAAATTTCCAATTTCTCAGATGCATCTTAAATACGTTCCTTTCAATCACGTAGACGCGATATAACATCATTTCCTTGAAGAAAGTGACGTTAACGTTATGTTTGTTCATGGAACCAACGTGGACTTGTTAGAGAGTTTTGTGTCATGGAGAAAATGAGTGTAACTACTGAGACAATACTCGTCAATCCCTACATTTTGCGATCTAGGGCGTGGTTGGGCGACGACCCAGGCTCCTGATAAAAGACCGACCTATCCTTATGGTTTGAAGTTTACTTAGTCGTAGAGGGCGCCGTAGAAATCTCGCCCAGGGCTTTGGTAGAGGTGAAACCGGCCCTCAAAGCTAATAAATTGGTCGTTATTCAAAACTCAAAAATAACATTATTGTGGTTTTGATTTTTATGGAATTTACATGTTAATCTACATTTACACATAAAAAAAGGTACAGGACAGTTATCAAATTAATACAACAGTGGTATACTCTTTTGTGGGAAAGTATCCTATAATTCAGTTTGTTGACCACGTATACGACATATATAGGGTCAGTGAGGTCATTAGAATAATAATCAAATTAATGCAAGTGAGTAAGAATTTTTGACAAAAAATGAAACCTTTATACAATCTGTATACCTTCATGAAAATATCTTATTCACCTTTTTCATAGCTCTATGTAAGTTGCCACAGTTGTACAACCGCTAATGTTTGATATGAGATAACAAGGCTTTTGTCTGTCAGTCTATATGCGCCTGCGCAATACGAGCTTTGTCTTTGATCTCTATATTATGACGTTAATTACTTTTTCGACCGTATCAAGGTTGATTAGTTGGTTAAACTGGTTGGTATTGTCAATTATAATCTGACTGGAACAGTTTGATAGTTGGTCTAGATCGTTTTTTTAAAAATCAGGAGAAAGATATTGACATATTGATGGCTGGTCTAGTGGTTTGTGACCCTGACCATGGGTGTCTCGGATTCAAATTCCGCTAGAGGCAATTTAATCTTGGGTGAAGAACAGCATTTGTACTCAAGTGGATGTTTAAAAAATATTTTATCATTTAGGTATGCATGTTTGTTGATTACCCTATAAATAAATTCCTTCGCATTTATAGTAGTAGGTTCAATATAGTTTTAGACTAGGAATTTGTGAGTAAGTGTATTTTTTTAGTTTAATAGCAGTACGAAATTCCTTAGGTCAATCACGATTATGTAATTTTTTGCAAGCAATTCAGATTAATAATAAGATAATAGTAAAATTTTGCAACAACGTTTAGGTTCATTAATATCTTAGATGCTTTGTTCACTTAACAAATATTTCTTCATCCTTTCTTATTATATAACTTAGAACCATTTAATTGACTTCAATAATCTACCCTTCACTTTCTCTTACTATGAACTTACTTCCTTGGATAGATACTTTTATATATTAATAGTCGTATAGTATAAATAAAATATTTTGTGGCAATAACAAATATTAAAAAATAAAAATTGTGAAATTAGTCCGATTTCAAAAACTTATTACTTTGCCTTGACTTTCTGAACTTTTAAAGTTAAGGACGCAAAGCTTTTTATTTATAATTGTTTAATTTACCGGAGTACTGTAGACGAGAGACAAGTGACATTAAATATATTTTATAATGACAAATAGTATACAATACTAGTATACATATGTACATACTTAACTCAGTTAAATATTTATGCAAGACATGTTCAGTTCTGAGACTCCTGCATAAAACAAAAGGAAAAATTGTATTGATAAGGAAGGAAAACTAAGTAAAGGTTTTATTTGGAATATTTATTAAAATATGTTTCAATAGTTATACTCCGTCCACTATATGAAGCGTCTTTTGACAGGTCGCCGATTGACAACATTGGTGATGTCCTAAAGTATCTCAAATGTGTCAACAATCCGATTGTTCTATTATCATTTTTCGACTTAGGTACGTAAAAAATAACCGATTTCGATAAACATGCGTTTTGATTTAACATTCTCTTAGATTTATTGTAAACAAATATAAATCCATATATTTGAGTTTATAAATTAAATATAAAACAAGTACCTAAGTCATATTAGTAAAAGAAATTTAAATCCAAATGTTGTTCATTACCTTTCTATTAGCGCAGTCATTGAAGCGAAAAATATGGTCCAACCTCCGAATTTTTTTACTGTGAACCGATTTGCATGAAATTTTGGAATTAGTTTCATTGTACCCTTAAATTCAAAAGTGAAAATGATTTGAACGCCGCAACTACCCCTGGAGTGGTTGCCACCCCATCTCGGGGGTGAGTATTTTTTTTTTAAAGATAACTTCGGATATCGATTGGAATACTAATTTTAAGCAAAAAATCATCTATAAAGTTTTTCGATTAATCTAATACTTTTCAAGTTATGGGCAATATAAAATTCGCAATTTTGTCACGTTTTTCATCGGTTTTTGCAAATATCTCCAAAAATAAAGTTTTATCGAAAATTTTATAAGGAACAAAATTGTAGTTGGTAAAAAATTAAATAATTTTGTTTATCCTAAAGTTTTCTATGTGCAATATTAAGATATATATTAAAGATTGTAGCCGTTTTTTATTTTGCCTGCAATTTAATCGATTTGGTCAATGTCATCTAGCGGCGAGCAGATGCATTTTATGCATTCTTATAATTAAGAGTTTTGTAGTGCTTGAAATAAGCTTTCAAATGAGTACAATTAAAAGTCTTTTGCACGTAAAATAAGTAAGCTGTATTACAAATAAGAGGATCATCGAATGCTTTTTCTTGTAAATCAATGGGTTTCACAAGTGCCATTTCCAAGCTATTCATGCTATCACAATTTCTAAAACAGCATTGAAAAGGTAATTAGGAGAACTATAACATCCTTTATTGCAATATATAATTAAAAACGTTTTTCGAAAACGGTGAAGGGTTAAAGGGCTTAAGAGAGGCTGTGATTGCCGCTGCCATGCGCTCTTTAAACAATCATATCTCCGTCAGGTTTTTTTTAACAGAAATAACAAAATTACTTAATTTTTTGTCAGAAAAATACCTAAATTTTTTATCCCTACACTTTTATACGCATCTGTCGTAATTTTAAAGATATTATGAAAAGAAGGTGGGATTTTTTAAAATATGAGATTTCATATTTTTATTTTAATCCTGTCTATTTTGAAAAATATGTTTTCTAAAGCAGCCAAACTGATACAATTTATCAAACACTTCATAATAAAGTTAGTTCTTAGCGGAATACGAATAATTTCAATTCTGGTGGAAATGGCACTTATGAAACCCATTGTTTTAAAAGAAAAAATATTGGACGCTCCTCTTATTTGTAATACAGCTTACTTATTTTACGTGCAAAAGACTTTTAATGGTTCTCATTTGAAAGCTTATTTCAAGCACTACAAAACTCTTTTTTATTAGAATGCATAAAATGCATCTGCTCGCTGCTAGATGACATTGACCACATCGATTAAAATGCAGACAAAATAAAAAACGGCTTTGATACTTAATATCTAACTTAATATTGCACTTAGAATACGTTATAATAAACGAAATTGTTTAGTTTTTTACCTGCCACAATTTTGTTCCTCATAACATTATCGATAAAACTTATATTTTTTGAGATATTTGCAAAAAACCGATGAAAAACGTGACAAAATTTCGAATATTCAATTGCCAATAACTTGAAAAGTATTAGATTTATCCATTGATATACAAAAACCCAAGATACACAATCAACGTCTCATAACCGTCAATATCAGAAGCGTTCCTAATTTTAAATCCGGCACACTTTTCAAATAGTCTTGCGTCACCCGCGTCATAGCAACGTCGTTGACAATACCGAAATGCGCAATGAAAAATTGTACAAAAAGTACGACAAGAACGTTAGAAAAGGGCGGGATTTATTATTTTTGGTAAGTTAATATGTTCATTGATTCGTTTTAGTGGATTTTATAACTTAATAAGCAACGTAATATATTATTTCAATTTAATTTGTTTCAAAACGTCAGTCACCGGCTCCAGTCTAATACGGCAAATTCCAATGGCCGTTCTTTCATTGTCAGAACGATGCATTACAATCCCCTTTTATTTTAGTCGCATTATAAGAAGGCTCTGTTCGTATTTCAAAGGAGACGATATTTTTTGTGATGTTTATTTTTTTAAATATGGTTTTGCACATATCGTTTTGATATTATATCAAGTATATTTATATACATCAATTGTATTTTTTGTATTATAATATCGTTTTTTAAGCGAATCCCATAAATTGTTATGGAAGATTTTTTCATTTTTGTTTCGTCTCATCTCCAACCATCCATTCAATTAGATTTCAGTTGGAATTTTGTTTATTAATCATATGTTCTTATAGATTTTTGTGCATCATTTTTTAATTTATGATATACAATAAATTTAGGTGACGAAGACGAGTTCTATATTTACATAATGTATTTCTTATTCTTTTCTTTTTAGTATTCCTTGTGGCCCAATACCATGCTGGCAATGGACATCAATCGTCAGCCAACAAAGGCGTGAAGATTCATTAAACACATTTTAATTTTAAGTTTAAACATGTAGTTAAATAAGGTTTGGCGGTACTTTGTTAAATGACTACTTGCCATTTTTATGTTTGTATGTACATATTATTAATTTGCTTTAAAAATGCTTGTATAATATAATAATAAAACAAATATTCGTCTCCACTCCTAGCTTTGTTCTATCTGCGAAATTATGTCATGTCAAAGTTTGACTTTTGGTTTTGGTGACACTATTGAGTGTTACTTTTGTTTGAGACTGTGCATCTTGGGTTTTTGTATATCAATGGATTTATCGAAAAACTTTATAGATGATTTTTTGCTTAAAATTAGTCTTCCTATCGATATCCGAAGTTATCTTAAAAAAAGAATACTCACCCCCGAGATGGGGTGGCAACCACTCCAGGGGTAGTTGCGGCGTTCAAATCATTTTCACTTTTGAATGTAAGGGTGCAATGAAACTAATTCCAAAATTTCATGCAAATCGGTTCACAGTAAAAAAATTCGGACCCAAAATGCTTCATTGCCTGCACTATATGTAAAATATACATTATACCTTATAAACATGTTATGAAGAAGTTTAGTTTTATTCATAGCATTTATTCCTATCGATTATTTATTTGTAATCGGGGGCACAATCGTTCTAATCGTTTTTCGTAGTACATCACTGAGTTGGCAGTAACCGTCCATGAAGAACAATATTCTTTTTTCGAAAATTAAACGAAAACAATTCGAACTTTCATGGGCGTGAGCTGTCAAAAGACGCTTCATAAAGTGGACAGAGTATAACCAATTAAAACATCTACCTAAAATTATCTTTCTATTAGGCCTTTAGTTTGACCGATAGAGAATTCCATGAGGCATTAAGTCCACCTCTAGTATATTTTGCTGTGCAATAAAGAATAAATAAATAAATAACTTATTGTTTTTCCAGCTACACTAAATATCCTTTCTACTCTGGTTTGGGCGTGTGATAATTGTCATACAAAGCACGCCGTGTATGGCCATTTTCGTAACACGCGCCACTTGAACTCGAAACAGTGGCGTTATTCATAGTGCAGACCACAATATGATCGGGATATTAAATAATAATGATAATAATAAAATTCAACGATTCAAAAATTTATACGGTTATATGAAATTTTCGTAGTAAATCTTATATTTAAAATTCAAGAACTTGCTTTATGCGTTTCTCTTTGTGTTTGTAAACAAGAAGTTTGTAGAGATTTATCACTAAAACAGAAGTAATTTAATTCGTAACGAAAGTTGTTTTTCGTGCCACGATTTCATTACAATTAGGTTTTTGTTTAATGGTATTTCTGACAGTATAATAAAAAAACGGTAAATATTTTGCCCCTACATAAACTCTCTTAATCCTTATATGTAGGTATTTTGATAATTTTTTTTAAATTAAGTACTCTCCTTTTCAGTCCTCTGTAAAATATAGAATAGTAGAGTCTAGACGCATTTGACGACACAGCTTAGTGGTTAAGAAGTTGTCAAGTAGGCCAAGAGGTCGCAGGCTGCATTGAACAAATATTTATGTGAAAGAACATATTTGTTTGTCCTGGTCTGGGTGTTAAATGTGTATATTTAAGTATATTTGTATATGTTAGGATAATGCGAAGTCCATTGAGCCGTGCCATCTGGCGATATATATAGTGCATACCTATGTACGGTTGGTTCGGCTACTACGCGTCTTACACATGTAATGTCGTCTGTTAATTATTTTCAAAATAAATGTTTTCCGTGATCAAAACAAGACTTTTAACTCACAACCCTTCAGGTTATGGGCCCAGTGAGTGAACTATAAAGTGTTTTGTGAAAAACGGACTGGATTTGCAGTGATTTTGTCGAAAATAATTTCTACGTAAACAAAGTTATAAACGCGATCGGTAAAGTGAAGTTAACCTCGAGTTGAAGACTCGCAAGTTTACGTTCCGGATTGTTTACGTCGTAATGACAATACCTAATATGAAGAATATTTAGTGTGTTTGGATCGACATTTTATGAACTATTGGTGTTTATTAACATATTTTGAAGTTGAAGAAACCTCAATATGGCTGCTACTATTAAAATTGATCCCCTAACTGGTGATAATTATGATACATGGAAGATACACATGCGAGCTATTTTGAAGAAAAATGACTTGTGGGAATACGTATCAGGAATTATACCTAAACCGGATAGACATGACCCTAAGTATGCTGATTGGATTAAAAAGGATGGCAAAGCCGAGTCAGATATTTTATTGGCAGTAAGTCCTAGTGAATTAAGTGTACTAGATGGCTTGGAAACTTCAAGTGCTATTTGGGAAAAATTAAAATCTATTTATCAGTCTAGTGGACCTGCTAGGAAGGCTTCGCTACTGAAGAAACTTGTACTGACTCGTATGCAAGAAGAAGACGACCTACGTAAGCACATTACGGATTTTTTTGACACTGTTAAAAAACTAAAAGAGATCGGTTTGATTGTTATAGATGAACTTTTAGCCATACTATTGTTATACAGTTTGCCAGATTCCTTTGCTATGTTCCGCACTGCGATTGAATCGCGAGATGATCTACCATCAACAGAAACATTAAAGGTAAAAATCATCGAAGATTATGAAGGTCGCAATTCGAAGTCGGTCGATCAAGGAGCCATGTTCGTAAAACGAATCAATAGAGACTCGAACTCGAAGAAAGGATTCCAGAAGAAAGGCAATAGCAATATCTATAACATAGAATGTTACCGTTGCGGTCGTCGAGGACATTATGCAAGCGATTGTAAAACCAAGAATATTTCCAAAATAAAACAAAGCGCTAAACAGCTAGGGCATGGTAATGACAGTGATCACAAGACGACAATGTTGTTGAGTTCCACCGAAGAGGTGATGTTAGGTGAAAGAGTATCTCCTATCTGGTGTATTGATAGTGGATGCACTGGTCACTTGTGTAATGACAAACGAATGATAGATGGTTTTACCCAGCTGAACTCCGAATTGAACTTAGCTACTAATGAAAGAACACAGATAACTGGTACTGGAAAGGTCAGCATCGCTGTGGATACAGGAAGTGAAGAACGCCAAGTTGACATAGAAAAAGTATTCTACGTTTCAGACTTACGAACCAACCTTTTATCAGTGGCAAAAATGACTGATCGTGGGTTTGAAGTGCGTTTTAGAAAAGATGATGCGATAGTAGTTGACAACAAAGACAAAATTCATATGCGCGCAGATCGTGTCGGTAATTTATATCATGTTCGTATGAGCCAAAATAATGTCAACAGTGTTGAAGAGACGAAGAATTCCATAGACAAATGGCACCAACGCCTTGGCCACTTAAACGAAAAAGACTTAAAAGCTATGGCAAAAAGCAATCTTGTACATGGTTTAACGTTCAACGATGGTGAAAAATTATCTGAATGTGAAGTCTGCTTAAGCGAAAAATTAACCTGTGCACCTTTTCCAAAGGGCAATGAAGGCCGAACAAGTGAGCTTTTAGAAATAGTACACACTGATATCTGCGGGCCAATGAGACATCAATCTTTTAGTGCTAAAAAATATTTTATTACTTTCATCGACGACAAATCTAGATGGTGTGAAGTTTATTTCATTGCAAACAAAAGTGAAGCGCTAAATGTTTTCAAGACTTATAAAGCTGCTGTTGAAAATCTTACTGGAAAGAAAATAAAATTTCTCCAGTCTGATAATGGACGAGAGTACGTGAACAATGAGTTTGACAATTTTTTGAAGAAAGAAGGTATCGGCAGGCGATTGACAGCTCCGTACACTCCTCAACAAAACGGTATCGCCGAAAGGAAGAACCGTACGCTAGTGGAGATGGCACGATGTATGATGAGGCAAGCAGGCAGTCCTCCTGCATTTTGGGCTGAAGCAATAAATACAGCTAATTATATAAGGAACCGGTGCCCAACCTCAGCTTTAAATGGTCAAATACCATTTACATTATGGAAAGGAAAGAAACCTACCGTAATCTATATGCACATATTTGGATCAAAGGTTTATTATAAAGACAAAGGAAGACAGAAAGGAAAATTCGATTCCAATGCACAGCTTGGTATATTCGTCGGTTACGATATACAATCTAAAGCTTACAGAATACATGATCCAAAGACAAGAAGAATAGTGATTACTCGTGATGTAAAATGTATGAATGAAACAGCGTTTAGACATGAATATAAAGATTTTCTTGAAAACGATGATACAAACAGGAACGATGAACAAATTAATATAGATCTGATAGATAAAGAAGAAAAACAAAGAGCATTGTTAAGAGCAAGAAGAGATGGTTTAAGAACTAGAATATCGATTGAAAATTTAAATGAACGAGACGAAAGTGAAAGTAGACAGTTACACAGGAAAAGGAATTCTACAGTTTCATGGGAAAGATTAATAGAACCCCCGAAGAGAGGTAGAGGAAGACCACGTTTGCTACGTACTGGAATGGCCGGTAGACCACGTAAGGAGTACAATTTGATAAGAGACAATAATGAGAATGAATCAGAAGATGAAGAATCTAACGAACACATAACAAATATAGCTACTATAGAACCGATGACATGGAATGAAATAGAAAAGACAGATGAAGTAAACGCTTGGAAGAGTGCTTTAGAAGACGAGTATCTAGCCCAAATAAAGAATAGAACATGGGAAATAGTACCTAAGCCAAATGAACGAAGAGTTATTGGAAATAGGTTTGTTTTTAGAACAAAACCCACAGGAATGAAGGTACGCCTTGTAGCTAAGGGATGCTCGCAACGGCCAGGGGAGGATTTTCACGAAATTTCATCCCCCGTAGTAAGGCCATCATCAATTAGACTCATAGCTGCATTATCAGCTGAATTAAATCTAGAGATCCACCAAATGGATGTGGTAACTGCTTATCTGAATGGATCGCTCGAAGAAGAGGTCTTTATGGAAGTGCCAGAAAGGCTAAACGATGTTCTAGATAGAATACTCAAAAACCAAAAGATTGGAACACAGAAAAAGATAATTAAAGACAAAGAAATAATTGAGACAGCTAAACGTTGGAAGAAAGCGATGAATGAATGTGGTGATGGTGTATGTTTGTTAAAGAAAGCTCTGTATGGTCTGCGTCAATCAGGACTGCAGTGGCATAAGAAATTAGTGAGAAAGTTGAAGGATGTTGGTTTTGAAGCGTTGCAGCAAGATCCATGTGTGTTTGTGTCACAAAAGGGTGATAGAATTATGTTGATTGCTATATATGTTGATGATATAATCCTAGCTACAGATGATAGTTTGTGGATGCGAGATATAAAGAAAGAACTGTCTAATGCATTCGAGATGAAAGATATGGGTCAGATTAGTAATTGTCTAGGTATAGAATTTAGTCGTGACAATGAGAACACAGTATATTTAAATCAAAAAGCATATTTGGAGAAAGTTTTAGAACGTTTTAATATGAGTGATTGTAAGTCTGCAGTGACGCCAATTGATGTAAATGTGAAATTGGAAAAACCTGAGTGTGTGAATGAGGATGTCATGAAACGTTATCCTTACCAGAATCTGATAGGTGCGCTGATGTATTTGGCCGTTTCAACACGACCGGATATAGCTTACGCTATTAATTACTTGAGTCAATTTAATACTAATTATGGTGTTGAGCATTGGACAGCAGCTAAGCGCGTATTGAGATATTTGAAAGGGACATCAGAATACGGATTAGTGTATGAAAGGACAGGTTTGCCTCTGTTTGGTGTAGTAGATGCAGACTGGGGCTCCAATTCATTAGACCGTAGGTCTTATTCAGGTTTTGCATTTATATTAGGTGGTGCTCCTGTCAGTTGGGAGGCACGTAAGCAAAGAACCATTGCTTTATCAAGCACCGAAGCCGAATATATGGCTATGTCCGAGGCAGCTAAAGAAGCTTTATATTTGCGGGACATATTGAACAGTGTGGGTGTAGAATGTGATTGCATAACACTGTTTAATGACAATCAAGGCGCCATTAAGCTTGCCCAAACAAGGAATTATCATTCCCGGACCAAACATATCGACGTTAGGCACCACTTTATTCGAGATATGTGCGAACAAGGTGTGATCAATCTCAAATACTTATGTACTGACCGAATGCCAGCAGATGTTTTGACCAAGGGTTTGAGTGGAACAAAACATCATGAATGCTTGCGTAACTTAGGTATGATGGATGATTGTATGTAAGTAAAGAAGATAGCTCATAGACTTCGAGGGGAGGTGTTAGGATAATGCGAAGTCCATTGAGCCGTGCCATCTGGCGATATATATAGTGCATACCTATGTACGGTTGGTTCGGCTACTACGCGTCTTACACATGTAATGTCGTCTGTTAATTATTTTCAAAATAAATGTTTTCCGTGATCAAAACAAGACTTTTAACTCACAACCCTTCAGTATAAATACTCCAGACTCATTTTGGGTAGCTGTGCTACTGTAACAAGTTAGTGCGTAAAAATGAAAAAGTGTTTAAGTATATCTCTCCGTTCCTTAGCATCCATATTAGAAGCTTCGAGCTTATTTTGAGGCAATGCAAATGGTGTTATAGTCCAAGGATTTTTTAATGTGATTTTTATTTTTATCTCTTTTTTATTTTGCGTCTCTCTTTGGACTTCTACCTCGAGTCGCAGTGTAACAGCGCCGCACTATAACTGAGTGGTGCGCGGGCGCAGCGGCGGCGGCGCGCGGCCAGTGCTGCCGGGCCGACATCCACGCGCACACGTCACCATGAACAGTGCACATTGCCTTGTATTCGCCGCCTGCCTCGCTCTGGGTAAGATTTATTTACTTTTCTTTTGAGGGATAAATGATTATTTTTGTATAGGGAGACTAACAGCAAACAGGTGCAATACTTAAGACTTATTCTAATTTAACTACTAAATCAATTTAGGTAACATTAAAGATCTTAAACTAACCTACGATTTTAAACAAGTACATAATTAGAATTGTAAATAATGATAAAAGTAAGGAATATCTGATTATATACTAATTATTTATAAGAAGACTAACAGCAAATACCTATTTGCTGCTAGTCGGTTGTACGATCTTAAGTGTTCTACCTACAATACTTAAGATCTTATAGTGACTTATCCTAATTTAACTACTTAATCAAATCAAATCATTTATTTGCACAAATGTAGGTAACATTGAAGATCTAAAACTAACCTACGATAATCAAACAAGGACCTAATTAGACTTGTAGATAATAAGAAAAGTCAATGGAATCATCGAAATCATATGTCAGCGGTTCATGGCAATTATTTTGAGATAACCAAACCCAACAACTCAAAATAATTTCCATCCCAAACTCTGCGTTTTAAAATTTTGTGGCATAAGAAATTTCAGTGTAAGATCGAATATAGAAAAAGATATCGAATGTGGAGTACGTGATTCGGCAAATCTGTGTAACAAAATTTGATTCGTTAGATAACAATAAAAAGTCTATGTATCTGAGCCAGTTGTTTATAATCATCTTCTAATAGCAAAGCTTCGCTAGATTTCCAATTATATTAAGAATTCCAAGTCATAAAATTAAACTTAATTGTTAATTAAATCCATTAGCATGCTAAGAAACCTAACGAACGTCTACTGTAACTAGGCAGTTTCAACAGATTTGCACAAAAACGATAGCTTTATATTAATTTGTTTTAATTTGATCATAACTCAATTCTTATACCTACCAAATGTGCAAATGAGTAATTTTGATTTAAATGAGTTATAAAGCACAATAACATTTAAGTCCAAGTGTTGCGACAGTGTCGCAATTACCCAGTCCACAATCAAAAGCCCCAACGACCAACAGGTTATTGTAGCACATATATTATGTATCATATAGCTAGTTATAATTCATGTAATACATAACTTGTTAATCAGGTTCGACAAATTATTAGTATCAAAACTTTGGCGAGGTTCGCGAGTGGATTCTAGCTCGCGAATCAGGATTTGTTGTTGCGAATCTAAGAGGTTGTTAGGCGGTGTGATGCACATTGCAAAAATATGTATCAATCTTGGGTATAAGATACTTAAACTTATCATAGTAAATTTTGTTTTTTTGTGAAATATTTTATTTATCTTTTGGCGGATGATTTTGAAACGGATGATTGAACACATGTTTGCCTCAGAAGTCAATACATAAAAATAATCATGAGTGTAATATTCAAATCACGGAGTGACATTTCAATGAATACACTTTATATTGCCTGAAGCTTTATTACATTATTAATTTATAATAATTTTATGAAGCCATTGTTGTTATTTGTAAGGCGTTTTACTTACATTAAGCAAGCAAAACCACAGTCAGTGCTAGTATTTAAAGATAATTGGATCAATTACCGTTCAGAATTGGATTGGATATGCAGATTTCCTCATATTACGGAAAGGTTACCACAGTCTTAAGTAAGGCTATGTAATTAAACAGCTAAATTTAAGATTGTTAAGTTTAAGTATTTTAATTAAGTAATTGCCTATTTCGATTTCTATTCATCAGTGCCTACTCTTTCAAACTTGGTAATTTAGCTGTGTGCAATTTTTCATAACAATTACGTTATTAACGCAATCATAATATACGAAAACGTACACTAAATTTTAACGGCGCTATTAAAGTTAAGTACGCTTATTGCATATTATTAATAGCCCAATAGAAATTCAGAATTCTCGTTAGTATACAATAAATAAATAATGTCTATCGCTTAGCACGTAAGAGCAACTTAAAACATGTGTATGTATGTAGATAACAGCTTGTTAGCAAAAAAATATACCAGATACTTATATCAGCTGGTAACTTTTTGCACAAAATGCATTCTCAATCAACCTACACACGTGTCGTAAAGCGGACAATATCAATTAATGTGCGGCCTTTCAGAGATAATTGTAAATAGACTATTCCCTTGGTTGCCCAACGATTGGAAAGGTGCACGGAATCGGTCACCTCAAGGTCTTCCGAACTTAACAGGCGGCATTCAAAAAAACTTTGCTCCAGTCCAAAGATTTATTAGCTCAAGATTTATTGTCATATGACCGACACATTTATGTGTAATAAAGACTCGTATTGTGATGTGGTAAGGTTAATATTCGAAATGTAGTGTGAATGAAATACAGGATCTTCATTATACTAATGTTGACTATTGTGCATAGATTAAGTGTGGACAAGGTCTTCTAAAGTTCGATCATGAGATCTATGACCATTTTTTTTAAAATGGTCCCATGCAAATAATTGTTAAATAATGAACCGTATTAAAAAAAAAACACAACGAATGCTTAGTTTAAACTAATGTAGAGTAGTTTAAAACTGTCTATGAGTTAAGATTACAAATGTCTATGCAACTGTGATACGCATAATAATTACGTAACTTAATGTAATTATTAAAAACATTTTTTATATGAAATGATACATAATATTATCATAAAATTTTGATATTAATATTCAAGACAATGGTTGCTAAATAAACATAGCTTGTAATGTAACGTAACATAAAGTTTAACCTCACACTGACCTAATGAAAAAGGACAATAAGTTCGCTGTTGTGTAATTTTCGAATATAAGACCAAGTGGTTTATCTGTACTACTAGAATGAAGCTGTAAAGCTTTTTTGTTTATCTCAAAAACTACTTTTTTGTGTTGGATAGTCCATTTGTCGAGTTACAGTACAACATTATGTGTGCGCAAACCGAAATAGAAGCCGCGGGCGGCCAGTTGTTGAGTATAACTGGATATGAAAGATAAGCAAGAATTAATCCGTCATTACAGTTTATTTACTGCCGTTAATGTCAGGAAATTAAGACTGTAGACTAAGAGTTATGAATCTCAGTGAGAGTTTCAATTGTACAAATTGTTTACGACCACAATAAAAGCTCGTAAGATTTTATTAGGTAAGTCGTTTGCAATTTTAGTGCATGCACAATCACAAGACAATGTTTTTTTCTCTCACTCTTATAATTCGGTGTATTCGTTACATTATTTGTTCAACTGTTTATAGCTCTTTTCAACCTTCATATTTACGGTTGATAAAATAACCAAAAAAACCAAGGACTAGTCTTTTTTCACATAAAAACCTCATAATACAAAAATAACATAGAAAAAACAATGATGATATTCATTTGGAGGTCACCATTGCACGGTTCTAAGTTCCCACATTGATTACTAATAAGCGTTCTTTGTTTTATTCCTCAAAGATATTTAGTACCTATACGCGGGTCTCTTAGTAAAATGAAAGATTTTGGTATTTTCATCTTGTACTCACTAAAGCTTTACTTGTGTACTTGTTATAGCTAAATTAACATAAATTTATCAAAGGCTTACATTCTAAAATATTAAAAATCAAATTGTTAAGTGTTTTGTATGAGACCCACGATCCTTGGAGCAAACGACAGTGTCTAAGATCATTTCCACCATCACTAGAACCTTTGATCCAGTAAATAAACATGTAATGAAAATGTTTGGCCGAATTGCAAGAGACGCTAGGTTCGATTCCCACATGGACCGCCCAAGACCCAATAAAGCTTTTCTTTGTTTATACTTGTAAAAAATATTTAAAGGTATAATAATACTTACCATGCAAAATAATATTTTTAAAAATATACAAAAAAAATATAATAATGTCATAATGTTTATGTCAAACAAACCTAACATTTAAAAACGTGGTTTCTGCGACAGTGTTTTGTTCATCTCGCGTGCGCGTGCGGAGATGCAACTCATTACGCAACGCAGTCGTCTGATTGTCACGTTACGTTCACCCCGGCTTCTCACTACTGCTGTTGTAGTATCATCTTTAACTAACTTCTGTTGGTATTTTTTTGCGGATATTGCTGTTGACCGTGCGTAAATATCGTAGGTACTTTTTTACCTCATAGTAAATATTGGTTTCGGAAGAGTGTTTTTGTTTGTCACACTAATTATGTACCACTGTAAGGCTAAATGTACCTAATATATGCTTGGAACCATTCAAGCCTATATAAGGCACAAAAATGATTTCAATTTTCATAAAAATTTGACAAGATCTACTTACTTATTATTTTAACTCCTGCCCTAATACTTTGCACTTTTTCAGTAATGTATAATTGCACTCTGTTTTATATGAAAGTTATTAAACCTGGATGCGAAATAATAATAAATAAAAATAATAAATAAAATAAAACTTTATTTTCACACTCTTAAATCTTAAAGCAAAGTAACGGTACATGGTGAAGTGTGACTGGAGCCTAATGTAGGGCGACCCTGTATTTCAGGACTCCAGGTCTCACCCACGCGAACATTGAATATATAAAAGAACAATTTTATTCTAATGATCTACATATGTAGGTACATTGTTTTCCTAAATAACTAAATTAATAATAATATGCTCAAGTACTTAGCGTGTGTGTGTGTGTGTGTGTGTGTGTGTGTGTGTGTGTGTAAGTATGTGTGTGTGTGTGTGTGTGTGTGTGTGTGTGTGTGTGTGTGTGTGTGTGTGTGTGTGTGTGTGTGTGTGTGTGTGTGTGTGTGTGTGTAAGTGTGGTTTTATCTTGTTCTTACAGGTCAGATACCAGCAGGGATTCGGTTTGGTCATAATTTAATTCCAGCAACCAGTTCGTAAGTAAAGATTTAAGTTCAAATCTCGTTCTATGGTATATGTTGAGAACTCTATTTATCCTATTATATAAGTGAGGAGCCAGAAAGTGAAGGTGACGTCTAATGAAAGCGGTCCGGTGAACAACTAGAGGACACACCTTGTCTGACCTACGCTTGGATAATGTGAAACTAGGATCGTACTCGAGCGCAGAATGTTTAAGAAGTGTGGCATGCAGTATAAACAGTTGCCTCACAGTAAGAATTTGACATTCCTTATATAGTTTAGCGGTAGGATAACGATAGGGTTTTTTTGTCATTACTTTGATAATAGACCTCTGAGTTCGTTCCAGTTTTAAAATTTTGGTTTTGCATGCACCTCCCCATGCCGATACGCAATAACTCAGAATCGACTGAGCAAGTGAAAAATATACTCGTTTAAGTGAGTGAGGATCAAGTACGTTTCTGAGCTTTTTGAATGTCCATATCAGCTTTCGAGCACGAGAGGACAGCAAGGCGATCTGGGCGTCCCACGACAGAATTTCGTCCAGCTGAACACCAAGGTACCTAATGTCCTGGACCCGTTCCATATTTAGGCAATTGCACGCGGACTGACCCACCCGATTGTCACAGGTATGCGCTTTGATATTAAAAGAATATCTAGGAGTAGTGGAACGTTTTACTGAAAATGTAATCAATTTGGACTTAGTGATGTTAAGCGTAAGTTGATTTCTTCGTAGCCATGAGATTACATAAGTTAAGGCCTCTTCCGCATTCCGTTTTGCTGATGCCCAAGTATCTCCCCTAAAAATGAGAGCAGTGTCGTCAGCATAAGAGAAGATACTACCATTGGTTGGTTTATAATTACACAACTCATTAATGTAAATAAGGAAGAGACTTGGGCCTAATACACTTCCCTGTGGAACTCCACAAGTGACGGGAAGCTCTGTACTCTTAAAATCACCTATTTTGACCAGTTGCCTTCTGTTGGTCAAAAAATCTTTAAGCAATTTTTGAGGGATACCACGGACGCCAATATTTTCTAATTTTTGGAGTAATATGGGAGCGGAAACTGTGTCGAAAGCCTTTGCCAAATCTAAAAAGACACCAATGCATTTTTCTTTTTTATCCAAATTACTAGCAATATTATTCACGAGCTGAGTTACTGCATCCTCTGTCGATTTCTTTGGTTGGAAACCGTATTGCGATGCAGAGATCAACTTTTCTTGTACTATATAGTTCATCAGCCGCGTATTAATGAGCTTTTCGAGGATTTTGGATAATGAAGACAGAACTGAGATTGGCCGGTAACTATCAACACAGTCCCTACTGCCACCTTTATGAATTGGATGGATGATGGAGTGCTTAAAGCAGTCAGGAAAAACACCTGTATTGAAGCACATATTGAAAATATGAGAAAGGATCGGGGCTATAGTTTTTATAATTCGCTTAAGAAAAGATGTTGGGATCCCATCAAGTCCGACAGCAGAATCACTTTTCAAGTTCAGTACAATTTTACAGATTTCTTGATGGTCCGTTGGGAGGAGAACAAAGGAATTCAGATGAGAAGAACTTTCAATATTAAATCTTGGATTATCGGAGATAGTACTTTGCAGTATTTTGCTAGCAAGGTTCTTACCTACATTGGCAAAATAGTAGTTTACTGCATTTATATGAGATTGGGGATCACCTGGACGATTCAGTATTAAATCTTCTGCGGGATTATTAGCTTTTGCTGTGCTCGTGATTTTGCGTATTGTTTTCCATGTTTGTTTTGGATTCGTGCAGTTATGAAGTTCAGATTTTTCGTATTCATTTTTTAATCGTGTTAATAAGTCGTTACAGAAGTTCCTGTATCGTTTGTAAGAAGCCTTGAGAATTTCATTTCCTTCCGATGCCTTACACTTTCTATGAAGCGAATCCCTGTGTGCTATACACCTTAGTAGCCCTGATGTAATCCAGGGTTTGATAATTTTTTTTCGATTTGGTATCTTTTTGATAATTGTATTTCTATCAATAGAATGTTTAAGAAGCCCGACTAAACTCTCCGCGGCATGGTTAGGGTCATCAAAATCAAGTATGTATGAGAGGTTTTCATTATTGATTTCTTCAGATGCAACATTGTAATTGGTGATGTGTTTTATTTTCGGTGTTTTAATTTTTACATAATTATTATTTATATTTAGCAAAACCGGTAAGTGATCAGTAATATGTGTATTTATTACGTAAGTTTGTGTTTCTAAGGCAGTTTTCAACATAACATGGTCAAGGCAATTTGCTTCTCTGGTAGGAATTACGTGTGCCGGTAGAAGTCCGTTTTCTGCCATGACATTTAAATAATCCTCACTTCTCCTATCAGTGTTATTGAGTTTAATGTCTATGTTGATATCTCCCATGACAATTAGCGTTTTAAAACTAGCAAGCGATTTTAGAATGCTGTCAAGTGAGACCAAAAATGGGTCTATGTTTGATATAGAAGGTGATCTGTAAACGCACAGAATCGCAGAATCGCTATTTATTGTTGCAATGAGAGCATTTGCACCAATCAGTTCTATTTGCTCAACTTTACATGGGACACCATCATAAACATAAACCACCACACCATCGTTTTTATTGCGGTTTACCAACGTGTAATGTGGGCTATAATTTTCTATTTGCGGTATAGTTTTTTCGTCACATAGCCAGCACTCAGTAAATATCAATATATCGCACTTGAAGTTAAGGTTTTTAAGAAGAACTAGAAAATCATCAAGGTTACGGTATATACTTCTTATGTTTAGCGAAACGATCTTAAGACTAGTGGACACAGATTGCAGACTTTGTTTACATCTTTCAGGGTCCACAAGTATAGAACTAGATACAGTTAATGAGTCGAGTTCAGAATTAATGTTGTCAATAGACACGGTGTGTAACAGGTTTGACGGTATTTTTAAGGGCAATAGGTAATAATACATTAAAGGGGCATTCCACCGATAAAGCTGGTTTATGCTGATATATTGTGTAAGATATTGTGAAATAAATAATAAATATAATGTGAGTGTATCGCATTACTTTGTGTAAGTGTATGTGTGAGGTAATGAAATAAACATGCGTAAATAATATACTAAAAGTGCGTAGGTGGGTTAAAGTGTACAGAGCATATACATACATTTGGTTTAGTCATTTGACGGCCAGTGCATTGAGGTCCTCTTCTTTTGTAATTTTTATGACTTCACTGCCGTTTTCTTTGCGAAGAAATATTTTAATATTTCATATTACGTTTTATTATATTATATCTGTTCCAAAAGTCTACAAAGACCAAACCAGTTACAATATACGCAACTGTTACACAAGTAAGATCTATGGCGATTATCGAAACATCAGATAATCCGCAGAACCGGTGCTAAATGAAAATTTCGCGAATGAAGCGTGACTGGCTTTTAGTGGAACGAACCAATCGGAAGTCGGGCATTAGTATAAAATAAGGCTGACTAACCAATTGTTTTATAAGCTGTTGATTTATTAGGCATTCCCTGGTTTAGTACGTTCGGAAACTTATATACGGCTCCAAGCCTTGCTAGTCTATAAGCCTCATCCTGCGCAAAAAAAAGTTCCGTTCACAATTAGCTTTACATTTGGGTGTGATTGTCCTTTATGCCACAGGTGTGGTTTATGGCAAGCCTGGTAATATTAATGTAATACCTACCAGACGTACTACACATACACAATACTGTTCAAAATCGTAACCTCTTCAGTTGATCTCTGGAGACCTAAAACTGACTTAAGTAAGGGCTCAGTGACCTAGCTGAAACAGGGAACCGCGGAGAATGCTTTTGGCCTTAGTTATTTAGCTGACCCGCCAGATTCCCCGGCTGCCAAGACAATAGAGGGACTCCATCAGGTTTTTCAAGGTAGTTGGGTCTCATCTTGAGGCACGGAGTCCTGTATTAAGTTTTTCGTAAGGTAGAGCACTATTAAGACAATTGACACACTTTTCTCATCCACAGTAGTGGTACAAAGAATGATTCGTAATATAAGACGTATACATTCATATGTACATGATTGATCAAACAGAATTTCGGCAATGAAGCATGACTAACCTTTACTGGTGCAGGCCAATCGGAAGTTTTGTATTAAAATATAAGTGAGAATGGCCAACTGACGTTTTAATCGGGAAGTAAAATCTTTTGCAAGGCTGCAGCTGAATTCTATGTAATTAACGCTAGAACAATAGTTGCATGTGCAATTGGCTTGGTGGTCAAAGTTGTTAACAGTTATTAAAATCGGCGTTCAACTTCAAACTGATTGTTACGCGTAATAAGCAAGCAATACGATACTAACGGGATCCGTCATCAATCAAATGAGGTGTTGAAAGATGACAACAGTTTTTAGTATTCAAATATTATATTTTGAGTAGATAGGTGGAAGAGACTAGGGCAGATCAAAGTAACTCGTTTTTTTTTTGTATTAAATAATACAATAAACTGAGAGCATGGCTAAAAATAAAGCCCATTTCACCTAAGATGATCCCGGTGACAATTGACGGTTCAAAGAAATACCTAAAGCATTAAGAACCTATGGAAAATCATATAAAGAGTGCGTGAAGCCTATTGCCTTGAAATAAATCTTAATTTCGTATAAGAAGTATACCTATCAGAGATGCCATCTTCATCTGAAATGGACTGTAGTTTTATATGAAATCGATTAGAGCGTTTAAGTTTAAAGTACTAAATACTCATTACTCATCCACTTAGAAGTTACACAAACATTACCATTACTAACTAACCTGAATAAAGTACTAGTTTAACCTCTCCAAACTTTTTGTAGTATCAATTACAAGAAAACTTAAAGAAAGAGTACAAAAAGTGGTACAAATAGATGTTACGTTGATTACCGCGAGGCGCTAAATGTTCTTCACGTAACTAAACCATTCATTAGTTATAGTTACGTTGCAATCGATGGCACACTTTACTATGGGAAAGAATAACTATTTGGAATTCGCGCATTAGTTTTGAACATGTTACTCAATCTGTTCTTGTAGTGAATTAGGTAATCGCTTATTCCATACTCGTAACGATTCCATTGTTTGTTTCCATTAAGCTGACTGATAAAATATTCCTTCAACTTGGAATGGTTTAACACTTAGATTTATTTGACGGGACTAAACGCAATATTAATTAGTAAGTACATGTATACCATGTACTATCTGCTTGACGTTTCGACTGCGTAACAACAACAATTGAGTTAATACATAAAGGTTTAAAATTCAGCTCGAAAGTTTAAAATCTTATATAGAAATGGTTTTTAATACAATAGCTTATAGGTAGACACAACCTTTTATTAGGTTCGAATAATTATAATCTATATGTTTTAAAACTAGGAACTAAAGCTGAATTACTACTTTGTGCTATTATCTTCAATACTAGCCGTAGTCCTGTGGATGTTTTCTAATTTACTGTTTATATCTGTAAAGAAAAAAGATACCTACGCCAATTTGAGGCAATGCCCTTTCCCTACGATCAATATATTTAATAAAAAACATTCATTCAATCAGTATTACAATTGAATTACAATGCTTACGTAATAAATTGATCGCGTCAAGTGACATAACGGTAGTACCGATGCAGCAGTAATCTCAGCAGTCAAAGGTCTGCCTGATAAGGCTTCCTTCTCGGCGAGTATTGCAAAACCGCGGAAGAGGAGAAACCTGCGCGCGACTCTTGCGCAACAGACATTAGGAGATGCTTAGCCAAACATTTTCTAATGTTTACCTTCATTTTACTTTTTTTAAGTGGAGAAAAAAGAGAAATTGTAGTCCTACTTTTTTTAGTACAACAAAATTAATCATAGACAAAAACAAAACAAAAAGCAAAATCGAACCCGTGACCTTAAAATGATAGTCAGCCATTCAACTTTTAACTAAACAAACTCAAATTGACTAACATTAACGCGTTGATGTCTTTATGAAGATCGTTACGTTCGACTGATGGTTTTATTCAAAATGATTTTTAAACACCTACGCAAAATATATTAACACCATATTGCGTCCTCAAAGCATGCTTGTCGGTAAATCGAAATCGTATATCCCTTATCCATCTCCTACACGCAAAGACATAAAAAAATAAATAAAATACCTCATAACTACAACAGTTACATATCTCTAATTATCTTACCATTGTCTCAATGTTCATTCAATATGTTTATCTAACACGCTAGCCTGATAGTATCTCGTTCTCTACTACTTGTACTAGAGGGGTTGTGGGGAGGGGGGTACGTATCAAGGCTGACCAGTAGAGACTACTTTCGCTTGTGTCTATTGCCGCCAGGTCTGAGCCAAACGAGAATAGATCAATTCTTATATAAGGTTACAAAGGCCTAAAAGTATTTTTAAAGTTTCGATGCTTTATCTCTCTTTAATTGTAACATTTGATTATGTAAGTACATAAAATAGAGAGTGATTGCACACCAATTGATAAATCGGCAACTGATCCCTATGATCCTTGAATACCCTATGCGACTATACTAAATATGTTACGGTTTTCTGACCTACGTCTAAAACACTGCTTGACAATCATGTTCTTCATAACATCTAAAATATTAAAAGTAAGTCGAAAAAATTGTTATGAAAGGCTTACCTATTTCTGGAACAGTAACTGGCTGTCGTCGATCAATGATCCGTTTGGGGGAATGATTAAGAAGTGGAATATTACAACAAGATGATTGACAATAAATGTTTGACGACCAATCTGGTGCTATGGTCGAAAGCATAAAATTGTGTTATTAACTCTTACACTACGATATGATCCTGGATCGAACCCTTAACCCTGGCAAAGTCGTCACTTCAAATTGCAACTAGCTTACAAGCCACTGTGGCAGAACAAAAAGTATGCATGTTTAAACAAAATAAGCATACTAATTATAATACAAGTTATGCTAACCAGTTGTGTGGAACCATACAAGTCAAAGCAAGGTCTCATTACTAGCATACATGGTCTACATTAAATCATTACATGCGTATAAACATACAAAATGTTTTTATCGTATTTTCTTCACGGCGAAATTCTTTAAGGAAAGTAGTGGAATGATGATTCGTTTAATTTTCTTGGATCGAAAAATAATTGTCTTCTTCTTCTTTGTCCTAGTGTTTTCCCAGCCTAGTGTCGTGGTCCGCTTTCCTGCTTAACCATCTCCACTGTTGGATCGAAAATAATTGTAATAAATAAATTAAATAATTGTAATAAATAAGTTGAATAAATCGGCTTATCTTATACTAGCGGCAACCTGCGACTTCGTCCCCATGAATTTCAGCTTCCGCGCACTTAGTGTTATCCTATCACCTTAAAGCCTTCCTCGACTAATAGACTATCCGCAACAAACAAAAAAATCGTTGTCTGGTTCAGCTGAGCTAATAAATAAACATATAGCCTCACAGACAGCTGATAGACAGGTTAGCTAACCGTGCCACTTGTCATTTACTTACTGCCATATAATTAAGAGGCTGGACTAGATTTCTTCAATAATGTACATCATTTAACTAAACTGTTAATGATACATATGTTATTATTACCCTGTAATTTAACACTTGAGCCTAGTGTTTATATAAATTGTTAATATAATAATGTAACAAATGTTGTAACAATGTTTATTAAAATATATTCGTGCCATTGTGTAAGTAGAAAGTTTCTAGACAGATAATGTTCTAGATTTTCTGGTTTCACTTATGGTAATAGCTTGTTAATATGATTTTGTTACATAAAAGATAATATTCACATCTTATTTTACTTATAAAATTGAGTAACAAATTCATTTATATTCCTCGACAAGAGTCAACTTTAAAGAATATATTTCATTTATAAAGACACTACTAGAGATAGCTTTAAATAATTAAATCTAAACTTGTATAATAAAGCTGTTGTTTGAACACGCTAATCACTATCAGTCAGGAACTACTAGATTGATTTGACAAGTAATTTTTAGTAGGATAGTCCGTTTGTGTGCGTAAACCGAAATCCACGAGGACGAAGTCGCAGGCGCTCGCTAGTATCTCAATGAAAATCCCATGATAGCTAATAAATTAATACACAAGGGTCAGAATTATCGTATTGAAAGGTTTAGTGAGTTTCTCATAACTCCTTATATAAAGAGGTAATAGGAAAACGTAGGAATGCCCTACGTTTTCTTAAAACCTCATTTGTTTAATTACGACGTATTATGCGGTATTGCAACGAAAGTAAAAGCGCTGTTCGATTCAACGGCCGACATTAACAACAGTCGTGATGTTGCTTCACTCACGCTTAGGAACTGAATTAGGGCTGGTAATGATAGGAATTCCATATAACAAATAAGAGAGAAGCGGCAATGACTGGTTTTTGCTTACTGAACCAGAATTAACGGATACTTATTAATGATTTGATTATAATTTGCAATAGGAATAATACGTTGTCTTCAAAATTTTTGATGTAAAAGCAGTTCCTTTTTTGCACGATAACTATTATTTGCAAAGAAAACATTTCGAGCAATTTTCGAATCTTGCTCGTATGTTATGTGTAGTGTGTAGCTTACAGAAGCGGTCTTTGATATATTTGTTTCTAAGGTCACTAATAAATGAAACTTTAAAGTGATCACTTGGGCCAGTTTCGAAGTTTGACTACAATGACGTGAAAAGATCAGCTATTATCTTCTAAATATTTTGTAGTGACGGTTGTGAGTATTTTTTCGCCCAGAACAAAAGTAAAAACCTTTCATTGTACTTGTCCGCAATAAGTTTACACATTTCTAGCCTATAAATAGTAATAGTACAGTAATTCATTCCTATTATTTAGTCACAACCCTACACCGCTCACGAAGAGATAAGCCTGATTAAATGACGACGACTCGCGGTTCAACGTCTCGCGCTCACTGCCTATCGATTAACGTAATCGACTCACTGTGTTCGTTGTCTCACCGCATTACGGTGTGATCCGTTGACAGATTACTTTGCTTTTTGTAAGTGTTAGATGGCCTTTGGATGTAAAGTGTTAAGAAGTGACATAATGTGGTGTTTGTTATGCTTTCAACGAGTTTGTCTCTTGAAGGACCAAAGTTATGTGCACTAATGAATAAGTTATTTACAGACTTGGGTCACTCGGGTTAAACATTTTTAGTTTGTAAGCTACAGAAAGAATTGTTTGAACCACCTATCTTCCTACATTGTGCATTGTAGTCATTCGAATAAAATTTGAAAAGTCTATGAATGTTTTGAGGGCGAAAGTACGTCTTTTAAGGATTTACAATCCCTTTCAAGGAGACGAATATCCGCCGCCAATTGCAAACGACGTCAAAACAACAGGCACTTTGCATACCTAAGTCTCACGGTAATTTTCGAATCCGTTCCAATGAACTGCTGTTTCCAGTGGTTACCTCAGCGACTATTGACCGACCTCAGAGGGTTGCCCAACGCCATAATAGGACTACGTTGATGTCTCGAAGGACCGAAGTTATGTGTGCACTAATGAATCAGTTATTTGAATTAATATTATAAAAGGTACTCGTGTTTAAGTCACTTAGGTTCAAAAATAACTAACTTACTAACTTTTATGGCTCAACGACCTAAAGTGTGTCTTGGCCTCCGAAACGAGAGACTTCCACCGGTCTCTCTTCAAAAATAACATCAATTGAAATACTTAAATCTGTTAACAATTTTTGAAATCTTTATGAGAAATTGGATAATTTACAAAATGGATTTGCGGTTTGCGTAGACGTTCATACTTTGTTTAAAGATTCAAAATCCCTTTCAATCGCAAATGACTTTTAAAATTGGCCGAAAAAACGCGGCCGACGATCGGCGCGACTGCGCCGGCAATGCATTTTCGATTCGATATAATCAATCATTTAAAATACATTGCAGTCGTAATCCTGCCGATCTTCGGTTGCATTTTTTCCGCCAAATGTGTTTCTATACTTAGTCTCAGGGCAATTTTCGAATCCGTTCCAATGAACTGCTGTTTCCAGCGGTTACCTCAGCGACTATTGCCCGACCTTAGAGGGTTTCCCAACGCCGTCACGGCTCATATGATGCACTCACGCGTCGAAAGCAACCTCGGGTAATTGGGCCACGCTTTGACACCCCGAGAGTGTTGACATGCAGTTTAAGTGTAGGCTTTGTCATGGAAAACGTGTCTGTTTGAGTACTAATGCTGGCGACTTATGCAGTTATAGCGCTGGCCGCCCACGACTCCGTCCGCGTGATTTTGGTTTCCGCTCACATAGTTCAATACTATAGCTTCCTTATATTAGTATATAGATATGTTTATTAATTTTTTTAAAGAATATATTGTTATTGTTTTGTTTCAGGCAACGCTGGGGTCCTTCTGGAACATGCACCCCAGTGTCCTGAGCAGTATGGTGTACAAGTAAGTATTTTAAATCAGAAAAGTTACTGATATAAGCTAAGTTAACAATTACAATGACAGATATAAATTCAAATCTTCGGATGAGCGGATATAAAGACACTTCACAGTCGTACCAGCCTGTCTCACGCCGTTATGGAATATGCATTAAACCAGTCTCACGAAATTGGCACTCAAAGTAATAATTCATTACATTCGAGAGGAAGGCCCAGACTACGCTCTCTCTTTTTAGAATTCATTCTATTTTACATTAAATATCATGTATTTAGTAATGTTAGCTAGCCCGCTGAGTTTTGTCGTAAATAAAAATATCTGGATTCGTCCTAAAAACTTGTCTCCTTCGACTAACAAGGGATCTAATCTAGACGCCACTTCTTCTTTTCCAGGCGTACGCGCACCCCGAGCTGTGCGACCAGTTCTTCCTCTGCACCAACGGAACCCTGACAGTGGAGACCTGCGAGAACGGCCTGCTGTTCGACGGGAAAGGCGCTGTCCACAACCACTGCAACTACCACTGGGCGGTCGACTGCGGCCACAGGAAAGCTGACTGTGAGTATTAAGAAATAGTCATTAGTTGTGTCGTACAATATTCTGGTATTCGGTTGACGCTTCAGTATAGAAACACACTAGGCGGGAAAAACGTGACCGAAGTTGGGCATGACTAAGTCTACAATGTATTTTAAATGGAAAATGACACACTTTGGGGAAATTATGTCGCGCAATTTTGTACAGAAAATGCATTGCAGCCGAACTTCGGTCGCGTATTTTCATCCTAGCCCGTACCTACACTAAATTGGAAGACTGGTTGAAATTTCATAATAGACCACCTAGTTAACAGTGACATCTTAAATCCTTAATTCGCAACTTGTTTCTATTGCGGAAGACAAAATCGCACTCGTTTACTCAATATGGGATCGCTGTTCATTGCTCAAAAATCTATGATCCTCTGATGATTCAAAACCCTTCTTAGATGCTAATAATTGTGTACAGCAAATCATGTCATGTCATCATGTCAACCGGTCATGTCTTTCGCTCTCTACGTACAACAAACCCTCAAACATTATCTGCATTAGGCACAGAACATGTTACTTACAAGATTTTTTCCGCAGTAACGCCCCTCTCGTCACCCGGCTGCGAGTACCAGTTCGGCATCTACCCGGACAGTGCAGAATGCTCCACCAGCTACATCAAGTGCGCGTACGGCATCCCCGAACAGGAGCCGTGCACTCCTGGCCTGGTCTACGACGAGAGGATTCACGGCTGCAACTGGCCCGACCTTCTGCAGCCCTTCTGCAACCCTGAAGGTAACATAATCCATAGATTATAAACACACATATTTTACTAAAGTTGCTGCATCAAGTGCGCGTTTGGCATCCCCGAGTAGGAGCCGTGCACTCCTGGGCTGGTCTACGACGAGAGGATCCACGGCTGCAACTGGCCCGACCTTCTGCAGCCCTTCTGCAACCCTGAAGGTAACATTCTCTGTGTATTGCTCAACTGGGACCATCACAGCTACATCAGGTGCTCGTACGGCATCCCCGAGCAGGAGCCTTGCACGCTCGGACTGGCAAACTAAACTCCCACTGTATGTGCAGATCTCTCAAAAGGAAGATTTTGAACGAAGCCACACTAGGCAACCATTAGTATACTATGTTGATATCTACCGCAGGACGTAGGTTACCCCAGATGTGGGGTGATGACTAGAGTCACTAACCATGATGGACAAGCCAGTTAGTGAACTAAAACTGCCCAGGCTCCGAATCTACGCTTACTCGATTCTTATGACACCCGTATAAAAAAATAAATACTAGACTTAAACTATTCTTGAAGCGTTGCTTTCTAGCTTGTTGGTTAAGGTTGACCATTATACAAGAAAAAAAGAATCTTATCATAACGAAACATCAAGTTCAACTAGAGGATGTTAATTGAATAACATTATTAACTTTTCCAAATTTCAGCTGTCGTCGGCTTCAAATGCCCAACCAAGATCCCCGCCAACACTCAATCCGCCAAGTTCTGGCCGTTCCCCCGCTTCCCGGTGCCCGGCGACTGCCACAGACTCATCACGTGCGTTGAGGGACAGCCTCGTCTCATCACCTGCGAGGAAGGCAAGGTCTTCGATGACCAGAACCTGACCTGCGAAGACCCAGAGCTGGTGCCGCATTGCGCGCACTGAGGACGTTTCTAGAAGTATCGCAAGACGAAAACGAAGAGGAGATAGTTAATGAACAGGTAGGCTAGCCAAGATGCCACTTTAACGAATTCGCCAGACGCTTTCGTAGCGACTTATATCTCCATCCCGCTCATATCAATAGTACGTGTGCGGGAGCGCAATATAAGTCGCGACGAAAACGTATGGCGAATTCGACAAAGCGGCATCTTGGCTAGGGCCCCAGTACTGTAGTGGGTAAACTGTAGAGCATGACAAATCTTAAGTGTGACTTTTATGTTGTCTTTTGGCATTTCCTGAACTTTATGCGTCAATGTTGTCTAAATTATAATACCTTTTTCACAAGTTATAGATATTTCATCTAAATCAATTATCATAGGCACTTAGGACAATCTTTTGCTAAATAACAAAGCATTAGAAGGATTCACAATGGAAGGTTTATCCAAATATCGATAGCATTGCCATTAAATTGTTCTTAATATATTGCCAATCAGACAATAATTGTGAAATCGCCAGTCCTGATTACAATTACGTTAATAGTTCCTTATTTGAAATTCCTAACATTTGATGAAACTAGCTTAAATGTTATTATTAAAACTAGGCGTTTTCGTTTTGTGATACGTATAATATTTTATATGTATTTAATTTAATTTCACTATAGCAATATCTGGAATACTTTCCACCGAAGTCTATTTATTTTTATACTATACTTGTGATTTTTATCAAACCAATTTTTATTCACAAAACTCTTTTAATTGTCGTTGCCAAATACAGTTGATTCGAGCGTGATATTAGTTACCGTAGATATAAACAGATATATATTTTTATTGTTACATTATGTAAAAATCACAATAATTAAGAATATATATTTTTAATCTCTCTGTAAATATGACAAAAATATGAGAATGTAAATAAGATTTGACATGTGTGAAAGAATAAAATATTTTATAGAAAGTTAAAAAGTTGTTTTCTTTTGATAGTTTCTTATATTTTGTCACTGATAATATTAGTTACATATTATCATAAAAAAAAATTGCATATATGTGCGGGCGCTGCTGCTTGGGCTTCACCGTTTTGCGGATGCTGCCCATCCCCTTGGAAAGTTTATTAGATTCTTCAGACTAAAAGTAGGAGTCTTGAACTAGTCGCAACTTCTGTTAGGACTAGGCTAGAAGAATAAAACACCTCAGGTATCTTAAAGTAGGTTTATTTTATCTATCCCAAGTATCAGTTCACTCTTCGTCACTCTCCGGCGCGGGAGAGGCCATGCCCACCTGTGGGCTACTTCTGAGGGCTGCCCGCTTGGCCTGGGCGTTACCTCCATAGGACAACGCTGCCACCCAACCTCCGAAATGTCACTTAGTGGCTACGCATGGCACAGTAAAGGGAATGCTAGGAGAATGAAACACCTCAGATATCTTAAAGTAGTTTATTATCTATCCTAAGTATCAGTTCACTCTTCCTCACTCTCCGGTACGGGCGCGGACTTGCCCTTGTGCGGGCGCTGCGGCTTGCGGCGCGAGGGCTGCCCGCTCGGCTTGGGCTTCAGCGTGGGCGGGTTCTCCAGAGCCTCCAGCTCCTCGTCAGTCAGCTGACCCTTGTACCAGTCAGCGCTGAGAAAGACAAATGATAGTTGAATTAAAACTGTAACGATGTGATACCGTAGAGACTTTTATGTGTTGCATTTGTTGAAAGCTGCTCGGCAACTTTTTGTATGGCACGGACTGTGTTAAATATTTTACAAACCTCAACGACTATGGAAGCCTTTGGACCTAGCAGGCGATGCCTGAGTTATTTACCTATGTATTTGTACACATATTTTTGCAATAAACATTTTGATTTGAGATTCGATAAAGCGCCTACTAAAAAACTAATAGCAAATTTACTTCACGCAATGTGAATGCATTTTTTTCGTAGGTGTTTGAATAATTATTCGGTACAAGCCCAAATGTCGTTATACCGAGCACTATCATTCGTTGACCAATACACAATTGTTAACTTCAGAACTTCAATCCAATACACCGATAAAAAGTTCTCCAATACTAACCACTCAGGCACCTTCCTGGCCCACTCGCAGCGCTTGTTGACATCATCGAAGGCCTGGCCGAGCTTGCAGCCGGAGCGGCGCGGCGTGTTCCCGTTGATGCACACGTAGAAGAACTGGCAGTCTTCTGGGTCGGCGTACCGCGGGTGCGTGAGACCGAACGTTTCGTTCACGGGGGGGCAGTCGAAGTCGAATACCTCTGGAAGATTCAATTGTTATTGATCAGATATCTTAGATTTTCTTTGGTTAAATAATTTACAGTCTAGCAGCGACATAGACTACAATATTTTTATTATCATATCATCGTCATTACGATCATAATACAGATGTTGTTGTTAAATAAAGATAGATGTCACCTAACATGAGCATGACTGTGACTTAAGCACATACAAGCATTTTCTGAATTAAGGAAAACCCTTTAACATAAAACATGTTGGTCTTCTTTAGTAAAAATAACATGAAAAGCAATGAAGGAACGTGTAGTATTGTCATGCTAACTTATTAAAACCAGTTGTTTATGAAGAAAAAAAAATTGATGAGCTAGATAATTTCTCGTGATTTAAAAGCTTTCAAGCTCTTTTGTGAAGAGAAGTGCCAAATAGTAAGTGATTTATTTATGTTTTCAAAAAGACTTAATTGTACTAACCAGAAGCCCCACATCCCTTCTTCTTAGCCTCATCAGGCCAAGTGCAGATGCCGGTCTTGTCGTTATACACGAGTCCGTCGGGGCACGTGATCATGTTGAACTTGCCGTCCACGCAGTAGTAGAACTTGCCGCACTCCTTCGGGTCCTCGTGGGAGAAGTAGCCGTTCAGACGGCGGCAGTGGAGGGTGGGTGAGGGCGTTTCTGGAAGAAGAAGAAGAAGATAAAATATAAGATTTTAGACTTTTGCGTTGCATCGTAACGTAATATTATTTAACGGGACCAAACGCAATATTAATTATGTAGTATAAGTATACTACTTATAGTTACTGCTTGACGTTTCGACTACGTTACAACAACCGTGATCGCAAGGCGGGCTTGTGTATATTTACACTACATAATCACGTTTACTAATATTAATGTTAAGAAGATAAAATTCCAAACTATCATGAAGTTTCGAATTATAACGTCAAACATAACAGACGTCATAGATGCCCTCTTATCTTATCCCCAATATCTTTCTCTTATCCCTTTTCTTATAGAATAGTAAAAAATATACCTAAATCCTCCTGAAGGGTATGTCAAAAAGTTGGCAATATTTTTTTTGGAGCTGGTAAAGTTATTAGGTAAAGAGTTGTTTAAGAATCCAATTTATTTTGTTTCCGGCGTAAAAGGCAATTTTTACTGAAATAACCATTTCACTAGCTTTATTTTCTCTAAAACCTACCTTAGTAAGTTTAAAGACTGAATAAACAAAGCCAATCAAGTTTTTGAATATGTTAGATTTCTTTTGAAGAACGTCAATATTTTTTCCATTGAGCCAATGTTATAAAAGACATTATCAAGGGCAACCAATCCCACGTGAACCAACAAGCCATCTCAGTCATATCCTTTCCACGCTGTAAGTAAACAGTCCCATTTCCATCCATATACGGAGCAACATCGTATAAAATCACAGCGGTTGATATTTCCCGTCCAAGAGCGGTTGTGAGTCTCGTGGAGTCGCTCAAGGCCGCGCTCCCTCGCAAATGGAAAGTTGTTCTGAGTGCTAACTACTGACCCTCGTTGTTTCCAATGATGCGGCTAGGGTCGACAGATTTGATTTGTTGCCAACAACAAATCAAATCTGTCGACCCTAGCCGCACCAATGATTTGATTGCAAGTGACAGATTGATTATAGGTGATTTGTTAAGCTCTGACAGATGGAATTTAGCTGTTTGATTTGCAGTCACATATGGAATATGGAATGAATTATGAGTGATATGATTGGCTATAACTGAAAGTTAGTTTGTATTCACTGTCAGATTGTTTGCTTTTTTCGCGTGTAAATCTGTCAAAATACCTGATTAGAGCTTGACAAATGTTGATTTATTTTAAATCGTATACAATACCTTTTTGTTGGCAATTTAGAGACATCATTAAATTATGGCATTAGTCAAGTACCTCCAATATGACAAACTAATAAAACATATCCTTTTGACTTTAACTCTTAATATGGGTATTGACACCCCTTAATATCAGTTTCTTAAAGACGTTTGATTAACAATTCGTTTCAAGCTAAACACGTGCGATACCTCGTCACGTGTAGAAGTGACCTTTACGAAATATCTGCACTATTGAATATTAAGTTTAAGTATTACTTAAGCAGGATACGTAGATTTTATGATGTGGTATGATTCTCAATCGTCTTAGTACCTACCTATATAGGAGAGAATGAATTACTCAGTTGGTATTAATATCACATTTATTTATTATTTAAATATAACCCAGGTGTTTGTATGCCAATTTTATCTCTCTGGACACAGAATAAAAATCTTGTACATTTTTATATTTTGCAATGGAATTATGAAGTTATATCTTTCCAGCAACAATAATGATTCACTCAGCAACTTTTACAACATTCCTCGAGTGTAAATAAGTCGTTAGCAGCTTTATTACCACTGTTACCGTAACAATGTCAAAATTTAGTATTTTTATAATGTAATATTAAAAATCGTGTTTGCCAACACTCTGTTTCAAAATAAGAATAAAGTTTTACGCAAAATATGAATATTAAGTTTCCTTATTTCAAAGATTATTCATAAGTTTTGCCGTTGCTCCCATATTTTCTAAGTTTGGCACGTTTAAATGACATATGTATTATTTATTTGATTGGTGTCAATCTTGCGCTGGGTATAAGGGCAAGGATAAAACCAAAATGCACTTTTGAGTGGAAATAAATATGTTATGACATATGGGAACTCACAGAAAAGAAAGGAGAATTATTAATTTTTACTTCTCTTCAGTATCTTTTTATATCTCCCCTTGAATAACTCTTGTCAATCCACATGACTAATTTTAAGGCTTATCTTCTATAGATATTCCACATAAAAAAAATTGAATTATTATTGAAATATTTTTGAACTTACGTAGTTTGGGCCTCGCCGAGCAGTCGATGTTGAAGGGCAGATCACATTTCTCGTCATCAGGATTGTAGTCATTGAACACCATCCCATCGGGGCACAGCTTTTCAATGATCTCTCCTTGTCTGGAAAAACCACACAAGTAATTAATAAACTTCTTTGTAAAAACAAGTAAGAAACAATTGTGGATATCTTGATCGATTCTATAGTTTCATTATTTTATTTTAGCCCTAAGATTAAAGCTTTGTTTACGGTAGTTTAACTCAGATAATAAAGGATTGCATCGCATCAGTTTATCTTCCTGGATTTTATCAAGTTCATAGAATGCAGTCCAAGAAGTTTACTTCTCCACATTTAACAATGGATCGATCAGAGGTGAAGTAGACATAATATGAACCACCAGCTTTCATCTAAGAGAAAGATATGATTGTAGCAGCGGTACTGATTCGGCAAGGCACCACATCGCCGCTTATGACTGTATAGCCCTATTTCGGCTTTCAGAGTTTACTAACAGAATGATCAGGAGTATTCACGACTTTTATGTACAAGTAAATGAAGTTAACGTTTGTTTTTATAACAGCACGGAATATCGGTAAAATGCAATGTCAACGAACGGAGAAGGATAATTCTTTTCCAAATTCCCAACACGCGTTGCGCTAGAATGTCCAATGTGCAGTGAGGTGTGTTTTATTTGATTAGAACGAGTACATAACAGTAAGTCTTGTTTGTTATTCATGTCTGATGTTCAGTTAGTGAGATCAATATTGCTTCGTGCTGATTGAAAACTTATTTGGCAGACGTAAACATATTGTGGTGACACTTAAAGCTTGATCCATACCTTGTTTGACAAATCTATTCATAAAATCAAATGGAATTTAGTATGATCCTATTTTGTATTTTACGTTGTATTTAGGTAGAGCGTGGGATAAAGGATTGAGTGCTGTGCTCAAACTTCAGTCGAGGTTTCGAACCCTGTGGGGAACACTTTCACTTTGTGTTGGTTTTCGCAATTTGGATAGGCCATTGTAGGCTTGAATCACCTGATTGTTGATAAGAATGATGATTCCGTACTTCAGAAGGCACGTTAAGCCGTTGGTCCCGATTATGATCCTGGTCTCCCGTGTAAGGTTTACGGAGGTCAGATAACAGTCTCCCTTGTAATAGCTAGGCCGGTCAGTTCAGGATCCGAGGGCTCCGTGGTAATGGCCAAGGATGTAACCGGGACAAGCGCTAGGATGATGATGATTATGATGATAACAGAGCAGGTGGGCCAGCCAAGATGCCACTTTTGCAAACGCGAATTATCGTTTCGTGGCGACTTATATCTCTATCCCGCACACGAAGTATCTGTGTGAACGGGATGGATATTAAACTTATAAACAAAGAAAAAAACATCTGATCTCGCGGTTCAGGCGGGAGTCGAATCCAGCGCCTCTTGCAATCCGGGCAAGCAACCACTAAGCTACCTAGACCGAGGATGGATATACCTATAAGTCGCTACGAATCGATAATTTGCGATCGCAAAAGCGGCATCTTAGCCCACCAGGCTAGTAAGCAAATGTGACTGACCTGCACTCATAGTACTTGTCGCACTGCTCAGCGTCAGCAAAGAAGCCGTCGTCAGGGCAGGAGTTGGTGATCTCAGCGTCGGCGTCGCGCTCCGCCGGCTGCGGCCGCGGCGGCGGGTTGGCGGGCTTCTTGCGGGTCGTTTTTGGTACCGCGGCTGATGATAATACTGGAAAAGGAATTTCAAATTAATACGAGAAAAGAGAAAGGAAAACATTAATTGAATTCCAAATTAACAACACTCTAGATTACAATGATAGCAGCCTCAGCATATCTGAAACCCACACAATCATCTATGTATCTTACGCGACTATTTGTTGCATTTATTACATTGGTTTCTTTAAAATAACCTAGTTGACGATAGTACTCTGTAATGATGTCCAATATTTTGTAGATATAACATACACCTATACTTAACTATACTAATATAAAATTATGTAGCTCAAGTGTTTGTTTGTTTGTTTGTTTGTTTAAACGAGCTTATGTCTGGAACTACACTAGTTTAAATTGAAAAAAAAATTGTGTCGGATAGTTCATTTACCGAAAAAGGCTTTAAGCTAAAGTATACCAATATGTGTGCAGCAATCGAAATCCTCGCGGCCGCTAGTCATGAAATATTTTGCACAATTTTAGTAATAACAAATTTCCAATCAGTCACTATATCTCGAATAAGAAATTAAAATTAAACGGATCGCGACCTTCGCCAAAGCTGTCAGGAAGTTAAATCAGTATGAACCACTTTTATTACTAACTGGAGCACGCACGAGAACCTAATAGCGTGTTAGGACTAGTTTAGTTTAGGCTTTTAACTGAGTCATAAGGCCACCAAAGTTGTAAACTGAACTTAGTATACAGTGACCTTGTTGGTATATTTGATTAATAATTAGAGAATTTCACCTTGTGTCTTTGATTAGTAAACCAACTACATGAAAGTACTGAGACTGGATATTTCTGGTTTTGCTTGTAAGTCAAACTAACCCAATAAGTTTTTGTAACTTTATTTAAATCTGGGTTCCCCTTGAAATGTTTGTGATATACTAGAAAATGGTGGTATTTTCCCAATTAAACTACCCTTTTTAGTGGAAGTTCCACTATGCTCTACTTGCAACAATATTTTTAGCTGCTGGCATTTTTTTTGACGGGCCTTTTTTTTGGTGGTCAAAGACCCTGGCTACAAAACCAAGGGTTTGAATCAGCATCAAATCGAGACATTTTTTACCCGAGTCATGGATGTTTATAAAAGTATTCAAGTATGTCTATCCGTTCCCCAGGATCCATAGTACTAGCTTCGAGCTTAGTTTGGCACTAGGCAATTGGTGTGTTAGTCTAAGGCAGTTTTTGTTACACAAATTTCCTAACTAGACCTGTCCTTGTTTACAACTTAATTTATCGCCTTACAATTATCACTTTTGCAATCAGGATTTAACCGATCACTTAGCTAATAAAGAGCCTCTAAACACGCTTTCAGGCGATGAATCACACATGACGCGTTCTTGCATAAGCTTGCTGATGGTCTGAAGATAACTGAAGGTGTAAATGGAACGATTTCGCTGTTACTCAACTGTTCATGAATGATAGTTGATGTTTTTTTGGTTAGTGCAGTTATTGAAGATTGATCAGTAAGAATAATAAGTCCATTAATGGTATTTAGGCTGTAGCAACAAGAAGTGAGATAATGATTGTTTTATTAGGTACCTTAAATGTCTGTTTATTGACCGATTTGGTTTAATTATTTAATTTTTTATCAGTTTACCAGGTTTAGTCTTGATGTAACTAATTCATATTTTTTTAATTTAATAACACTCTAATTGTTTACCTTTATGCACGTACAAATGCTGTATGTTACCCAAATAATAAAGAAAATAGTTAATTAATAAGCTAAACAACAACTAAATACTACCATGCTGTAGTACTGTAAGTCATATTGTAGGAAATATGGCCAAATAAGGTCACTCATATGCCAAGTAATAAGAATACGGCAGTGACTAACGCGTTGATGTCTTTTCCTGCGTTGACTTCATATTTTATTCTGCACTTTGGCAATCGTGTTATAGAAGTCTATTCAAATACTCTGTATGCTAATTAAGTTTACATCAGTGAGCATATTGCATAATTAACAAATTTACTATGGAACTGTTAAGTTAAAACAACATATCATATTCACGTGAACTGTGTTTTAATGTAGATAAATAACATGAACAAAGGAGCCAATTAAAATTTATTATACTATACAAAACCTATTATCTCATATGCTAGATAAGATCCAGTCTCGATATCATAACAGTTAATTGTTAATTTAAAATGAAGTTTCATTTCAACAGCCTTTATTATGCTACTGTTGTACACGAATGTTGATTTAGAAACTTTTATCTTGCACTTTTAGAAAATATCATTAAAGGCAATTGTCGAAAAGAGAAAGCTCTTGGTGAAATAGTGCGCACGCGCAAGGTCAAACACTTCCTTGACATTACGGCGCAGCGCATATTAAACGGATAGGTCACTTAACTGTCTATTTTACCCACTTATTTATATAAATAAATAAATAAATGGGTACAATAGACATGTATTATTTATTTGTTCACATTAAGTCTACTTAAACAGCTTTTATTACTAGGAAAATGTTTATTATCTAATTGTGCTGACTGCAGATCCTATTTTTTAACCGACTTCAAAAAAGGAGGAGGTTCTCAATTCGTCTGTATGTATAATATTTTTTTTTTTTTTTTTTTTATGTATGTTCATCGATATTTTCGTCAATTATGGACGGATTTCAAAAATTTTTTTTTTGTTGTGTAGTGTTCAGTTCTGAGGTGGTCCCATTTTCACCAGACCAGGATCTGATGATGGAATCCAGGAGAAATCGAGGGCATTCACCGAAAATTGTATGCTCGTATGGTGTTTTTGTTTCGTAATCATGTCTTACTCAGGTATATGCTTCAGGTTGTCAACATTTGATGCTGCTGTCCTGATGATGATGCTACAGAACTCCTTAACGGTTAGGAGTTGGAAGGCAGAACTGCAATTTGGTCGATGGAAACTATTTAGTAGTATGTAGGGCTTACATGTTGCTTGTGAGGTATGCTTGAATCAACATCTGATGCTACTGTGCTGATGATGAAGCTACAGTACTCCTTAACGGTTAGGAGTTGGAAGGCAGAACTGCAATTGGTCGATCGAATGTATGTAGGGCTAACGTGATACTTGTGTATATTACATCCAGACCCACGGCGAGAAATCTCGCTGAAAAGTCTCGCTGGGCCTTCACGCGAGAACAAAAAAATTTTTCCACACTCTCATTCACTCTTAACAACAACTAAGTTCCTATTAATAATTAAGTTCACAACGCTTTAACACAACTAAAAATCATGAAATAAACTGACTTTTAAAAAAAAAATTAAACCGACTTCAAAAAAACCGTAAACACAAAAAATAAACTAAAAATTAAAAAATAATTCCTAATATCTATTACCTCATACTTTAATTTTCCTAAACTATGTTAAAGTAATCTTAAACATACTAACTGAAGTCGGTGCCTGCCCAAAAACAGAAGAGAAGAAGCACCGACTTCAGTTAGTATGTTTAAGATTACTTTAACATAGTTTAGGAAAATTAAAGTATGAGGTAATAGATATTAGGAATTATTTTTTAATTTTTAGTTTATTTTTTGTGTTTACGGTTTTTTTGAAGTCGGTTTAATTCTCCTTAACATTACAGTGCGGCGCATACCTCCCGAGCGAATAGGTCACCTTACTGTATATTTTTCCCTCTCTTATACTGCAAATACTTCTAGGAACATGTTTATTATGGCTAATTATGCTCCTGGAGGTTGTCTTTGTATGGCAAGCACAATTAAACATTCAAATGTGCTTGCAATTTAACCAGAGGGTTTAATTGTGCTTGCAATTACAGCACGGCACATACCATGCGAAGACGACTAACTAGGAAAAGTATCATTCGCTTATTTCAACACCTGAAAACACAGCCTGAGGGCAGACTTACAAAATTTCAGGTATCAGGACTATCACAGATTAAACATATTGCCATAGCAATAAAGGCGCACAACAATACATCTCTAGTTAAACAAACAGATGGCTTTCTTATTCAAACCTAAAAGCTTTAAGTTATGTATTAATGATGCGTACTCCACATTGCAAGAATAATTGTTTATAAATAGAACTTAAGTAAAAAGCCGTGTAGTACACAACAACAACAGCAGAAACAATCTCTTTTTTACAACCTTCAAGTAAAGGACAATTGAATGAAGGGTGTAGGATGTTTTATGCATAACTTTATATGCATGCATATAAAATCTTATTAACCGAAGGTCGTGGAACTAGTAAAACTAGCCTTCTGTTGAAGTTTCACCTCCACCTTTTGGAAATAAAAAAGTAATTCATGCTGAATTTAATATTATAGAAAATAGTTGATAGAAAAACTTGACTGGTCAAGGTTTGAACCCGCACCACATAATCCTTACGGATGATGCTACAGATTGCATGCACATTTAAAAATAATGAAATTCTTAATTATTCGAACTCCTCGAAGGCCTAGTGGTGATTAAGCCAAAACCCATCTTTGTAACGAAAACACGATTTCAAATGATGGAGGCCTTTGCCCTGCAGTGGAACATTAATAGGCTGATACTTGTTTTTACTTAATAATTCATTTATTTTTTATTCAAAGTGTTAGTAGGTACTTTCTTCCGTTCCAAACTTACCAACTAAACTTAAAAGGACGACTCCCACGCATGTTCTGAACGCCATCTCGCGTGTTTTCCCTGCACTTATCACTTATCAACGATCACAGCTATCAGTGAATGGAGCCCGCGCCGCTCCCTACGTAACACTGCCAACTACACACTTACCCGCGGCTCTTAGCTGCGCTCGCGCGGCGAAAGGTTATGCCAGTGTTGCCAACCACAGTAAACAGCTAAACTGTAGATTTGCCAGAAGAAAACTGTAGAAAATAGAAAATATAAAATAAAAACAGTAAATCTACAGTTTTATGTTTTGTTGTTTTTAATTATTTAATTATAATAGGAAATAAATGAAGAATAGTAAATAGAATATATTTAAGGAAGGGCATTCTTAACCAGTAATATCATGAAATTTTCCAAGTCTTATAATACATATGTTTACACTTTATTTAAAATAATATGAGCAGCTACTATTAATGTAGGTGTTCAAACTCATGTGGCTAGCGATTGTCGAGGAAGTTTTTATTGCAACAGTTTTAAAAGTTAGCTGATCAGTTGAAAAGTCTTACTAGGCACCTATCTTATTTTTAATAATCAAGATTTCAGATTCATCTTTGTTCTTAAATCTGATGGCGTTGATTTGTTCTTTAGTTATTATTCTGAATGCACAATAACTTTCATTGATTTATTGATGAACTCAATGGAATCCCTATCAATTTTGGGATTCTGACACGTTTCTGGCTTTAGAGTAAAAACTGAGAGCATTTCTGAAAAACTGTAGATCTACAGTTAAGACTGAGCGAGCTTGTTTGGCTACACTGGTTATGCCAAATCACCTCTCTCGTTCCCACCTATGAAACACTACATACACCCATCCCTTTCAAACCCAGCCACTCGATCCTGTTATTGTTCGACGTGCCCCGCAAGAGTATTAGCTAGAACTAGTTGATGCACGTAATTTGTTATAATTATTAGTGTTGCACATGAATTAAATTATTTGTTAATTAAACACACTAAATTATTCGCTGTTGCTGTGGAATTTTTGGGCTGTTATTGCAAAATGGTTGTGAGAAATCTAGATTGTATAATTGACTTGCCAGTGATGTCATTAAAGTATAATTAACTAGTTTTAAATTAAGTTTAAAACCGCGACTAGTATAAGGACCGGCATTAGATTATAAAATTTGTTCGATCCGGATATTGAACCTTGGCAAATTCAGCTATACATCAAAAAACAATTAAATTGTATGAAGTCAAGATACAAAAGATCATCGCAACGTATACACCAAACAAATAAAGAAACCTACCTGGTCGAAAAAACGTGTCTAAATATCGACGTGACTAGATACGCCTGCAATGTATCCCAACTAATATTATAAATGCGAAAGTAACTCTGTCTGTCTGTCTGTTACGCTTTCCCGCTTAAATCTCGCAACCGATTTTGATGAAATTTGGTACAGGCAATCTTTAGACCCTGAGACAGAACATAGGCTTTTTATTTCGAAAAAAAGAAATCCACGCGGACGGAGTCGCGGGCGGCCGCTAGTTTTAAATAATAGATGACATACCTACCATGCCAATATTTGCATCGCGTAATGACGTATTGAAAATGCACTGCCACCGAACTTCGGACGCGTTTTTCCGGATTAGTGTGTTTCTACACTTAAAACATTGTGTCATCATACATAACTATACGATTATCTTTACAGTTTTCATCTATAGGTACATATATTATCATCACTACATAGTATAAAACAAAGTCGCTTTTTCTGTCCCTATGTGTGTTGTATGTCCCTATGAACGCTTAAATCTTTAAAACTACGCAACGGATTTTGATGCGGTTTTTTTTAATAGATAGAGTAACTCATGAGGAAGGTTTTTATGTATAATATCATCCATTAAATAGTGGACAAGTACCACGGGCGAAGCCGGGGCGGGCCGCTAGTAATATAATAAAGCTGAAGAGTGAGTTTGTTTGAACGCGCTAATCTCAGGAACAACTGGTCCGATTTGAAAAAATCTTTTTATGTTAGTGATTCCATTTGACGAGGAAGGCGATATAATATGACACTGTGTGTGCGGAAACCGAAATGTGTTTTAAAACCCGTGATCTCAAAAACGCGTCCCCGTCTAGTCATCACTAGTTTGCATCGTCCCATCTTGAGCCACAGCTCTCATAAAGATCAGTCTGAAGTCCTCCCAACTTTTTGTACGATTGAAAGAGTCGTAAAAATTAATTGCGTGTGCATTATGTCCATATCGCTTTCGATGAGCGAATGCGTTAGAAAGTGAACATCTCGACATCTCAGACAGTTTCTCTGCTGCAGATCTGTGTACTTGCATAAGTGATTGATGTAATTACGACGTTTAAGACGTAAGACATAACAGTTTGTTGAGTACCAAGGCATGCCTAACATCCTTTGGTAAGGACAAGATGTTTGCCATTTGAGATTGTTTTCTTGGTTTGTGGCGCAGTGGTCAGTGGTTCTACTTCCTCAGGTTTTAAGTTTAAGTCCAGGGTAGATGTTTGGATCGGGTACATACATTTAAGATAGCTTTTGAATAATATTGGTATAAATATTTAATATGAATAGGTAAAATATATGGCTCATTTGGGAAGGGCATTGGGTCTTAAAGGCTGACATCGCTTTGCGACCCTTGTGCGGTTGTTGATGTCCATAGGCAGCGGTGATCACTTACCATGAGGTGACCAAATGATTGCTTAAGTAAAACATTTTAGTAAAAATATAATTTAATTTCCTTTTAAAAAATCAATAGCATTTTAATTGTTGCAATTTGCTTTGGAGATTATAAATGCAGTGGATCTTACCTAACATCTCCGCAACACTCACTCCGCGAGTGAAAAGATATCAATTACTTTCAGTTGCGCCGTATCTGCAATCTGCAGCAGGCGTCAGCGCATCTTACTGATTCCTGGAAATGCTAGCTCCCTAGCAAGAACTGAAATTAAGGATAATATTTTAATTCCTTTTTAGGGTTCCGTAGCCAAATGGCAAAAAACGGAACCCTTATAGTTTCGTCATGTCTGTCTGTCTGTCCTGGCTCGTTCTCCGCCGTTTCTGAACCGATTGCCACGAAAATTGGTGGAGAGATGTACAGTGATAATTCAAGAATTGGTTTTTAAAATAATCGAAAAATAATTATTTTTACCCCCCCTCCCATACAGCGAAAAGTAAATTCGAAAAAAAAAATTCGACTTTTCCCATCGTGTGGGGTATCGTTAAAAAGGTATTTTTAAATACAATAAAACTTGCCTTGAAACCATGTGGATCAAACACCCCAGTCTCGAGATATATTAATACAAAGTTAAAATTAGAGCGTCCTCCCCCCTTTAACTTTTGAAATACTATTACAATAATTCTGAAAAAAATGTCCTGTATACCTCCAAGTAAGTACTTTCAACGAAAACTATAGCGAACTCTGTATCATACATAGTTATTTTTATACAATTCGACCAACTTATGATGTGCGGTTGCCCTTACTAAATGGTGTCTTAAGCGGTCGGGCCATCTTTCAGCTACGGAACCCTTTCATGGGCGTGTCCGACACGCTCTTGGCCGGTTTTAATTAACTTGATACCACACTCGTGGCTTCATTTTTCTGTTTTTGTACATTTGGTGTCGAATACTTCGCGAATTTATCGTAGTAATATTGGTTGGTTGCGCGAAATTTCGCTTTGCCAATAATACGATTATAAATAAATAAATAATAATATAAATAAATATCTCTGGACATTATTCACACAGCGCCATCTAGCCCCAAACTAAGCATTAGCTTGTACTATGGATGCCAGACAACGGATAAACATTACTTATATACTTTTTTTTTTGTAAATACATACATATTATACATAGAAACACCCAGACCGATACAAACAGACATGTTCATGCACACAAATGTTTGTACCGTGCGGGGATCGAACCCGCGACCTTTGGTGTAATAGCCGACTTCTCGACCATTGCACCAAACGGCTCGTCTAACAACTGGGTAATGGATATGAAATAATTTATGTCAAAAAATGTAAGTCAAAAATGTGACTACAATTTTAATCACTCACGCAGAGTTTAAACGAAGTGGTAAAACAAGGATGTTTTGACATTAGAAACACAAAACAAACTAGAACGATAGCTTCGCAGAACCTAGTAGGTACTATAAATAAATATCCCAAACAAAATCCAGAGATAGCAATAACAAGGCACCCGGTCCTTTTCCCGGCGCCACAAGTAAATGACAGTGCGTACAATTAACGAGAGAGGGCGTCGCGTAGGCGTCGGTAATTAAAGCTAGGATAAAACTCAGTCCCACGCCGACTGGACACCAGGTGTGGCTACAATGAACGTAAATTTAGTTTTTGATTTCATCGAGAGTTTATTAATATTGTGGGTCCGAATATGGGACTCCTTCTTTTGTCGTAGTACTCATTAATGAAGGAAGTTTACAACAATTACAATTAACTTTTTGATTTTATTAAACCTATACCTCCTTTGCATTTTCGAATTCCTCATTACTGACAAATACTTACTGACTTCTCTTAAGTGTATGAGATAATACATTTGGTTCTATTTTAAAAAAGCGACCGCCCGCCCTTCGGCGTGGGTTTCGGTTATACTAGAGCCTAAAGCCTACCTCGTCACATGGATTTTCCAACACAAAAATATTTTTTCAATTCCAACCAGTAGTTCCTGATATAAGCGCATTCAAATCAATTAAATCAATTACCAAACAAACAAACTCTTCAGATTTATTATATTAGTATAGATTAGTCTAAATTTATTATGATAAGTCAACAGGGAACTCACGCTCCTAAAATGATTGGCGAACAGCATGGATGGCGATAGGATTGGTTGTCCGAACTGGAATCAGATGATCTCAGTATAAATACTCAGTTCCACAGTACTGTGCGTGTGTGTGATGACGTTGTAACAACATTGTTTTGACTGATATAAATGAGACGATTAATAAAGGAATACAGAGCAACAAGACAAGGAAGCAATTTGTTTATCACTTTCCTTTCATCGCAATTTAAATATCGTCCATGACGCCCATCTTTCATACAAATGGTGGCATTTATAGTGGAACTAGACGCCCGCCCGCGGCTTCACCCGCGTGGAATTCGGTAATATTGCAAACAATATTTTTGTTCATCAATTTTTACGGGATAAAAAGAATGTACCATTATTTAATACGGACTTTCAAAACAATCGGTTCCGTAGTTACTGCGTGAAAGCGGAACAAACAAACAAACAAGCTCACTTTCCGATCTATATATTAGTAAGGATAACAAATTGTTAATTTCTCGCCATAAATCAACTGGCAATTTGACAGCGACTTTTTACAGCGTGCTAAGCCGTGCTTATTAATTTAATATTCTCTTTTTTTTAATTATTACAAGTTATTTGGCATCCTTAATAAAGCTTCGCCTAGATGCGGGCTGAAAGGAACTAAAATGTTTCTGGATAACTTATCTGCAGTTATCTGCTAGCGTATTGATACCACACAGGAGAGCTGAGGAATATTTGATTTATATTGCCATTTTGACCAAATGGTGCAAATGAGATAAAATATTATATTTTGATATAGGTATGAAGCTTTAAGTAGTCTTAAAAGCAAGCGATTTTATGTGCTTACTTAAATAGGTTTTGTTTAAGCTAAAAACTATGATATTAAGCCTTAGTATTCAAATAAGTGAATAATGTATGAAAATGAATCTGACAAAATAGTAATACAATTTATAGCCGATGGAAAGACAGAACTTATCTTCACGTCTTTCGATACAAATAATGGATGTCATTATGCAAAATCAAGCAATCGTTATCCGATGTTATTCTTAATTGTACCATTAATATTTAAAAATTGACAGTAAAAACTATCTTTTGTGTTGGTAATAATAGGTATTTTATACCGATGAAAAATACTGCAAAATAACTTACAGCTTGACCTTTGCAAAAGTGATTATATTTTAACAACTGTATCCACTTTGGATATCGATCCATGGGACTATTTCGGAATGTTCGATTAAGGATGATGAGATGTAATTACAATGTATAATTAAAGTGTTAAAACGTTCTTTAAATACGATAACCAAAACTGAATTAATTGACGACTGTAGTCTTGTTTCTCGGTTTATTTTATCTTGATTATTTTAGGGTATACCGTTTTAAAGTCGTTTTCGGTCGGCAATTGTCTGGATAAGTAACTTCCCTTAAAGAGTTCTTTGATGAGATTATTAAAATACATTAATGGGTTCGTTCATTATTTTAAACTTAGCAGCTTAATATTGTCTTCTAATCCGGACCATCGGATCCAAATATTATCAATTGTTAGTGATAAAAGCTTATAGTTTTTACATATTTAACACTAAACTTAAGTCTGAACCTAAATAATATTTTAAAAAAATTAAATCCTGTAAAACTCTGACTATTTCTTTGAACAAGTCTCGGAGTGAACACAACAATACCTCAAGTGTATGCGAATAATTCACTTTGAACAATTCTAGTTATAATTGACGTCGCATTACGGGACAATAAGACAAAAACTGCGATCTCCTGATGTCCGTCTGTCCCAGAGGCCGTGTGGGGAATACGAAACTAGTAATGATGGAAGGACCATTGAGACTAGGGTTGGGCTTTCATTAAAATATATTTACCCATCACGGCCTATAATTTTAGCTTTCCGTTCGTAAATACACATATTATATTGCATCAAAACTACAGTTTGGATGTCACTGTACATAGATTTTTTTGTTAAATTCTTCACGTTGTAATAATTTTAAGATCGTGAACAATATATTCAATCATACTATGAAATAGTTACAAAGGTTTATTTAAATTTACATAGAATATTTGACAGCACCAAACATTATTGCAAAAAGGCCTAATTTATTTTTATCAAGCAGAAGCATAAAGTTTTCAATCATTAATTTCATCAATGTTTTAGAGTAATTTGAATACAAAGAATTTTTTTCAACATTGTCTTAAGCTTCATAAAGTTATGAATATGGAGGCACCGATCCTGCTAAATTCATAATAATTTGAATCACTATTTACTGATTAAAAAATATAAATATCTGAAAGGCAGGTTTTATCCAATTATAATTCGATTAGTCATTGAATTAAGCTCTGAAATGATGCAGCGATCACAAAGTAAATTGCTGTCCGACGATAATGCATTCCAAAACTGGATTTTCAATCTGCGTTTTTGTGAAATCCGATGGTATTTCAATTTCGACCCAAAGATAAATAGGCTTGCAACCTTTACGATAAATACGAGTAGGTCACTGTTCATGTTTTAAGCAGATGATAAATTGAACTAGTATCCTGGTGATCCTGTAAATCTTATCAGAAACATGAAAATAATTTATTGATCTAACCTTAAATTGAATACCTAAATAAGTTAACAATTTTTTTTGTACTGACTGAAAGCATAAATTGGGTGCACATAAAAAATATAAGAAATAACAACTTAAGAATATAATATCTAACTTTTTTAAGCATCCCTAGTGCTTCAGTTGCAAACGCAAACGCAATAAAACATCAAAACCGCGATGCAGCTAGGCCGGTGATTAATGTGAGGAGAGCCGACATCAAGATCTAAGCAATGGTACGAGTACCATCGAGTACGGCCCTGTTTAGATCCACGATACGGACTCGGGAATATTGCAAGGAAATATTTATAGCATTAAAGAATTTAATGTTGGAATATTATTTTGCAATATTAAGGGAAGGAAAGGTCCGTTACAAGATAGATTGTGATGCTAGTAACAAACATAGAGCAGCTCTTATGAGTATAGGTGTATTCGTATAAGGGAAGATCGATTTGGTGTTTTGAAACAACCGAAAAAAAATACTTGGTACACGTTTTATTTTTATTTTTGTGTACTCAAACATTTTATTGTTGCATCCGAATGTTTACAAAAACTGCAATTTGCATAGTTAGAACATGAATTGATCGATGGATGGCAGGTTGAGGAAAAAATATATCCCTTTGTTTATTTTGTTATTTGCATCTTGCTTCTTACTTACTTTACCGGAACAGAATTGAAGTGGCCATCTTTTCATTAAAGTACATGAAAATGCTACATGAATAAATTTTCCCAAAACATTCCGAAAGATAAAACAATGCTACAGCAATATACTTTGTAAAGTGGGCAGTGACATTACAATATCTACCATCACATCACATCTGCGGCGAGTAAAATCTAGCGTCATAATATTTATTAAAATTGTTACGTACTAAAACAAAGTCTCCTTTCCAACAAAGTCATTTTACGACCAACAGCAAAAAAGGAGCAGAACATCATAAAGCTATGCCCTATAAAACTTTTATTATATCCGCGAATTTATTTGCACGCACTGTGGAACAAGCATATCCTTTTAGGCTTCCTTTACCATCCTTGCTTAAACTAGAACCCACATGCGTTGGTACTCGTACGTACCTATATGAGGGTATAGTTATAGGTTGATTGCAACTTGTATATAAGGCTAGGGAAGGCCCCCAACCCTGACATTGCATGCACAGTGAGAAGGGAGTTGTTACAATGTTGAAGATAGTTGTTCTGTTGTTCGTTATTGTGGGGTGCGCGAGCGCAGATGAGAACTCGACAGACGCAAACACGGGAAACAGGCAAAAGAGGGCAATGTTATGTGAGTAGTGAAACTCTATTATTAGATGATAAGGATATTTTGGCAATCATAGACTGATAATGTTGAAATTCAGTTACTTAGAGTAAAATTATAAGTTCAATGAAGCAATTGATATTTAAATTATTGAAATTATTCTACTGATATCTGAACTTTTGTTCTTAATTTTAAAAAGACACTAATGTTCATAAATATTATTATTATTTAAATATTATTTTAAAACGAACTAAATTAAAAAATAACGAATTCTCGAATATTCAGTTTTGATTGAAGCAGTTGATAAAGCGACTGATCACTTATTATCAAATAACTGAGATTGTATTACAAAACCTACAATGCATTTTAGAATTACTCTTAAGTAATTTTATGCATAACAAATATTTCTCCTGTGTCAATTTGACATTAAGAGATTAAGATATTTTTAGCATCTTTATTTGTACATTGTCGTAATAAGGATCTCCGCAGTAAATCTCCGGGTCTCAAGTAAAATTTATTCGGCCAATACTCTTGAGATCCTCTTACGGTCGTTGATCCTCTGTCGAGAAGATGCATGACTTGGGCATTGCAAAGACACAATTTAAAGCTCCTTTGCAATAAATGGTTGTTTAATATAATAAATAATTGTAAGTTGATTCAGTTTTTTTCGTTTTAGTAGACCATATTGGATTTAATTATTTTTGTTTTAAGTGAATCTAATTAAATCAAATTAGCAAAATAAATGTGGACAAACCAATCGCAAGAAATTACTGATATGAATGATATTATTTTTAAACCGTAATTGTGTTAAAACCCAAGAAAAATAAATATAAATTGAAAACTCTGTACTCGTGATTCTATAGCGTACCTAATTCTAAAGTCACACTTTTATAACTTTCAAATCTAGTTTAATTCTTCATAGTGTTAATCACTTCATACTGATTAAACAAAATAAAACAAGTGCTTTCAATCAAGCAAGTGTAAAGTGACTTTAATGCATAAATCTTTTGGCATCATGCTGACTAATCCTCGTGTGCATCTATCAACATTTGTGCTTCAATAAATAAAGCTGCGTAAGCTCTTGGTGTATTCACCTGTCAGGTACATTTCATGCGGAAACCTTAGACATTTATAAGTGTTTTGAAGAATAATGCCAGTGGAAAAGAATATGGGTATAAATAAACCCTTTATTCCGGGATTATTTTTTTAAATCTTTGTCATGTACATTATGAAAACAAACAATTTTACAGTCATATTTTACTTCGTCAATAAAAAAAAATACATCTTTAAACTAATCAGTAAGAAACTATATACCAACTGCAATTTTTAGGGTTCCGTAGCCAAACTGGCAAAAAAACGGAACCCTTATAGATTCGTCATGTCTGTCTGTCTGTCTGTCTGTCTGTCTGTCTGTCCGCCAGTCTGTCACAGCCACTTTTTTCCGAAACTATAAGTACTATACTATTGAAACTTGGTGAGTAGATGTATTCTGTGAACCGAAACAAGGTTTTCACACGAAAATAGAAAAAAAATCAAAAAAAGGGGAGGTCCCCATAGTGTGAACTGAAACTGAAAATATTTTTTTTCATTGAACATATACGTGTGGGGTATCTATGGATAGGTCTTTAAAAATTATATTGAGGTTTCTAAGCTCATTTTTTTCTTAAGTGAATACTTTGCGTGACAGACTCTTCCAAAGTGGGAAAAAGTGTGTCCCCCCCTCTAACTACTAAAGTAAGAGCATGATAAATCTGAAATAAATATATAATGTACATTACCATAAAAACTATCAACGAAAATTGGTTCGAACGAAATCTATTCATTAGTTTTTTTAATACTTCAAAAATTGAATTTGTACGGAACCCTTAGTGCGGGAGTCCGACTCGCACTTGGCCAATTTTTGAAAATGTCATAACGACGTTTTCAAATTTTCTGTGAACCTTAAAAAATAAGTAATGGGATTATGCACAAACCGTTTTAATTATTTTATTCAAGCACTTTAAACATCTTATTCAATCTATTTGCAGACACGGAATGCTAAAATAAATAACATTTCAATTCCTTACTTAGCTTATGCAAATGAGTATCGTATTTAGAAGCAGAAGAAAGCACATGTTATTTTCTTCTATTTTTATTACGCCATTACGTATCCTAGAAAAGGTGTTGACATCTGATAGTCAGGCTATACTGATAATAGTGGTGTGACGACTTGATAAACTAGAATCAAGGAATCTTATTTAAGTTTAAATAAGGAATAGGAATTCAGGTTTCCACGATAAGTGGATTCAAATGCGATTGCATTTTGTTTTCGAGATTGTTATTTTTGCATAATTAAAAGAGTTTAATATGTTTTTCTAAGCATACGTAGATACTTCAGCATGGTATATTGCGCATCAGGTTAATTTGAATGTCTTTTAATTTAACCCATCATTGTAACGAAAACATGATTTCAAGTGATGAAAGCCTATGCCCTACAGTGGGGAATGAATAGGCTGATACTTTAATGAGTATATAAAAGTAAAAGCACATAAAGAATTTGGTTGGACAATTTAATACCTAAAAATCAATAACATTAAAAAAACCTTAGAGGTTTGTTTTTCAAACAAGATCAATCTTTTTCAAAATGAATATATACCTACATGAATTTGTCAGAAACAATTTCCACGGTGTAAATTATTATTTTTTTACAGTTTTCGACGACGATGGACATTTGATGAAGAATTTTGTAAGTCCCTACCTGCAACAGTTGGCACACTACGCTGCAAGTAGACCGGAACATGAGAACTTTTTGAAATATTTCTTCGATTTTCTTCGTGTGAGTTTTATATTAATGACGTATTTGCATTATCGTCCAATGTATTGCATTTCGCTTTGAAAATAATTTTATATTCTTAATTTATGACCCAATATGTTAATTTCAAGCTTTGTCCATTCTTAATCTTGTAAGTAATTAATTACTTATTTTTATACTTGTCTATACCTCTACACTTATATTATAAAGCTGAAGCGTCCGTTCCTTTGTTTGTTTGAACGCGCTAATTTCAGGAACTACTGGTTCTAATTGAAAAATATTTTTGGGTTGGATAGTACATTTGTCGAGGAAGGGAATCTATAGTAGTATAACACTATGTGTGCGAAAACCGATATTCACGCGTTCGGAGTCATTAAAGTATTAGCAAACTAGGATTGAACAATCAATAACAAGAAGATTTCCGTCAATTTTTACGGGGTAGGAAAAAGTCAACAACTTCAAACTTACTTCTTTCTGATCTTGATGTCCTGACCATACATTAATGTTTTTCAAATGTTCATACATCATGATTACATTCAATATCCGTTCGCACCTCTGTCATTCAACAACCGGTCGGCTGATATGATAATTGTGCTCGCATTTCTCTTACCGCGTGTACTCGTAGGCAAAGGAACTATCATTATGCCACGAGATTTGACAGCATGTTCACCGGAGGAAATTACATAATTATTACACAGCGTTTGTTACTTGTAATGTTACTCGTGTAAAGCTTGTTACAACTGGTTTAATGTCATGTTATGTTATTCAAGAGTCTGCTCATATTCTCACGTCGTTAGTTGTGAAAAAAGACAAGTGTTTATTTGTTTAATCTTTTTTTTTACTTCCCTAGGACAGTTATTGTAAATCGTTGTAAGAAAATTATACGTGTAATTTTCTTTATCCATTACTTTTTGTCTTAACTTATAATATAATTACATCACCTGCCAGGTATAGGACGTTCTTTTGTATTGTACTTTAAAAACTTGATCGTAATCACAGTCATTAAATACTTGAGCGAAACTCTTTCCAAGTATGGAATACGCCTTCGTATACATATATTTTTTAACATTTTTATACCTTAATTTATTCTTACTTGATTGATTTTCCACACCTCCATCCATCTTCATCACCAATTCATTTTACACTTTATTCTTGATATATAAAAACTAAAAAAATACTGATAACATAGTGATTGGATCAAAACTACATGTTACAATAAAAACCGTTTACGTGAAATTCAAGACACGAAATGCCTAAGTTTTTATTCGCGAACACAGCTATCATTGAAATTATTATACATATTTCTACCCATAATTTCAACTTCTATTATTTTTTCATTCCAGCCACTCATAATCAACACAGCAACCGCTGCCTACATGATTCCTGTCTCCGAGAACGTTGTCCAGCAGATAAACAGAGACCCTATATACCAGAACCGACTGACTGTCACCAAGAGGGGTCCGGAGTACAACCCACTGTGTGCAGGGCGTCGAACCCAGATACCTACCCCTAGTGCTTGTAATAGGTTTCTAAGCTGTTGGGATGGATGGGCGTACGAGCTGCAGTGTCCGGAGGGACTGATGTTCTCTAATGAGGGGTACTGTGATTACGCGGATATGGTGCAGTGCCACGACAGAGCTATAGGTGAGTAACTGTTTTTTAATATCGCCCTAGAACGCATTGGATCGCCTTCGTGTGCAGGCCAGCTAGTTTCAATCGTGGTCCAACAGATCAACAGAGAAAAGTTTGACTGTCACCAAGAGGGGTCCGGAGTACAACCCACTATGTGCAGGGCGTCGAACCCAGATACCTACCCCTAGTGCTTGTAATAGGTTCCTGAGTTGCTGGGATGGGTGGGCGTACGAGCTGCAGTGTCCGGAGGGGTTGATGTTCTCTAATGAGGGGTACTGTGACTACGCGGATATGGTGCAGTGCCACGACAGGGCTGTAGGTGAGTTATAAAGTACTATTATAATTATTATTAGTAATACGTAATTCTGCATTTTTATTTTATTTATACTAGCCCTTAAAAAGTTAGGAAGAATTCAGCCAGCCCATAGATTTTCAATGAAGGATTGGCAAGCTGTTATTACAGTTGAAATATTCCGCATTTTTTTTTTGTTTTGAAGCAGTTTTTATATTAAAGCTACTCACATGAATTAAAATGTGTGAAAAGTGTCCCAAAATGAAACTACTTAAGACCGGGGCGCTTATGTGTCAACGGAAGTAGAATAAAAATATTTGCTTATTTTAGCCATATTTTATAACACCTGTTTCCAAGAAATCTTGTGTAAATAAAACAAGCCACCTTAACTGATTTCAACAGTCGTGGAAATGTCAAATGTGTGTTATGTAAACCCATCGGATCGTCCACATTGTTGCACAATCTGACCTTTATAATTTCACATTACGTATACAAAACTAAGAGAGAATTGAGAAGTCGTAGGTTCAATACCCGACCTGTATCTTTGAGTCAGTCCGATAGAATAGTAAACAATAGACACATTGTCATATATTACATCATTCATGCTTAAACCCATATAAACATGTATTTATAAAACTTTTATATTACAATATCAACCTAATTGATGGTGTGAAAATCAATCATTTATTTGTGAAATAATATTCATTTTTAATTAAATATAAAATTGTTAGCTCATGGACATCTATATGTATTTCCATGGCTTCCAAGTTCCAATGCTTTACCAGCCTTAAAATACAAAAAGTTTATTCTTTTAACTAATTTACATCTTTCACCTTTACATGTCAGTTTGTACGCTAAATGAAGTTTCCCAATACCTATTTATTTATTCATATACTTACTTTTTAGCCATCCCGAACCCCATAATGCCGCGATGCAAGACCGACTTCGAAACCTTCAGGAACGAGTACAACTGTAACGAGTTCTTCGTGTGCGTCAACCGGAGCCCGGTGAAGTTCCAGTGCCCGGCCGACTTGGCTTACAGTCAGGTAAGTAATGCAGTTTTATGTGAAAAGGACCAGAGGCCTTACTATCAAGTCTTAAAGCAATCATAATACGAGTGAGTAAGTGAGATACCGCCTTACATAATGTAAGGCAGCATCTCACTTACTCGCTGGTTTTTTGATGGCTTTAAGACTTGATGGTAAGGCTTCAGTTGTTGGTCCAGAATCACATTGTGCGTTGCACGTTCAATAATCCGTAAACCACCTGGCTAGTAGATCCAATGTCCATGGCGTTGACGAAATTAACGAGCTGCACACACTGAATTAGGGCTAGTAAAAAATAAGTTTTTAGGAATGTTTCAAGGATTTCTCATAAAATTACTTATGAACATGCATTTTTTCTGTAAGGTGGAGGTACTTCCCCAGACACGCGGCTCATTCGAATGGAAGTTCCACTAAGCTCTTCCTCTTTTTTAGGAATAGTCTGTTATTTATGTTAAAAAGTCTGCAAACAAAAAATGTTTAGCATACTGCTAACACGGCAACTAGTTATTAATTTGTAACTTTGTAGATAGATGGCGCTAACTTAAAATGTTAAAGAACGTTCAATCATTTTACGCTTTTTCCCTCATTTCATGTGGGCTTATGAAGTGTAATTGAGTGATTGACGCAAAAACAATTTTATGACGGCCTTGTTTTATTTCATTGAGGAAAGAGCCAACTAGCCGAGATATTTACGTGTAAAATTCGTCAGCACGTCCTGTCGACCTCGACGGGAGAATGTTGCCATCCGCATTCTGTGCAGTCCAGAGCCCATGCACTTACAGCGTGATATTACCATCACCTGTTACATACGTGCTTAAATTGCTTGTAATGACTCATGTGGTAAACATGAGTTTACACCTATACTCCTTTACACCTATACTCTCATCATCATCATGTTAGCGCGCTTCTCCCGGTTGCATCTTTGGCCATTGCCAAAGAGCCATCAGGATACGCTTTGACTAGTTATTACAATGGAGCGGCGGTTTTCTTTTCTACTTGGTCTAATTGCCTAGTTTTTTCCTTGAAAAGATTACGAAGGTTACCCTTACAAGAAAAACCACACAATTTGGGGCACAGTCGGGACCAACGGCTTAACGTGCCATCCGAAGCAAAGAATCATCATTATTATCGGACAATCAGGTAATTCAAACCTGCAATGTCCTGACCAGACTGGGAAAACCAACACAAAATGAAAGTATTCCCCGTGGGACTCGAACCCACGACAGCACTCTTACCACTACACCAAGGCGGCAGTCTCTTAACTCCTATATATTAAAAGTAGTTAAATAATACGATATAAAACGAACGAAATCGCTATTCTGTTTTTCTTCAAGTGTGTAGTAGGAAGCTGTAAAATTATTAATACGCAAATTATTAAAACCGCCTATGCAGGGATCGTTCCAACGCATCAATCCTTTTTATTTGATTCAACTACATACAAACCTCTTGTGATAAGTAAGTGAATATTTCGTCATTCCTCTCGGAAAAACAATAGAAGTTTGAGTTTAACAATATTCATAAAATATGTATCATGCAGAATTATGGAGATAAGTTCGAAATTCTAACAGGCATATTCGAATGTTACCCATTTAAGCAAATTTTAATTAGGGGCTATAAATACAGTCCTCATTTTAAATATGTAAATGCGAAACGCAAATGCCAAAACCTTTATGAAAGATTATTATGAGTAAAAGGAATTTATAACATTTTAACTACCTTAAAGTTTAATGGGGAGAACGTAACACTAATTATTTATTGATTTGACAGCATTTGAATAATCATGTATACTATATTTATATTCCCTATTTCTCAATAGAGTTGCAAGCCGCCACAAGCCCTAGCAGTGGAGACTATAATGATGATGATGTTTAACGACTATGGTCTTTTCAATTTTCAGCGTTTAGGCGTTTGCGATTACCCAGCTCTCGTGGACTGCGCCAGCACTCCAACTATCGCACAACCTAATCCAGTACAGCCCGCTCCAATACCCGCACAACCTGCTCCAGTACCCGCACAGCCCACTCAAATACCCGCACAACCCGCCCCAATGCCCGTACAACCCGCGCCAATACCCTCCAATCCCACTCCTATTCTTGTCCAACCGAACCCACCTTCCCTTCAACCCGTACAACCCTCCGCGCCTGCACAGCCAGCGCCTCCTAGTGAGACCATCATTCCTGTACAGCCTTCGCAGAAGCCCATCTTCTTCCCCCGCCCAGTCAGACCAGGGTCGATAGTCCATCTGCCTTCCATACCAGACCGCGTTCCGACCCTGCAGAACATTCTGGAAGCATCTGCGGACCGGTTTCCGGGAGGAACGAGGCCTCAATCGCAGGAGAGAGAGCCGGCTTTCCAGTTCAACCCTAACTTGTCAGATGGAAACGCAATTTTTATGCAGAATTCTATCTACAATAGTCATAGTAAGTAACAAAAGTTTTACGTTATATTTCAATGAATTCCTTTAATTAATACTTCTCTGGCTTTGTACCAATAATTATACTAGCACGATGAGGCATTTGATAATGGGACTCAAGTCCATATAATTTTGTCGTATCTTATATATTCATATTCATGATAATGTTTTGATGGTTTTGATCAGAGAAAAATTTACATCAACGTATTTTATTTTTGATCTTTAAAATTATGGTGAATGCCAAAAATGATATTGTAGATCTGTAAGAAGGTATCGCTTAACCCACTGGCATTAGCTACGTCAAAAGTGTGAATTCCCTACAATAATTTAATGTAATGAACCCAATTAAATGTGCGTATATGAGTACAAGAAAAAAATTCACTCATTAAAATCTTACCTACTTATCTATAATTTTATAATTTCTTTATTTCAGACTTCGCAACTCCTGTGGCCGTGATGTCTCCTGAAGACGCCGTTCGTTTCCTGAAGCTGAACAGCCAAGTCGAGCCAGAACCAACTCAATGAGGTGTTTGTGTGCTTTTAATGATTCTGTGTGCAATCTTTTAGAATACTAAGAACTGAAGCTTCATTCAACGTTTCAAGTTAAACAAGGAATAATGATGATGATCATTGCAGGAAATATTTCAATTTTTCGATATTCAAGATGGAATTTTAATATTAGAAACATTTAGGTATTTATTGTGATATTCGATTGAGCATAAGTTTAAGACATGAACGTTGTACTACCTTATATTATTTGGTGTGCGAGGTAAATTACTTTCAATAATTTAATCATCAGTCCTAGTAGGATAATATTGAGATAAACGTTAATGAAGCCTTTGCCATAAAACTATGCATTTACTTTAATTGAAATAAATCTAAACCTAATTCAGTGTTTTACTTCTGTTTAAAAACCTGGGTAATTTAAATAAATGTACAATTAAGTTATTAAGTAGTTTATTTACATAAATCCACATGAAAGGCTTACTAACTAACTTAACTTATACTTTATGACTAAAACAAACAGTTCGGCATGACACCAACGTGAAAACATTGGTGTCATGTCAAAGTAATCTCTGAGAATTTTTTTGGCAACAGCACTTTCCGAATATGTAGACTAAACTCCAAGTAAGGTAAAAGAGCATTTTGAATTTCTAAAAAATGGCAATTTTGACGATACTTGCTAACTCAGTCGATGCGGGGGTGAATGAACTTTGTAAGACTTCGAATATTTGCATCGAAACAGCAAGTCACTGTTGATGTACGAAGACGAGCGCCTCTTCAGACAGATCTTGCTTCAAAACCCTTTATCCGTGATATTTTACAACTACACAATAAAATAAAACAGCAATTACGATATAAATAAACATATAAACAGTTAAAGCTATTTCCAAAGCTGTAGATACTCGCCTCAGCTAAGTACTCCCAATACTTCCAACATGAAAGCAGTGGGACCAAAACATTGTAAAAAGCTTGTATAAATAAATAGTAGTGCTGTTCTAAACCCATACTGAAGAGGCGTTTAAATCAAATCAAAAAGGTTGAACTTCAGTCTGTCCTTCGAGTCGCTCCTTGACATTCAGAATCCCAACTTCTTGAGGGCCTTGAGGTCCACGTCTCCGTAGTAATCCTCGCTGGAAAATATTAAAACGCATATCAAAAAATTATTTATTAAAAATATTATATAAAGTGATGCTACTTGAAAATTAAATTCGTCTATTAATATTATTGTAACTATTACCAATTACACATTTGAAATATAAGAACCAAATAAAGATTTTTTTTGATACTCTTTACTGTCATACAGTAAGCTGAATTCTCAACATTTCTTTTTCTTTGTTAATGGCCAGTCATAAATATTTTTATTTCTTTTTAATTATTTCCTAGAACTGGTATTCTGGTATCAATAATCTGAAGCTTAGAACTTTATGAAAAAAACACATCTGTAGATAGGTACTGATTGGTCAGACGGGTTTGTTATAAAATGTCAACGTACCTGTTAGCCCAAGGAAAGTTTCGCCGTCGCGGTCCAGCGACTGTTACGGACCGCTCGAGTTGTATTAGAAGAAAATTATTTGAAGACAGAACCAAGAAGATTATAATGTTATTAGAAAGTGAATGCAATCGGAAAGGAAACAAAGTGGACGTGAAAGTATTGTTAGGAGAACTGTGCAACAGTGCAATACTACATAACAGAAAAACACAAAGTATATAATTTTTATATTTTGTTTATTTTATCACTAAAAATAAAACTTAAGTATTACAGTTTCTATCAAACAACAACACTCAGTCGCAGCGAAATAGTTCAGTACAAAAATATTTACAAGGTCATGGGTGTTACCGGAATCAATTCGAACGATGGTTTCTACTTTTACACAGAGCTACGTTTAAATGCAAACCTGCTTAATGTACTCCTAATCATTAGGTACAAAACTCTATTATACATCTATTACTGATGGGGTACACATATACTTTTGATTTTCATAGGATACTATCAAAACTATGATACAATATTAAAAAATAAATATTTCTATCGCTGTATGATTTCTACTAATTTCCTAACCTGCCTCTTGAAACTGCTTTAAAAAAAGGCTACAACGAAAAAGTATTTGGCAACTAGAAACGAATACAAACTCCTCACCAAATTCGAATTTTAAATTTGAACCTGGAACAAAATATTCGCGCACCAAAAGGAACACTTTTACTGTCAGTGTTTTATTAATGAGATTGTTGCTTTCGGTGCGAAAACTGTTTGTTTAGTAGATAACGATGTGAGTATTATAGGTTAAGGTGGGGGGAAGAGTTTAGTTCTCCTTCTGGGGGCGGGGTTTGAGCTGCTTGGGCTGGGTGGCGCGGGGCCCGTCCTGGTTCAGACCAGCCAGGAGCTCGCTCTTGCGGATCGTCTTCAGGTCCAAATCGCCGTAGTAGTCCTCGCTGAAAATGTAGGGCCACCTTACTGCCTGCCGCTTCTACTAATCTTAACTCTAAGTTACGCCTACCGCGCCATATAACAATTTCTAGCAACTTTTACTATACTGTAGCTACTGACTAAGATAATTGTGTAACTAGTGAACTGCCTTGAAACAGCTGGATAATATCCGTTCGCTTTTCTAGTAGTGTTATCTAACGTTTGTTTTTCTCGGTTGGTTCGGAGCGCTTGTTGGATACTTTTTGAAAATAGAATCTTATTTGGTTGACCTTCGTTTGATATTAATCGAGCGAATCTTTTCGTTGCAACAAACATGATTGTTCGAGACAAACGGAGCATGACTAGAACTGTTCAGACGCAAATTGAAAGTCTGTTGATTTGCATTTGCATTGCATGCTTCTTTTTTGCATATCGGACAACAAATATTTACTTTCAATCATCATCACTACTAAATCTTTTATTCCCATTTTATGATTCAAAACTAAGATGATATGATAAAAAAATAAAAAAGGATGTAATTGAAAAAATGTAACTGGCCACACATACGGTCATTACCATACGTTATCCACACCGGCCGGCTATGACCACGGCCGCACATATCACTGTACCACCGTACAATTTACCTTAAGTCATGTTAATTTCAATACTGACCTAAATATGTCGTAAGCGCGCAAGGCTCCGAACCGCATACTTGCCGTTAGCTATTTAGGTGGGCGAGCTTTACTATACAAGCCTACCTATGTTCAGAGTGCTGGCTGAGTATGTCACTTAAGTGCAGTGTTGGAATGTGTACAGTGCAGAAGTATTGTTAGTCACAGGGACGACATTGGCTGTGTGGGAGTGGTTACAGGGCTTTATTATATTCAGTTTTGCCGAGTACTGGAATACCGCCAACTTTCACATCATTGACATTCGACGAAAATTTACGAAGATTGACACAGCTTTATGTCATTCAAAATATCTTGTTAGCATAAATTCCTTAGAAATTAAGAGTTACTTATTCCACTTGTTTACTGCAGATCACTTGTTTAGTATTCCAGTAGACTTAATTGTAAAAGGTGTTAACTGTACCACGTGATTATAAACCACAGAACCAGTGAGATCCAACCAGTGAGTTTGGAAGAGAATTTTATTGTTTGAGTTGTCGAGTCAGTTCGTTTATTGACAGTAGGATACTTTGAATTCTTTCCAAGGACATTCATCGCAAAAATTACATCAATACTATTTGACTTTTTTGAATACGATAAATGTTCCACATTCGAGTTACCTGTTAGATGTTAGTTACAAAAGAGGTTGTAGTCCCAAAAGAATTCAAATTAAAAAGAAGAGTGTGGTTAAGAATTTGAAAAAAGAACTCACCATCCGGGAACATCTTCGGGGTCTTCGCAGTTGCCGGTACCGTCGGAGTCTCCGATCTTGAAGACGGTACCGATGGGGCAGCCGTACTCGCGGGCGACTCCCTCCAGGCAGATGTAGTACTTGCGGCAGTCCTCAGGGTGGGCGTGACGGCTGAAGGAGCCAGCGTTGGAGACTTCTCCGGGGGCGGGGCAATTGAAACCGTTCGCTACTTCTGGGAAACACCAGAAAGGGTCACGTGAGTGGAGGGTGCGGAAGGCGAAACCAGATCAGTGACGGCGGTGCTGAGTCGAGGAAATGAGGTTGTGCTCAAAGATTTTTCGGTGATGCAGCGCACTACGAAGTATAAATTCGTGGTGATGATAGCACTACAGTTAGGTCATAAAATAAATCAATTATAAATATCCTAAAAAAATCATCAATAAAATCATCTAACTAATTTACATCCACTAATCATGTAACTAACCCAACGTAACCTCGTTCTTGCACTCGGGCACCCACGCCTCGCGCTTCCAGCGGTTCTAGAACACGTCGCATTTCATATTTTATACCAATATCCCCGCCATAGTGAAGTCTTTTCCCTCTCCGACTATCCAACATACTTATACTAATATCCAACGTCTAACTATCCCAACGTACCCTCGTTCTTGCACTCGGGCACCTGGTCGGCCCGCATGCAGACGCGCGACTCCCTGTCGTAGGCGAGGCCGGGGCTGCACTGGTAGCGGGACGCCTCGCCGTTCCAGCAGTTCCAGAACACGTCGCATTTCATATTTTATCCCAATATCCCCTTCATAGTCTAGTCTATACCCTTTCCAACTATCCATCATACTTATACTAATATCCAACGTCTAACTATCCCAACGTACCCTCGTTCTTGCACTCGGGCACCTGGTCGGCCCACATGCAGACGCGCGACTCCCTGTCGTAGGCGAGGCCGGGGCTGCACTGGTAGCGGGACGCCTCGCCGTTCCAGCAGTTCCAGAACACGTCGCATTTCGCCTCATCGGGGAAGATTCCGTACAGCCGCTGGCAGTGGGGAGTGGAGATTGGCGGCTCTGTTGACAAATTGAGAAGGTTACAGAAGATCTTAAAAATTTTGGCACTATTAGAAAATGTCGGTTTAGCATTGTCCATGTAAGTGTAATGTTGTATGAGTGGCGATTTGCACAAGTTGGATTGCTAGAGCTATACATATGCTAGTTCCTATCAGGCTGAATGGAATACCCTTGGTTTGGCAATGCATATCTCCTACAGTGGACTATAAAAGGCAGATGATGATATAATGCTTTTTTGTGCTAACAAGTATTTGTGCCATCATTATCTGCGAATGCAACGTTAAAAGGTACAAATGATCCATCTACGCTGATATGGGCTGACAATCAAGGATCTTTATACAATCACATTATAAAAAGTGATGATCAACATAATAAGGAAAACTAAATGCTTGTAAATAGATACATCTAAGACAGCTTTGAGCAAAAACCAAAGGATCCGTTGAAAATAATCCAACAATAAAATGTTCCACGAAAATCACCATAAAAACGCCTCGAAAGATGTCAGGACAAAAAAATGGCATATTTTATGATCCTAATAAGGAAACCAAAAAGTGGCTCTAGTTCAAGGTGAACTATTATGTACCTATCGCTTAGTTTACATATGTCACATGGCACATAAAGTCCATTCTCTGACAAACGTGAATAGTTACCGTGCGTATTGGTCTAGTGACCTTCTAACCACATCCTGGTCCTGCTTTGAATCATATTATGCAAATCGTGACCTTGACCATCAAATAATCTTTACTGTTACTATGTTGTAAAATTAATTCAATTTCTGACACGTCCTCATCACCTTTGTGTATGGAAAGACATGTTATTTCATAATAAAATTAAGATAAAAAGCTCGTCACGATTCAAATGTGCGGTTGTTATGGAAATTTTATTTTTCTCACTATTCTTATTAGCCAGATTTTATGACATCCTTTAAAAATATCTGACAATACAATTATATATGAATTTGTTGTGTTCTTAACATAATTTTCTGAACTTAATTTTAACCGAAGTAACCAATTATTCAAGTTAAGCTAAGTTTAATTCAACGAAAGGAATGTCTGCTCTGCTCATCAATCAAGAATAATGGTCAGGATTTTATGGATTTAGAATGTACCTTTAACCAAGGATGCGATTGTCACGAAGTCATCCTTAGACAAAGACGTATAAGGCAAAGTAAATAACAAAGCAAAGGTTAAGATGGCAGGACTTAAAAGTTTAAAGCTCCTTCTTAGTGTCATATATTTAACAACAGCATAAAATTTAATATCCTACTAGTTTTTATAGCTTTTAGTCGTGGTTTAAAATTTGGGCAAGTAAGGCAAAAATGAAAATGATCGGGTGGTGCCGGTGGGAATCGTATTATTAGGACTTGTTACCTAGTGCCTACAATCACCTAATGTTGATAAGTCGTCTTTTTGACATCCATGGGAAGAAATGGAATCATAATATTCTAGACTGCCATTGCAGGTTGTACTGTTGAAATGCCGTGGTAGATCGTTCGATAATTAAATAAATAAATTCTTAGGGCTAACACACCAATTGCCTTGGTTCAAACTAAGCTCGAAGTTTGTACTATGGAAGCTAGGGAACGTATAAACTTTGAGTAGCGGGATTCGAACCCGCGACCTTTATTTTTGTAGCCAGGGTCTCTAACCACTAGTCAAACGGACCTTTCAGAGACCTATGTCCAGAATTGGATTGAAATAGGCTTACAATGATGATTTGTGTGTATCAATACTAACCAAGCTGTGTCCTCTCGCCGCACTCAACGTTGTGGAGGTAGTCGCAGTTCTCGGTCAGGTACTTGGAGTCGGACGCGTCGAAGGCGAGCCCGTTGCCGCAGGTCTTCAACTCGGCGACGCCGTTGTCACACTTCCAGTATTTGTCGCACGAGATGTGGTGCGGGTAGAAGCCGAAGTCATCGGGACATTTGAAGGACTCCTGGCCGACGGCTGTTGAGAAAGAGATGGTTAAATTAGTTGAGATTGCATTAGATATAGCACGATTAATAAGTCTATGAAGCGTCGGTTAATAAGGAATATTTTGGATTACAATTAGAGTATGATAACGTTAAGTTTCATCGTCGAATGAATGTGACAATGGTGACGAATATTTTTATCTACGAATACTCGTATCAATATTTTCATCAACACAAAACTTCAGAATAATAAACGTGTGCAATAAATATCAGTGCCGACAAAATTTATATAAACGTTTAATTGTTGTGGAAAACACGCGAGTTTACCTAAGCCGTATATTTCATATTACGAAAGCTTTATATAAATTGTATCAACTATCCGTAAACAGCTCTAATGTCTCATAGAAACATGAATAAAGACTAAATCAACAGCAAAGAACTTATTTTCCCACATTATCAAATCAAATTTAGCTTGAATGCACGCAATTCGCATGCAACAGTTCCAAATAGAACTGTGGATAACTCGATTCGCCCGTAGCGTGAAATGATAAACGATTTTATTTCTATTCACATAAATTGCATCATTTTTATGCCGTGTGCATTTTCAAAGATTGCAGTGTCAATGAAACATTTAACAGGGTTTTTGGCTTACGCAAACTTTTACACAATAAAATGTAAAGGCGGTTCTAAACGCGAGCGTACTTTATACTTCGCAATTATTATTTCCGCTCGCGTTAAATGGTTATTCCGAAACGTTTTGAAAACTTTTATATACTTACAATCAATTTCAAAATATCTATGGAGTTTAACAAAGTAAATCTTAAACTTGTATAGCAAATTACACCTACTCCTCTAATGAACGACAGCGAACGTTTTGGTGTTACTTAATCCAATGTTCTCTTGTTATCAATCTGAATAAGACACAAGGCTTCGAAACAAAACACGATCGACAAAGAAAGGTTTGAACACGTGCGCAATTAGGCACAACCACAATGGCCCAACTCGGCGGTGACAACTGCACATTTCTCAACTGCATACCGGAGAAAGATCGGCCCTACCCGGGGCGTTGCAAAATGAATTACCCGCCATAACCGCGATTACCAAGCCTGTGTGTTTTGTAATTTCAATTAAAGCTCGGGATTCCAGCCGGATGAGTCGTTTCCTCATCTTTATCCCACTCGTGATAAACTGAGCAAGGATGTAACTCACTTCGAAAATTGCGATACGACTAGCTGCATGAAATAACGAGTCCTAACTTATACGTGTAGCACAAATCACTTTTTAGAATATCGTTAGGAACTGCATTGACGCTGATAGGTTTTAACAAAATAACTCGTAACACATATCTTTTTGATTGTAGAATTAATAAGTGAAAAGTGATTGATGATAGCAATTATTACAAGGTCTTAAAATAGTATAACTTGCGTTTGACCTTCATTAAAACTTTATAACACATGCAATTTTTTTTGCTCAACTGAATAGTTAAAAGGCCTTTTTGAAACTCATATTGTAACATTAGTTAACTAGTGAAGGAATCCTTAAGTCTTAAAATTGCACTGCTATACTTTATTGCTAGTACTTTTTATTATAGTACTCTTGAAGAGAAGAGTCATTGAATTTGGTAATAGGACATAATGTGTCAAAGCTATCCTAAAGTTTCCAAGCCGTTCAAGCCATGTATGTTGCAAAAACTGTCAAACAACTTTACACATAGTGCGTATTATCAAATCAGGTATTCAAATAGTAATTCGCCAGCTGTTATTTCGCTTAAGTTTTGAAAGAGTTAATCTACGTAATCTGCATAAAACGTTCCTTTCGCGGCAATTAGTTAGTTTAAGTTGCAAAACAAATAATATTGGAGGATTGACATATTTACAAGCCATAACATTATTTTGTACACCAAAAATAACATCTAAATAGTGAGTTAATAACTCGATCTATTATTTATATAAACTGAAATCACCTAGACGTCTTTTCAAAAACACGCGAACATAAATCCAGCAAAGAATTCCTATATAGGGATTTTCTCACATCTTCAAGAGTCCGGTGTCACGTGGGGCAGGTTATGTCACATTATGTCACCTGTGTACTGTACATATGTACACACTTGTATGGTATATATGTCATTGGCGCCGGTATCTGACATTTGCGCAGACGCAGGAAAGCACTCATCCGTGTGGCGCAACGGCTCTCTCTTACATTGCAACCGAGTTACTTCGGCTTATTTATAGTGAAAGCTATAATAATTGTTGTTGGTTTAATCAGGCTGGGTTCGGGAATCGAAGTACTTTTGATTTAAAACGTAGATAATTGTAATTAAATTCAAATATTACAAAAAGAAATGCTGTTAGGTGTTGAAAAATTCTTAATAATAACGTCGCAGTATTTGGTCAAATTCAGGAAAGGAATTATTAGCAACACCAATATTGCGAAATAATCATCTTAATTCAGAGTCGTTTATATTTTCCCAATACAGTTACATTAGTTTATTGAAAAAAAACATGTCTGCTATGTATCCGGCTACACATTGTTAAAAGTAAGTTCAGTTGTTAGTCAACCATTTACGACCTCAGCAACTAACCAAATATGCAACGAAGTAAGGAATAGGTCAACACATTACTGGCCTTTCATAAGCTTCCTTACAACGGATTATTCAATCGTATCGCGGCAATTACAAAACTAAACACACGTTGTGATGAAAACATCGCTAATTAATTTTATGTAATCACCGCGAGCATCTATTTAGTGTGTTACAAAATGCCCTTATTATGCCAGTTATGTCTTCAAAAGATGTACAAAATGCAATCCTAATTTTCATCTTTGGTTCGGCCCAAAACAGTCTATGCCAAAGACGATATTATATCTGCTTATCATGAAATGGAATTCGAACTTGTCTGCTTCATGTTATGACATAAAAATCTAAGCTTCAATGTAAGATGATGAAAAATGATTACACCTTTCATTTGTGCAGGTTCAATCAAATTAAAGAACATCATTTCGAAATCGTGGCCATCCATCGCAATACATTATTTTAAATTCTATATTAAGTTGATTACTTAGAACCCGAAGTTTGACCTTTCTAATCGAATAAAGTCTTCACTAAAATACCAAATCGTTTGCTGCCTGGAATGCATTGACATCCAAACTTGACGATCGTAAATTGACTTGTTGTCTAGACAACCTTTCTTATTTTAATGAAAGAGCAAGGCGAACTAGTATCGGTCGAATACCTAGCATTCCTCTTGGATAAGGTAAACTAGGTAAGGCGTTGTTACTATATTGGTGAACACCGTTCTATAACTGCAGCAATTTACCGGTATTAATAACAGTGGTGGTTTTTAGGAAGAAATTGTGAGGAAATGTATTGCTTACACTTAGAACATACAGCTAGTAAATTTATTAAGTTGAGTATCTAGACGAGATTGAAATTGATATTGAAAACAAAATTGTTGAACTAATTTTGAGATTACGTTCACCGACCATAAATACCTTTGCACGACAATTTCCTATTGATTTTAAATAAATAAATACAGAAGAGTACTTTAGGAAATTATTTGAAGCTTGATTGATTTGCTTACAGACTAAATAACGAACTTCTAAAGAGTAGTTTAGTTGTCATTGGTTTTAACCATGTTTGTGCACCTGGTAAACTGATACTTATCAAGGTCAGCTTCAAACAGTCTATTTTCGCTCCGAGCATACCGTTTAAAGCGAATCGATTAACTTTTTATTATCGATCCTTGTTAACTCGATTAACTAACCATCGATATCGGGTTAATCATCACTTGGTACAATCTAACTCGATTATTCTACCCTATTAGGCTCCAACTAGCAGTTAATTGCAAATTTACCGATGGCTATCATCGCATGTCGAAACATTCTTCGTTATAATTGGAGCGACGATTATTTGGACATTGTTTAACACGTTTACATATGATTTGCTAGTTTGTGGTAATTTTTATATAAAATTATACTCGGATCTAAATCATTATTTTACTAAAATGGTGAAATTTTCTCTGGTCCTCGTCATATTGTTTAACTTTCAGTCGAAACATAAAATAATAAGAAGGTGTAACAAATGATAACCCGATCCTAATTCCACCATTTTAGCCTTGTCTGTCATGTATGAAACCACGAAGCCTATTCGAGATACATAAACGTGACCACAATTAGTGGTCGAGTAAAGACGCTTCGATACCTCTGGTGACATCGAATCCTACACTACGGTAGCTCAGTTTACTTTGTTGACATGTTATACGACCTTAAAGTGGCAAGTCATTTGCTATGCGACCACTCGAGCGTATTTAGTTTATAGATTACTGTGCGACTAACATTTAATGTCATAAAATGAATGTCTCCTGTGTACAATTTACTTACATATAAATAAATAAACTTTAGTTAATTAATTTTTTGTTCAAATTCTGGTAATATGTAATAATCATGGCAGTAATCGTGGCAACCTAAATATCTGGTCCACTTTATCAACTCCATTTAATACTTCTGGCACATTATTAAAACGCCACACTCTTTACGTGGCTATAAAACCTTCTTACGAACTAATTGTACATTAATGAATGCGCAGATGGCTTCTTATTCTTTTTTCTGTCTTCTTTTGTTTACTTTTGTAACAAGACCTTAACGTAACAGTTCGCCAACCGTTGGCGTCGGTCGAGTGGATGTCACCCGACCCAGCATTTCGCAATGGCGCCCAGGGCGCGCTTTCATGACATAATTATAGATTCGCTCTGCCCTGTCATAACGTGTTACGAAACGTTACATGAGCTGGGTGTGTGATTCTCATTCGGGGTTAGTGGAATGGAAACGCTCGGCTTGGGCGACCTCAGCTTCCGACCGGTTTGGTCGAAAGTGTAAGTGAAGAAGTGAAAAAGTGTGTCATTTATTTTGAGAACATTCATGATGATCTACTACACTACTAGTCTACTAGTAATATCAATAGTTTTAAATTAGTCAAAGCACTTTGAAGTACTTATAAGTGAGATATGACAATTCAAATAATATAGCTTTTATAACCACAAATAAAATAACCACATTACGTACTACTGTCTAAGAAGACCCAAAACTAACAAACAAAAGTTAACATGATACGTAATACAGCATCCAATGCCTTTTAACATAATGCGCCTATAATGAATCGTAGGCATCAATTTTACAAATATTACATAAAGATTAAGTAATAAAAAGGTTGTAATCGTTAAGTAACACGTGTGAAAGTCATCTGACCCAGTGTGGGCGGAACTCTCGACTCCGATGCGCCTGCGCACGCATTGTGTAACCTAACCTTTATCTCGCTAATACAATTCAACCCACTAAATATTCAAATTAAATATTTCCAGTCCATTACCTTTATTTGCATAGCGCATTAATGAAATTGGATTGATATTTAAGTAGTGTTAAAGCAGTTAAGGATGGAGAACTGATTTGCGAAATTGAGATTGTTAGTCGCGACTCCTTAACGAATAATAAATTATAGAGAATATTATACTATTGCTGGCTTATCAATTGGTATGATGATTAACACAATACTAAAGCGAGTCAAACGATCACACACCGATCAACATGTATTTGTAAAAAAATTGTCTGACCCAGATTTCAAACTATACCTAAAGGTATAGCAAAGGAAGGACGAATAAAAAAAATACTTTTGTGTTAGATAGTCTATTTGTCACGCGGATGGAGATGAGGGCGGCTGCTAGTGTTTAAATAATCTGGTAGGTATCTGCACGATACAATAGGAAAATTGAGATGTAAACTATCGAGTGTCTGTAAACGCTCGTAGTCAATTATTAGTTATCTCGGTAATTGCGGCCGCTTACCGTCGCTTTCATCCATCATCGGCATAATTTGAAAGAAAGCTACACAAAAAACAACACGCAACTGTTGAGGTAATTTCTTTAATTGTGATCCATGACTGACACCGGCCTACGTAACGTTTAAAATACTATTAGATAACTATTGTTTAACACACGCGGTGAAAGTTCGAACGGTTTTTTAAACGAACGCATTTGTAAATGTCCAAACAATTTTGAAGACTTCGTAATTACGAGTACATTCTCGATGTCTTTAGTCGATCACGACTCGTATCACGTAGTTAAGTGTCGATGACCTGCCCAAAGAAATTTCCTGATTGATAATATCGATAGATCTAATCGGTAATATATTCGCGAGTAAAAGATTCATTGCGGGCGTTGAATACGAATTTTACGCTGGTTAACAGTTTAGGCTTGGTAGCCTAACAGGTGTTAGCATAGCTTATCATATTTAATTATAAAATCTATTATTTATTCAACTTGACATGATTTTTAAAAGCGATCTCGTGAGGCTTGATATAGAATAACTAGAGAGAGACATAAAATATGTACGTTCTATTTGATATCTTTTGATGTCTATCGTTTTTTGACATGTATCATGTGTGCTTTCGCATCTCACATTTAACTCAATGGATTGTAATAAATTGACTCTACTGTCATTCAAACTATAAAACATCAATTTATACACTTCCGCACCATTATCTTACTTTCAAGCTTTTCTTTTATTGTATTCTGAGCCGATCTTCATAGTGATTCCATCAATTTATATGATAATTTACACATCGAAAGATATCGTAAAGCAGCGCCCATCGCTAGGGCATATGACATAACGCGTTAAACAGCAATAAGAATTCATGCGGCGACAGGTGCGCATACGCAGCGTCGCGTAACACTTACACAACTCACTATTTGGCACCGTAAGGACGCGCGAGTGTTGGAAATAGACATAAATTATTGATCAATTCATCTAATAAATTAACGGGATTTATGGTGAAGACAATGACAAACCAATCGATTAAAATTGCCAAGTAATGAGGAATACGTCTCAAGGAGAATGATCAAATAAAATGAAGGAAAACATAGAAAAGTATACGCAAATATTGTACTTCTTGGTTGTTAGTGGCATCTTAAGCAACTGTCAACACAATACTAACAGAAGATGGTTTTAGTTAGGTACGTATATTACATTTTCATTAAACGACACCCAGACTGAAATTTAAATATTGTTTGACGCTACTTGAATGACTAGTAAGCTAGCTGCGACTTTTGTCAAGCCCAAACCGTATTAAAGACAATTTAGGTGTTAAAGGCTACACGTCCGGCTTCGTTCTACATATTAAAAAAATCATAGAAACCGAATACCAGTAAATCAATACCCAGATGTTAAACAGTCAGATGGTAACCTCGGCGGGCGGGAAACGACGTCTTTAAAAACAAAACAAGCACACACAATGCAAGGGACAGACTCCGAAGGCCAGACAATCACCGTGCCGAGAAATAGCATCTACTTGAGTGTGACTTGCGGGATCAGCCACTTGACCTTACCGACATCGGTGTCAATAGCGCTCGCTTTACATGCTGTGATGCTGTTTTCATTGAAAATAGGGATGCGTGAAATTTTACAACTGATGATCGTAAAACGGAGTATACCCTTTACAAATACCTGCCATGTTTATAGAAGAAACATCACTTAACGGTCCAACCATAGTACTACAGCGGCTGCTTAAGTACAATTTAAGCGTGTTACTATTTATCTATCTTCAATGGCCACCAATTTGCAAATGTATTGAAATTCATTTCATCCCCTTCTAAACTCTCAAAGAGTTGAGGAAAATATATTAGTAAATGTAAATTGAATATATCCAATATCCTCTTTGCGATCGGATCGTAATTTTTCACCTTGGGCGCCAGTGGTCTGACTCACGCACAAACAGAGGAAAAAGTCAACGAAAACCTTTACCGAGCACTTTCAATCGTGAGATAACTTGTAACAACACATTTGTATTGAGCATTTTGGTCCACCAACGTGATTTGAAGAATCTTCTTCTTTATTTTGTTGATTGATATGACTTATGCTTATTGATCGACAAGTTACTATCTCGTGTTGATTTTATTTTTGATAAAACGATACAAAGGTCTGTACAACATAAGAGCACACTATTATATGCATCGTTAACTGCATTTAAAAGCACTACCTGACTAATTTGAAAATAACATCTAGGTAACTGGCACTAATTTCTTCATTTTAGAAATCTATCTAATTACGGCACAAAATATTTCTCAAAAGTGTATTATAAAAATTCCTAATTTAACTAGATCCATTACATAAGGCTTCGAGATTCGTCTCGCCTAGGTAATACGCATTGCGATCTTATATATAATGTAATCTCGGTGGAATAATAAAAATCATATGATGAGCTAGGTACGCAGGATATATTATTGAGCACAAGTGAGTGCGAAAGCACAGTTGTACCCCTATTCCCTCACTCTCATAGTTGGGTGGGATATCAATTTGACATGACAGTCGAGCTAAGCAGCAACGGTTTGGCGTGCTTTCCGAAGCACGGAGGCCCTCGAGATGAAAATTTTCAGTCACCCATCTGATAATCGGCCTTTGCGTAAGTTGCTTAACTATAGCAATGGCAGACCGAGCGCATTAACCACTGCGCCGTTGATAAAAATACCTCGGTCGGTGAAGTCGGTGTAATACCTTTTATGAGATATCATTATTCATTGTTATTTTTGCTCCAGACATTTCCGGTACATTGTGAGGCGAGGCGGAGCGAGATTGTTAATTACAGGCGCATTTCCGTTCCGGAATGACCTCTTACATAATTAATAAGACCTTAACACAACCTTTACATGGAAAGTGGAAGTGAATGCTGTTTCCATCAATATTATTGATTTATTGATGCTCGATTGTTTAACAAAAAAAATGTAAATTAAAAAGGAAATTACTTATACTTATACATACAATTCTATTCGACTTTTGATAAAAAAGGATGAGAAATAACTTTACTTAACGACTAGGATACGAAGAAGATTACTCAAAACTAAAATGATTTAATAACAGTACTCTTACCAATCGATGTACAATTTCATCTTGTAACATAGTTGTCATTCCGAGAAATTCTAATTTCGCTTTTAGCAGACGGGCTTACATAACCAGAGGTAACAATTGAAGTGAGCACTCGTTTTTTTATCGGACCCTCCTTCTATTGAACTGGTTACGTGTACTAATGGATATGTCAGTCACCGTGATACAACCATGGTTCTGGGTTATTGGGCTTCAGATAGCATCTCCTATTGGGTTATTGAGTTCAATTAATAAGTCATCAATACTTTACTATCTTTTTACGATAATTGCATAATAAAAAATTATCTACTTGGCTTTATTGATATCTACTGAATGCCTTCAGCCTGACGATATATCCGCCTGTATTCTCTTTTGTGATTTGAAATTATACAAAACTGAATCTTTTTACATCATAATTATCAAAACCACGAGGCGGCAAAAATTATACATCTGGTAATAAATAATTAGCGCATTTAAATCAAAACGCACAATTACACTACAGTAAATTTTAGCTCAATTATTACAAATGTACGCGCTTCTCATTTCCCTGAATATCGCATAAAGTTACGTGTCTCATGAATTATTTTGCGTACGGAATATAATTATTACTGTATCATGCTCGTAGTACATTATTTACTATTACGTAACGGAGCTACATCTCTCGTTTAAGTGGTTTGTTACTTTGATACACGTCATAAAGTTTACGAGAATATCTTCCAAATGGCTTGTAGTAGTCGTTAAGCACTGATAGATTGTTGGATAAGCAATTGTTATAATCGAGATGTTAAGCTGTATTACCGCAGTTATCTTTGTAACGATAAAAACATTTTGATTATGTTTACTATAGTATTCATTCGAGCCCAATCTGTCCACCGATTATTTCTAATCTTAACACTTTAGCAGCACGAATCAGTTTTCCGCAACACACAGTCAATATTTGTTCAAAACAACACGGAGACTCGTGCGGTTGAAAAGAGTTATTAAATTTCTACTTTTTACGACACTAAAATCGACACATAATCGCATAGATCGCCGGCACGCGGCTCATTTTCACCGTGTTTTCTTCTCGTGAAATGTGCGCACGCATCATGAGACCCGATAATTGAATACCTTCACGCTCACTCTAATAACATAATGAATATTTAATCTCTGTTGAAGAGAAGCTGCCGTTTGACAAATGTTTATTGAGGACAATATGGATGGGGGATATAAATCAGTATTGGACCGTGATTCATGCAGCATGGGGCGAAAAGAATAACAATAGGTCAGGTTTGCAAAATATTCTAGTTAAACCCATAAGTGGATGAAGTTATCTCTTTAACTAATTAAGCATTTAGTATTCAATTTTATTGAGAACTTTTGTCATTGTTGAATTAAAAATAATATTTTTAAAACCTATGACATGGTTTACAAGTAGTATCATCTAGGTAGATGACAACAAATCGGCCATTGATTGTGAGAAAAAGAGGTATTATTGAAAATATCTGCACTTACGCAACACACATACATCGTGACTCGTGAGAATCAGGTACGTGTTAGAAATTCTAAACAATAGAGTATAGCTCCAAGTCAGTGAAAAGGCCGAGCATCCTGCCAGACGTACAGAAAGATTTCAAATCTTGAATATTCTGATTCATATGTCAACGAGGAAAGGTCTAAAGTTGTATGCATGAGTTAAACAGAGGCTTTGCAGTTAGTCGGTTTTGTTGTCGTAATTATATTACGATGAACACAGTTTGGTTCGGGTCAATGCACGACAAGCTTTTTGGGTCACGTTTCTCAATACATACTAGACCTGAAGGATTCTGTTGTTAACATACAATTTAGTTTAGGATTGCTTGCTTTCTTTTAAATATGCAAGCAAAGCATCAAAGCACGCACAAAGTAAAAATGCCAGAAGCATAGATTGAAAATACTGAGAGAAAACAACTGATATCTTGAATCAATGTGTTACTTGAGCAATTCTCAACTATTCATATTGTCTTATTGTCAACATTAAACTATTGTGACTGATTGCTTAAGTTCACATTGAGCTTTAAAGCGACCCGTTTTAAAGACAATGCATTAAACTTTTATTTCATTACATTTCATCACGACCGAGAACGTTTAATGTGTAATAACACTGATACAGTTTTAACTGCCAACCATTCGACTGTTACGAAAGGTGCGTTATAAGGTTAACCTAGAATTTGAACCCACTCGCTTGGGGCCATGGCTTGTTACGAAAAATATGCTAATAACCAATGATATTAATTGCGAAATGATAAAGCGTCATTTACATAATTGCAACAGACGGCATTTCTAATGAGCAGTGCGTAGAAACAAAAATGAGCACATGTAATAAATTCATTTGTGTTTTAACGACTTAGATTTACATCCATAATTTTAAAACACAAAGACCGAATTTGTGAGTTGGCTAAAGAAAACAGATCAACTCCTAAAATGAATCAAACTATTAGGTACACCATGCCTTAATATTCTTCCTATCAATCTCTTCCTGACAAATTACCCATAGCTACAGTTGAGGAGAAAATCAAATCACTTCCTTATAACTAAGCGAGCCTTTAATGTCGCCTCGGAAGTAATTCAGTGGAAGTAGATTAAATAACATGCAGAATCAGTGATAAGCGTTGGAGTGAAAGTGTCCCCGGATAATGCAAGTTCTAGTAAACGAACCAACTTTCATCCATAAATCGGAAGCACAATTACTGTAAGTGGTATCTTATTAGGCTGAGCCGAGGCGTATTTATACAACGCAGCGGGATACAACTATTAAATATCACAAACAAAGTAATAAGGAACACTAGTGAAATATACGATCTGTTTCAGGTACTTTTAGCAAATAATGACTATTTACTACTTTTACTACAATTATTTTAAGATGCACATAACTCTTACTGACCTATCTATCATCAGTTATATTAAAATTTAACTAATAAGAAAAGCTCTCTAACTCTCTGCAACTCGATAATATTCCTCACGGCACGACAAATTCCATTTACAAAACTAGGTAAAACTCGTCGGCTTTCCACAACCATATAGCAAGAAGTCGTTCCACTTGTTTAGCTCGGTACAAGAAATGCATCAACAAATTCTCGATCGGTCTTAAATTTCGCCACCTACATGTCGGCACAAAAATCTATTACACCACGTTATCTGAAATTTCTCTGTCGAACACTGGCCGTGCTGTTGCAACAACAGGGCGCAACACTGCTTCCGCGCGGACGCATGAAGTTGTATCACTAGGGTGCGCGGGCGCGCCTTAAATATTTGGAATGTACGTACCTACGCCGAGGGCGGCGGCTAGCACAAGTAAACACCGTGAATTCATGATTAACTGTAAGTCCTTGTGTGTGTGGACACTGTTACGTTCGAGCACAGACTGCGAGCGGGTGAATGGGCGACGGAGGCTTTTATATCGGGTGGGCGTGCGGCGCGCGTGGAAAGCGGCGCCCGCGCACGGGGTGCGTCGCGGGGTGGCCGTCCAGGGAATACCAGAACAGCCTAAACTTAACCCAAATTTGCCTATAAGGCTCCTTTGAATCTTATTTACATTCTTTATTTGACATATTCCTTGTGTTCTTCATATGAAACGATATGTTGAGTAATAATAATGGAATGCAAATACATGACCGGTTTTTAATTATTTTTTTTCGATGACTATACTTTCTGTGATTTGCACGATTTTCTATAACAAGGTCAAACTGTACCTATGATTTGTGAATTGTGATTGAAGTATAGCTGTGATAATGGTAGGCTTAAAAAACTAACTAAAATGAGTTAGTTTAAATATTTTTTAATAATCTTTATTAACGAATGTTCAGAACTCGTAGTTACTGAATTGAAGTTACAAAAAAATATAATCATAATATGATTTGACATTTCATTTCATTCTGTATTTTTATTAATTCTTTTCTATTAAAGAATTCACCGTGTAAATCAATTTGCTGAATAAAACTATTTCATTAAATTTTCTTTTAAATCGAAATCCCAACTAATATTATAAATGGGAAAGTAACTCTGTCTGTCTGTCTGTCTGTCTGTCTGTCTGTCTGTCTGTCTGTTACGCTTTCCCGCTTAAACCTCGCAACCGATTTTGATGAAATTTGGTACAGACAATCTTTAGACCCTGAGACAGAACATAGGCTACTTTTTATTTCGAAAAAAAGAAATCCACGCGGACGGAGTCGCGGGCGGCCGCTAGTGTTTTATAAATTTTAGTGTGTAATAAATTTTCTTTGAAATTGTATTCTATGATAAAACGTATCTTAATATAACTAACATATGTAAGGTATACGAATTGAAACTTTTCCAATAATATCTTCTCCAAATGAGATTTTGTCTTCGGTCAGATACTGAAGTAGAATCAAGACACTTGAGAACTGTTTTGCATAAAAGTGTTTATGTCATTTTATCTATGACTACCATAGCAGAAAGTGTAATATTTCGTTAAAAATATTAGTTGGAAACTATATTCAATGTTTGAACACTCATCTAGGCGAAGAAACATTCTTAGCTCTTGCAATAATACCAAAAGAAAATGGTACTATGTGACGCCACCCACATCTTTGTGCAGGGCTTGCTCAGTCGTGGTACTAGAGAGTAAACAGACTTCCTTTCTAGGCAAACGTGTTTCCAGACCTTGTCGGTGAGATTGAGGTCAGTAAGAAACCATCGAGGCAACCTATAAAATAAGAACGGACGCTCTAAGAAATTATCCGATAGATAAAATAACTTATGCTGTGGGCCCATCGGTGTAATGATTCCAGAACCGGGGCAGTGATCTACACGTAATTTTGTCAGGATTCAACTGCAACATGCATTTTCTGTTGGATTCAAAATGGATGGTGAAACGAAACTTGTACGCAGGATTTTGCCATTGTACGCAGGATATAACACTGTGAGTTTTCCTACTCTTATGAATCGTCAGTGTTTTCCTAGAAATGGTGAAGGCGACCGCGACAGTGCAACAGCCGATAAAATCTGAATGAAAAGCCCCAGAGTAAGTCATGATCAATTCTTCTGATACAAGAAATTTAAAATTTAACAATTATATCCTAAGAACTTTATTCTTCGACAATAGATTAGCGATTTTTGAAATGTGGTGTTGGCAACGAGCAGAAAAAAAACATGATTTTGAAGATATACATAGAGCATAATATTTATCTGATGCCTGTCGTCGCAGAAGAATCTCAAATGCGATAATTTAAAAAAAAATTAAGCAGGCATTAAATGGCTTGCTTAAATCGCTTGTTTTCTATAAAGTCCAGTTACTTCTACTGTCATGCAATCTCAATCATCATAAAGCTCCAGAATAAAATCTAATTACTTGAATGTTTACTTTTCCCCTTGAGGCAGTTAATAACTAACATATATCTAAAAATAGTTCTACGTACTTCGAGTAATTGACTGCACACTATCTTTGTAGATAATGTATTCTCTCTCAACGCATACATACATACATATGTACAGCTAATTAGGCCACGATAGACAACTGATTTAACTTAGGAATTGGAAAACTAGATCAACGATTAATAGTCACAAGGAACATACCTTTTGTATGTCAAGTGGACTTTAGAACACACTTGAACAAGGATCGCGTTAGACTATAAAAATGTAGATTTTTCATCATGATTTATATAAAATTATGATTGGGCATCATTTATCTTTGTGTTTTTTTATTATTAGTCCAAAAACATGTTAAGGGTTCATAAATGAGGATAATAGAATACAGGTAAGTTAGATGACTTTTATTATAGTCTTAAAAATAATTAAATACTCTTCGATTTTAATGATTGTTTGTAAGACAAGCCAGTTGTATTAAACTTGATTTAAAAACATGTAGACGAGACCACCATGACCGAGTTCTTCATTTTTGTAGCCACTATAAATAGATGTTAATTAACACGATTAATATATTAGGAGTGCTGTTTACACACATAACATTGAAAGATGTGATCTGCTGAAAAACTTAGCTTTATTCATTATCAATATAAGAAACACTTGATGATCAACCAAATAAAGATAAGTAGCAAAGCAACGTGTTATTATTGGAACATTTTTATTTGTTTCAACACGCATTGTTTCTTATATGTAAAATATAAAGTTATTAATTGGTGAATACATCTGAATGACGTCATAAACTAGAAAATGCATTAATCATGTGACATCATTTTCATTAGCTTGTAAATTAAGCAATCCATAATTTGACAACTTCAAGTGTTAATTAATAAATAGCAGTAATTAAACATACATTTAATAATTGCAGTTAAACAAGTAATGTCTCAAAAGTACTAGAGCAAAGTTTAATATATCTTTTCCCACCTGGTGACATGATGAATTTCATGGACTTTTCAACGTCCCCAGTCAAATATATTAAATTTTTATTATGCCGCAGTTATTAAATGCTTTAAGTTTTCATAGTTTTTTGCATCATACGTTACTTATAAATATTATCAACATCAGTACATCATGTGAGAGTTTACGCAAACAAATCGCTGTGTATGTAGACGCTGAACCTGCGATATTGAGTTGATCACCTGCCAGCGAACAGCGAAAGTGTTTATGCACTCTTACGAGTCTCGTGACTCACTGAACATATCCAACATCGCTTACAGTGTCTTGATATCTGCGGGATTCATCGTGATGTTATTTTAGAGTAGACTGTATTTCATGTCTTGTCGACAGTATGCAATGATTAAGAAAATATTGTGTGGAATGATCAACACTGACAAACACTTAAATTCTTTCATTAGAGTAATGTTCATTAGTCAAATTACAAAAATAGTACCTTCTCGTACTTTAAGTGTATGTAACTGCTCGTAATATAACAGGCACGAAGGAAAAATTTTCCTTCAAAAATTTATTCACAAATTTTTCGTTAATTATTCGTCAATTATATCGTTAGTATACCATAATGGGGCCCCTTAAACCTTCACGCTGGGTCGAAAGTCCCAGGCGCCGACTGACATTCCTCTCTGTTCCACGCGATGAACCCGGCACCCGCACGTCTCCGTGCGGGTGCGGGTATGGATAGCTAAGAAGTTCCTCTCTTTAGTTGAGAAAAACGTCTTTTTCATTGATGTTCAGGTAATCGACAAGTTCGAAGTGTTTTTAAAATTATGCAGCGTAGCATTCGTTTAGTCTCGAGTGCATATAAAAGTCTCATAAAAAGAAATTATCAGCAGTTAACCGGCCCTCTGAACACAGGAACAAAGCTTTAATTGAAGGCTGATAAAATTAACTTTTCAGAAAAAGAATCGTGGAAATATTTATCAATCATAAACGGGCAATTGTTCTGCCGTCTAGCGAAGGCTAGGATTCGCAAGGTGAAACGGTGAATTTTATATGAACCCGTCTAACTCATCTCTTTCGATGTTCAGATGTTTCGACACTCGAGAATGTCCTCACCACAGATGCAAATGTCAAGTAATATGTTACGGTGATTTATTTCAACTGTGATAATCATTTGAAAATTAAAAATGTAAATAGGCGAAAGGATATCATTAGGTATAGATTTTTTGCTTGGTTTTATGTTGATGAATATAAAGTTCAGGAGGATTTGGTCTGGTAATGGTGTTATTAATAAAATGGTATTCGTTTATAATACTTTATATTTATCTTAAGACAACCTTTGAAAGAGGGATGCCGGAATAAGGCCCAGAAGTGCACACGATGTTCCATTTTATAAAAATAGCTAAAATATTCGTTCTTAATTATTCGCGCTATTCGTATGTCGCTAAAAGTTGGGGTTAATATAACAAAAATTAAAAGAAATTCAACTATTTATTAACCCCACCGGAATTGCGTCCTTTTGACAGCTATGTGTAAACAAATCTATCTACGCCCTATCAGCATTGAAGTAAAGCTCAAATTCGTGTGTATCGAGCCGATCCGCGGCGGGCTCCTATGTGTTAAGAGTTGCCACTACAGAAATATAATTTCAGATAATCGATTATAAGAGAATATCGAATATTATTACGTTGGTGGATCTTAGCTTAAATAGAAAAAAAAATACCACTTACAATTTATCTACAGAAAATATTTGGTTGCAATTTTTAAGATACCCGTACGATCCCGTACGATCGTGACATGAGGGGTAGCATGACTAAAATAAAAAAATAAATATATTTCAGTGTCATTATCCTATTTATCTTTTAAATATTTTATAATCTTAGTAAAATATTTTCATGAATCAATCAAACGTATATTTTAGGCTGCATTATTTTATTAAACTATATTAGAATCGAATAGATCTAAAATCGAATATCGATATTTTTTTACGCAATGGAAACACTAAATTAACTGCCAATTCAACTGTCAGAGTTCAAAATATCAAAAAGTTATTGTGTTTTTCTTGCATCAACAAAGTGATCGGTTTTATTTCGTGCGTTTAACTAAACAACTTCATCATGAATACTGACTCCGACGATCCGGGTTCAGCCGTAGCAGGTAAACAAATACTTTTTACAACCTTCAACAGCTAATATGGTGGAAATCGTAGATTGTATTACTGATGGAAAATAATACATATGCATTTACCCAAAAACACTGACTTTTTTTAAACCCTTCCTTTCGCCAGTTAACTAATGAATATTTACTCTATATTTCCATAGTACTTTCATATGTGTGCACTGTGGGCCTAAACTTCTATGGCCAGCCGGCGTCCCCCTTTCCGGATAGTAATCAACTCACACTTAACTAAAGTACTTTTTTATATCCATGGCTGGTGTACAAACGCCGCTGTTCCAGTTCTACTATGTTATATGTACTTCACTGTGGTCTTCTGTAACTGTCAGGGCATAGTTTGCCCCAGTAAAAGTCTTATCCTGTGGGCTATGGGCCACTCAATTTAGAAATAAATATGTACAAAATAATAAACAGATACAGACTTGCTTTACTGTTAATGTTTTACAGAAGTAAACTAAATATAAAAGTGACATACATCTAAAGAAAATTCAAACCAAGAATAAAACTTCTTTAACAGCCAGTGCTCGCATTACAACCAAATAGGTGTATTATCTAACATATCCAACATGTCACAAGGGTCTGGGGCTTTGTGTGGTTGTTGACGTCCATGGGCAGCAGTAATCACTTACCATTAGGTGACCCTCTTGTTGTTTGTCTCCTTATAACATTAAGAAAGGAAAGAAACATGTACAGAAGGCTGAGAGATGCTGCATTGTGGCGAGTCGTCGACCGTCCGCGGCCGCAACCAAGGCCAGCCCCAGTCTTCGCTGCAGTCGCAACGCTCAACTGTAAAGCCAACAGTTTACTTACGGATTAAACTGTAAATCAACAACAGAGTTAAATGACTCATAATTTAAACCAATATCTGACAATATCACATAATGTATGTAGGTACGAGTACACCTTTTTCTGTCTCCATGATAAGTAGCTTAAGTTGTCATACTAAATAGTCGGATAATTTGGCATAAAGTATGAATCTAGACCAAGATATGTGCAAGCCAATTTTGACGTCATAGTAATTATTAAAACCATCATTGTACTATAGTTTAAGTAAGTTAAGGTACCAACATATTTCATGGATATACTGATGAATAAAGTGATGAAAGTTGCACATTTCGTTAAATGGGCAAATCGCATACCTTATTTTTCGAACGCAATTAAAATTATACCGTGCGAAACGCCTACTGAAAAAAATATTATTATTAAAAATGGACGTATGAATTCCGTGCGAATCGGCTACTAACCCAAGATATTAGCTCTGTGCATGTTACGCACCTAACATCCAAAAACATATGAGTGCCTAAAATCCTTATTCCAAGATTTAATGCATAAGGTTGATACTACTCGACCTATCCAATATACGGTCAGGAGTCAATAAGTCATTTAAATACATATTTAGTCTGTTCGGCGGTTGCATAATCTGTGTAGAGTTGTCACCGTTTGCCTCACTGCGGCGCCGGTATGCGTAGTATGCGGAAGGCACCGCCCGCCGCGAAACGCTGTTATTTACAATTGAGAAAAATTCAATTAATACAATAAACGCAGACGGCATTGCATCAATCCCTCAAGACAAAGTGCCATTGCTCAAATATTGTAGATGCCTGTCTGCGTAAACTGAGAGACGTCAAGTTTTATTGACAATTAATTAACGGAATTATCACTATCGTATTATGAGTATACTGTTGTTTATTATTTATTTTTTTCGAATTTGACCAAGATGATGTTTTCTTTAGTTTACGTGACTGTTACTCATAAAATATTATCGAAATATAATGTTATCTAATAATAAAGTTTCTGTGTTCATGGGTGCTGAAAAGTAACTAACCAATGAGTCGGGTTTTCTTGTAAACATGTAGTTTAAAATTATACCGCGATTCTATCCGTTCAAAAGTAGTTTTATTTCTTGACTAAAATATTTACACGCCGAGTGTACATATTAAAGGACTATAATTTTGCTAAGTCAAAGTATCCTATTATCCAAATTCTAAGATGGTTTTAATTGCAAGCTAAAAGATTTCACAACTATGTTGGAGATATAAAATTAATGCACATGTATATGTATGCAGGCAGGTGCAACAAAAAAAGGTCAAGGCGCAACATAGCATCCGCGATGAGACGGATACGATTGTTCAACTATCATCACCCCGGTCTCTAGGCATTCTAAATGTGCATAAAAATTCATAAATCTATTCGCCTACTGAGCGATGACAGATATTTAATTATTAAAAAAATCTGTAGCCAATACAAAGTTGGTCAGACACCGTTATAAAAAGATGCAAATAGATCATTTGAATTAACATGAGTTGTAATGAATAATAAAGTTATTCTAAAAAGCCCTACGTACATGTAGTTATTCAAGTCCGTATACAGTTCATACGAAAAAAATTGGCCAAGTGCGAGTCGGACTCCCGCACTGAGGGTTCCGTACAATATTAATAAACTACTGAATAGATTTCGTTCGAACCAATTTTCGTTGGTAGTTTTAATGGTAATGTACATTATATATTTATTTCAGCTTTATCATCCCCTTATTTTAGAAGTTAGAGGGGGGGGGACACACTTTTTTCCACTTTGGAAGGGTCTCTCACGCAAAGTATTCACTTTAGAAAAAAGTGATATTAGAAACCTTAATATAATTTTTAAAGACCTATCCATAGAAACCCCACACGTATATGTTCAATGAAAAAAAATATTTCGAGTTTCAGTTCTGACTATGGGGACCCCCCATTATTTTTTTTTTTTCTGTTTTCGTGTGAAAACCTTGTTGCGGTTCACAGAATACATCCACTCACTAAGTTTCAACAGTATAGTACTTATAGTTTCGGAATAAAGTGGCTGTGACAGACTGGCGGACAGACAGACAGACAGACAGACAGACAGACAGACAGACAGACATGACGAATCTATAAGTGTTCCGTTTTTTTGCCATTTTGGCTACGGAACCCTAAATATATAATCTTATTTGTTCGGACAGCCTACAGGAGATTTAATATTTTTAGGCCACATAACCAAGTATACTCCGTTAACGTTACACATCGAATAATCAAATCAATGGTCTTTCCACCTTGGATGCCCAAGACCGTGCGAAGTGGAGTAGGTGCAGCAGGAAAGCGGACCCTGGACTCCGAGGCAATGGCCGAGGACGCGACCGGGACAAACGCTAGGATGATGATGATCGAATAATCAAATGAGAATTGCTTTATATGCTGTGTTTCATACAAATATTGATTTGCTTATAAAATGTTTTCCTTTTTTCAAACAGTATAAAATTGATCGTAAATCTTTCACGGTGTTAGGTAACAATATCAGATTCGAATCATGCATTGATTGATGGATGCGTGGAATCACAATAATTCAGTTTCTCCAAGGATATATCAATCAACAACAGAGAATATAATTTCACAGTTCAAAAGCCACTCGTGAATAATGTACTGTAGACATGCTTACACATTTATTATGATGAGATATTTGTTTTGCCAATTTCACAACAATAGTGAACTGTGAGTTTTACTGGTTGAGTTTCTGATCTTTGCATTAATATAGTTATTAATATTGTTATTATTATTGACGACAGTATGCCTTTTTCTGAGAATATTAGGTCTTACTGGTGTTAGCTATTAAGGTAAAAAACATAGGGCTTTTGGCGTAGGCCGCGAATAACTTACTTTCAGCAATCGACTCCAACATGTTGGCCCTAATGAAATATTAATTATTCCAGGTGATGAAACAAAATCAAATAGCTGGATGGAGAGCCCTTGGATCGACCTATGTCCAGATGTATACTGTGATAGGCTGACGATGATGTTGTATGAAACAAAATACGTAGATGTTCAATAGAAATAGAAAAAAAAGTTTTTATACATAATCATTATGGCTATGATTAATAAAGGTCATAATTATCTTTATATAATTTTTGACATTAAGTAAAAGTTGACCAGTCTTTGTCAGCCTTCTTCCTTATCTGACAGAATTTTGCACGCATTCTTCGACCCCCAACAGCTTCTAGCCGCCAGTACTAACGGAACTAAGCGCTTAGTATGCAGGATCGATTCTCGAGCACAATATAGTTCGAGCGGCGACTCACTTCCTCTCAATGCCCGCCGTTTCCATACATGCATCGAAAAATTAAAATGGCAAAGTGATGAGTAACTTATTTATAAATATATCATGCGAATGGAAATTCATTGGAATATTGTTCCTGTTTCTCTTATTATTTCCAAAGTATCTGTTAGTCCCTTTTTAGTGTTTATGGATAAGTCTATTCTATCGAGTTATTTTAAAAAATGGTGAGCATTTTAATGGCAGGCAACAGAAAGGCTTCTAGTGCAATTGTCCCTTCTTTGGTGTTGCATACATTAACATTAGTAGTTACTTACCATCAGATGAGCATTATGTGTAGGTACTAGCACACGTCGATCATAAATAAAATCATCATATAATAAAATAAGCTATTCATAAACAAAGTTTAATATTTTCACGCTAAATTGAAAACATGATTCACAAACTCCAATGTTGAAATATTTCGGAAATATAATATTTCCAAATACGTATTTGATGCAGTCATTACTTATTTTCATAGGTCATAATTTACTTTTTCCAAATCGCACTGGACTAATTGACAGCTTTAGATATTTCATTTAAATAGCGTAAACAGGTTTGAAGCTAGATCGATTTTACCAATTCATTGCACATCAGACTCGCTATCGTTAAAGTAACTTGATGATAAAATTACTTATTACAAATATTTATTCATCTAATTATATTTCTCGCTTACGCAATATGACCTGTAGTTCTGCACATACAAAATAATGATTCCCACATTATAAGCTAATTCTGGTTTAACTTCAAACAATGACAATTAGAACGATAGTGAGTTAATTGGAATTCGAGTGCATTAAGATAATTGCATATTGTACAAGACTGAATTACTATTAGTTAGTAAATTATCTATTAGTTACTTAAGTTGATTGATGACTGGTCTAAACTTTGGTCTAATATACGTCACACAGGCACATTAGGAGTGCTCTTAGTGATGAGTACGATCAAGTCTGAACTAAAGCAATTTCTTAAAAAATCGTAGCATCTGTATCATGGGGGTAATATTTGTGGTACTTTCTTCGAACTGCTCTGACACAAGCCATGTAATGTGAAGCGACGGTCACCTCACATCGCGTAGTAGGTAACCTGTAACTGATTAACGTGATATACGTTGGTTACAACCAACGTATATCACGTTAATCAGTTTGCCATAGTTTTGTGGTGTTTATCGAATTCAATCTATGCTCAATATCTTAATACGAGTACAACACTAAAATTTTGACAGCTTTTGACAGCTACTGCCGCTACAGTGTCAGCCCATACCAAGGAGTAAGTCAATGAACCATTTCATCTTGCGGTTGCTCGGGCCCATAGCATCAGTGTGGTTAATTTCACACCTTGTTTCCCGCAGATACATTACCATTACACCCACTTTGTAATCAAAATAGCCATATGATATGCAGTCGTTTGGCTTAGTGACTCAAGCAGTAAATGTTTGTCGTAAAATATTGTACTATGCAGTTGTTGGCTCCTCGAAACAATTCAAAACCGTCGTAATATTTTTTTAACAGTAAAAAATAATAATACCCTCCAGCCGCACAAGTGTGTGCGCAAGCACAGGTGCACTCTCTATTCCTTCACTCTCATAATTCGGTGGGCCAGCAAACTGACACGACCGTAGAGAGATCAGGCGCAGGACCAACGGCTTAACGTGCCTTCCGAAGCACAGAGGAACTCGAGATGAAATTTTACGGGCACCCATCCGATGACTGGCATCTGCGAACGTTGCTTAACTTTAGCAACCGCAGGCCGAGTACCCTAACCACTGCGCCATCGAGCTCCTCAAGTTTAACAGTATCAAAGTATTAATTGTAGCTGATATTGATTATTCATCCTACGCCCGAAATCAGGATTACCATTAACCCTCAAACAGCCCAAATCAGGAACGGGTACCTACATGCATATCTATTGCGAACCTTTAATAAACACAGCCACATAATAATTTTATCAGTTACTAGTGTTCGGGACAAGGAAATGGCTCATTAGGGATTTTAGTATGCCAAACTCATAAGTTGACAAGGTAGTTTGCCTTATTACAGCTAGATGATGATATTATGATGATAGAAGGAAATGAAGCTTCCTAATTTGGTAAAAATGCACAAGTTTGTCGGTAAATTCATTTTCTTCCTTCCTTAAAATAATTATCTTGAGGTAGAGTTTTTAAAAGTCAAAATACCATTTTTTTTTTATTTATTAATTAAAGTTATGAAAATTCATCTCAAAGCTGCCTGTCGCCGTAAATTAGTTGGAGTGTCACGACCACAGAAATGTCTCGAGATATTTTTGTGGTCACGACTATGCCGTAGTGGCCGCATGCCATTAGGAGTGCATTTTTATCTGAAAACTAAAACAGGAAAAAAAACTGGAGTTTAATAATAGTTTGAAGGGTTCCAGGCAATGTCAACCGTATGTAATACAACTAGTAAAGGAAAGTATCAGCCTATTAATGTCCCACTTAACTGCAGGGCAAAGGCCTCCATCATTGTAAATCATGTTTTCGTTACAAAGATGGGTTTTGGCTTAATCACCACGCTTGCCAAATATGGATTGGTGATCACAAACCCGGGCTGTGTTCAGAAAAATCAACACAAAGTTTGCCCGACCCGGGAATCGAACCCAGGACCTCGATACCAAGGGCCGGCACTTAAACCACTAGACCATCGAGGCGTTGATACATCAATACAACTAGACAATACAAAATCAGTAACCATTACATGAAAGACATAGCTTTTACCCTGTGACATTTCTAGTGGTCGCTGAGACTGCGTCTAGGCATGCGAGCTGACACAACCGTTTCGTCATTGTCGTATTATTGGGAGTGCTTACGTTCTGTATAATTACTCAATAATCTGACATTTGCCGAGGATGAGCGAGTGAAAGGTCAAGCGAGAGAGCGTTTAGGAGCGGTTAGTGACCCGCGGACTCCTTGCCTGCGGATTAAATTAGCACTGACGAAATCGTCATTACTAATTTGAAATCATTACATGATGTTACAATTTGCGAAGCTTTTTATGTGTAGTCATCAAATATGTATAATATAGACATAATCCTTAAAAGAAAAAAAATGCGTTAATGTAACCTGTTTTGTCTCTCAAATCTGTAAATAAATAAGTTTTATTTTGATAAACAAAGTTTGGTCTAATAAAATCCATAGTTTTTTCTATTCTTCACTACCGTTGTCAACTGACAACTGCAACAACCCCAAGAATGTATTTTACAAAATGCTATGTCCAACTTGAGGGATCATTAAGTGAGGGATCATTTCACACGTCTGCGTCCGAAGCTATTTCGCCATAAGCTACAGCGCTTCAATGCATTTTCCTTCCTGCGGACAAAAAAACACGCGTCTTAAAACTCTGTTCTGTAAACAGGACACCTCCACGTCATTCCTATGATTGGTCAAACACAAAGTAACTTAAGGAACTTCGTTACTTGCAAAATCGTTAACACAACCTGTATCATAAAACTAATTGATAAACTTAGTGCGACATTATACTGACTCATGTTTGTAACATCTAATTAGTAAAACTTGATATCATAAGTAGTACACTCACAAGTCATAATACATTAAACCACTAATTTGGTAATCTAAATGTGTTTATCAATAAATGACTAGTAATCAAATAATGTAGCAATCATAACATCTTTAATGTTACATTTATTTTAAAAAAAACGTACTTTTTATTTCCCTTATATCTCAATAATATAAAAAACGGCGGAGAACGAACCAGGACAGACAGACAGACAGACAGACAGACAGACAGATATGGCGAAACTATAAGGGTTCCGTTTTTTGCCATTTGGCTACGGAACCCTAATAAAAGGAGTACTTTAATAAAACAACAACCACAAAAATAACATTTTATGCGCGCGCCCAGAAACGCACGCATGTTAACACTCAACTCGTATAAAAATGAAGCCGAAATCGAGCTCTGAAGGCTCTTATTTAGTGTCCGCGCATATATAGCAATAAAATGTGCGCTATCCGTCTGTATTAATTTTTGTGTCTAGCTTTGAGTAAGTACAAAACTGAAGACACGCTTCAGTGTAGTTTAAAATAAAAAAGTTGAATAATAGTCAAAACAATACGGATGAGACGGAAAGTTTACTTCTCCTTGGACCAACAAAAGAATTGTCTAGCCCATAACTATCCTTAAAATACTTATACAAACATTTTTTCAATAAACCTATCTCATCATCATCATCAACAGCCTATCACAGTCCACTGCTGGACATAGGCCTCTCCAAGGGCTCTCCACTCAGCCCGATCCTCGGCGACTCGCATCCAGCTCCTGCCAGCCATCTTGCGCAGATCGACACTCCACCTGGCCTGAGGGGGTCCTACACTGCGCTTTTTGGGACTCTTGCTAAACCTATCTATATACATAAAATATTCAAACTTGCATTCAATATGTATATCAAACTTCTGTTATCTTATAAAAAATAATTCAATTTAAAAATATTTAATAATTCAATTTAAATTAATCACCCAAGCGACACCACTGGAACAAACTAGTATGTCATACTGTTGTTAGTATATATTATCACAGACCATTCAGTGATTATCACTTCCGCTATCCGGAGGTTGTCTAAAATGGAGATTCGAGATCGCATGTTGATAAACTTGCCTCTTTGTCTCGTTGAATACAAATGCACATATTTTGTCATAGAATTTTGCTGCCATGAAAAGATGTATGATTAATTTTGCAACTAACTTGGCGAATATAAAAGTGGTTGTAGCTACTAACTGTTTGCGTGAAAATTTTAAAAACACTATGAATTAGACCAATTATAAACTGTCTGTATCATCCCATGAAAGATGCTTTATGGGAAGTGTGTCCTATCAGCTAAGTCCGCCCATGTCTGTATACCAAACATGAAAATAAACGTTCAGTAGATTCAGTGTAATTGACGGTCAAACATCCAAACAAACAACTTTTCACGCACTTGAAATCGTCAGTGTCACAGGTACCGGGAATTATGATCTTACATTGCGGATCAGTGCGGCCCATGATTTATAGTCATCATCATTTCCCCGTTTGCATCCTTTGACCATTGCATTGGAGCCCTACGACTATGATCTTGAATTGACCAGTCTGGTTATTACAATGGAGTGACTGTCGTCTGCCATCCGTAACCCTCCTTGCAAGGGTTACGGAACCCGACCATTTGGATCATAGATGATGACAGCCTATGATGAATAGTAATATCGATAAAGTAATTATAAATCTCCGCCAAGGAAGTACACAGTGAGCTCTTCGTGTTAAAATTGATTAACACGCCAGCCTTATTCCTCATTAAACCCTATTAAAGATTACGTGGACGTCATAATTAGACGTAACGTATTGCTACGTGTGTGAGCTTGACATTGAACTTTATTCACCGACTACGACCACGAAGAAACCAATACAGCATTCATACTGGCCTTTTTAAACTGTATTTTTTTCAGTTGGTTTGTTTTTCTGCCTCAGTTGGGCATTGTGTAGTAGGGCGTACTTAAAGGCGGCAACCGCGCCGGAGGTCCTTGGTTCGACTTCCGGATCGCATCATTCTGATGGAGCTTTTCTGTTCCAAAAATTTCGTTACAAAGTTGGCGATGATTTCACGACCTCCTGCCCCCCGTAACAATATAAAAGCTGTACACAAACTTATTCAAATATGAACTTTACTGCTTTGATATAAGAGTTGATGTGTATACATGTTGGTGCTCATGACTGCACAGGCTTGATCTCTCTACGGATAACGGATACGGAGATTGATTGAAGTAAGCTGAACGAAAAGATTATCCGTCGTAGCTGAAGTCAGCTAAAAGATCATACATTGTTTCAGGAAGTGAAATAATTTAATAGCAAAAATAACGTTAGAGGAACTGCAAAATATACTGCAATGCGGAAGTTCCGGGTAAAGAATGTACGAATATTACTCGTTTAACAAACAGGAACACAAGGCAGGAATAATATTAACGAACATATTAATGAATATATTCACTCATCGAAAAATATATTTTTTTTTTATGGCAAGCCACATAATTAATTGATGATGGATGTTTAATGCTTATGTCCAAGTCATCACGGTCAAAAGTCACTGGCTTCCGGGAGAACTTTTAATAAGCGAACATTTAGCAAAATAAAATATCCCTCAAGAAAGAAAGACTCCACAAGCAGTTATTTCGTTGATTTGAAATTAAAATTTACGGATGAATCGGCAGAACCAAAATGGTTAACAAAAGTTATTTAATTATGGTGATATTATGAAATTTATAAATAAGGGGGAAATTGCTTCAAAAATTGGTAGCTCACGTAGTAAAACTTTAATAAAAGTTCAAAAGATCAAGAAAGTCTATGGAATCAAATCAAATGAAGCGTCCAAGATTCTTTAGTTCTTACTTTAGTTTATAATTTTATTCCAGGGTAAAAAAATAAAAATGCAGTTAGATTACATGCATCTTAAATCTACATGAGATGTGACTTTATGATATTTTTTCTCATAACTTTTTTGTTTGTCTTTCTGAACAAACCTTTATTTGCATTTAACTTGGAAAAGATATTTCCTGATTGCATATATTAATCTAATTATACACTTTGTATTAACCAGACAGACAGACATATTCACTCAGGTATATAAGACCTTCATTTGATAATTTACATGCCATAAATACAATAACACATTGATATTGACGAATAATAAAGAAACATCTTTTGTGGAAGACGGACCTGGTTTAACTGTGCGTAGGTACCTGAGCCGATTAAGTTTCGAGGGCTATTTTGAGACCTCAAGTCTAAGGTCAATCGAATATTATAAAACTGGTTACTTGTTTACAATGAAAACACAAGTTTTTTAACTTTCCGTGTATCAAGTAAAACTGATGGCAGTGCTGAATTGTGTTGTGCTCGGTGTAATAATACAAGTTGTGATAATATTGGACAATGTGAACACGTCGGGACGCACTCGTGCGCATAGGCTCATTTCCTATGCCTTGCCCGAGGCGCGGGAGCTCAAGCAAGCCTTGGGCCTGGACGAAGAATCATACCTGAACTTCACGGAGCTGACAACCAAACATGGATACAAAACCGAAGAGCACACGATCACTACAGACGACGGTTACATTCTAACCACTTTCCGAATACTACCAAAATGTGAGGAAAGCCATAAACTATACCCCATTCTGCTAATGCATGGAATAATGGACAGTTCCGACGTATGGATTGTTGCCGGAAAAGACCTTGGACTTGGATACATTCTAGCGAATAACTGCTACGACGTCTGGGCTAGCAATCACAGAGGAAACAGATACTCCCGACGCCATACCAAATTAAAACCAGACACGGATTTTGAATACTGGAATTACTCTATGGATGAGCACGGAAATTACGACGTACCCGCAACCGTGGACTATATTTTACAAAAGACGAATAAGTCTAAAGTTTTTTACGCTGGACATTCCCAAGGTACGACAGATTTCTTTATTATGAATTCGTTAAGGCCGGAGTACAACGAGAAGGTGCAGGTATCTATTCATCTGGCCCCCGTGGCGTGGATGGCGAACATCTACAGCCCAATACCGAGAGCTTTAGCACCAAACGTCGGAGAACTGAAGGAGGCGATAGACGCCGCTGGGTACAGCGAGCTCCTGGCGCAGCAGCAGTTGACTCATTTGTTGCTGGAAATCCTCTGCCATTTTGCCCCCGAACCAGTTTGTGGAACCGGCCTGGCCTTATCAACTGGGTATGAACAGGGAAGTATCGAACCAAAACTATTGTCAATAGCGTTCGGTCATCTACTGAGCGGCACTTCCAGTAAAACTCTCGCGCATTTCGGACAGCTAATTGTTTCAAAGAAATTCAGGCGTTTCGACGAAGGTAAGGATGGTAATTTAAAGCGGTATAACACGCGGTTCCCACCAGACTACAATGTGTCTAAGATTGTATCCCCAGTGGTCCTAATATCGGGTCGGCACGACTGGGTTTCATCTCTCAAAGATATTGAAACTCTAAGTTCGCGTCTGCCAAATTTAGTTGAGAATTATATAGTCCCAGTGCGAAAGTGGAGTCACCACAACCACTTGTGGGATGTTAGATCACGCAAATACGTGATTCCCAAAATACTTGAGTACTTAGATCGTTACAACGTTTAAATTATGCTTGGTAATATTTTGTTTATTTATTGAACCATACCTCGCCAAACAGGAAAATAGTGAGAATATATTTTATTTCGTATTAATATAAAATAGGTGTTATATCGTTGAACAACACATTGTTGATTTATTTAATTTTTTAACATAATATTTGCAGATACAAAGAGAGTACAATAAAATGCCTTTAATAAACTAAAATAAAATGCGACAGTTTACATTTTCTTTCCTTTTCCAAAGTATATGTATATTACATCCCAAAAAAAAATATTATAGCTATAATAGAGCCATACTCATAACTAATACAGCTGTAATAAAAACAAAAAATAATAAAAAAGTTTAGCCAGCTCAAAAACGAGAAGAAAATGCGGAAGATGACGACGATAAAGGGGTAACACACGCTGTTTATATGGTTATGGCGTCATTCAATGGGTGCTAATTGAACATAAAAATTAAGACTGCTTAACACAACTATGACACTTCATCACTAATGAAGGACAATCGTTCAACAGAATTGCTTGCAGGCAGAACACTTAAAGTGTATATATGTGTATAATAGTAATACCCTTCCGGTCTCACGAGCAGCAAGGTACGAAGGATATATTATACCTAGTGCACAAGTGAGTGCGCAAGCACATGTTCACTCCCTTTTCCCTCAATCTCACAGTTCGTAAGACAGCAATCTGACACGACCGTAGAGTAATAAGGCGCAGGACCATAACGGCTAAACGTGCCTTCCGAATCAGGAGCTCGAAATGATATTTCTCGGTCACCCATCCGATGACTGGCCTCTGCAAAAGTTGCTTAACTAAGCAATCGCAGGCCGAGTACGCTAACCACTGCGCCATCGATCTCCTCGAGTCACATGAAAAAACTGTGAGTGTGCAAGAAATACTGCGCTCCAATTTCGTCACACTTACATTGAGAATAGGAGAGAGTACGACATTGTCGTGATTTTTTTTTATTTAATAAACATTTTTTTATTTTTCGAATAATTTAAGTAAATATATATTTTTAATTACTAATTCTCACATGCCTAGTACTAACTTGCACCAAACACATTTTTTTAATAAAATAGCAGCAAGGTGACAGGTTTAGTAATTGAATACTAAATCAATCACTGCAATAAGATACCAACACCACCAACACGATGATGGCATCTCATCAGCGGCACAATGGAAAAGTGAAACTGATCATGCCACATTCTTCCGAGTAATTAATGAAGTTAATTAAGTGATAAGTTTTTTGCGAAAACAATGAAGAACGCATGAATGTTTCACGCTGTTTTTTTATTATATTGTTTGACAAGGTAAGGAATTTGGTTAATTACCCATCTTTTCGACATCTTCCTTGTATTTGTAAATATTATTTTGATGATAATCGGAATTTTTAGGTTTTGAGGTTTGAAGTTTGTCCTAGTAACCAAGTTTTAGACTCAACGAAAATGTCTGAAAATAGATCGGGTGCAAAATATACATATGAGCAAAGGCATATGTGGTAGGTATCTGAAAAAAGAAACTATATGCGAATCTGTTTCCAGCTGAGTGCGTTTCCGAGCGGAATTAGTCCCCCACAACAAGATTGTCACTACAGTCAATAAACTATCATTTATTTTACTTTTAAGCCCTATTGTTTAAGTTATTGAACAAAAGATTAACAGTAATCACGCAGGTCCCTCCACCTGTGGCTACTCTAAACTGATTTTAATAACCACACAATTTGTAATCTAATGTAGCTCCAGCGAGGACCTTGACATTCGACACTAATCGTTTCTTAAATCACAACCTGATCCCAGACGTAAGCGTCACGCGAGTTGAACCTTTGAAATATTTATGAGTTATCCACAGATAACAATATATACCTAAGACTATCGTTCCTTTGTCTAGCGGTTTTAGTTTCAAAAAATATAAAGAGTCCCGAGACCGTTATTGTGTATTACCTTGGATTCTTGGTCCACATTTGGGGAATATCAGTAATTAAACTAGAAGTTATAAGTGTTTCGATAATTACTAGTAATGTCAATAAAGAAGGTCTATTTTAATTGGGTTTTGAGTAGATCTTATTTGCGACTACAACCCTACAAGAAGATTTAAATTTAAAAATAATTCGAAATAGTAAATGAAATGTAAAGTTACTCAATTGAATTCAAGTTGATGAGATCATCGAATCATCAATCAATAATTTTATTACCGAAATAATATCTGAATCTACACATTTTACCGCAATTTATTTTTTCGACCATTGTTTATCCAGTAACTCGACAACAGTTTTGTGATGTAACTTACGTTTCACACTTAACAGGTGTTAATCGTTTTATGTAATAAAGACATTTGTTGTTTAATATGAAACGAATCTTTTTTATCTAATGGCTACAAATACTCATAAATATTACGAGTAATAAATGTTTATTGGTAGACGCGCTTGACGTCTCTAAACGGCCAATATGAGTATTGTCAGGCTACAGATACATTTGAAATGCAGGTAAATCACCAAAAAGCTCTATAAAATTCATTATTTGAATAATATAAATATTAAGATAAAATGTCACATTTTATGTAATGAAATTATGCAGGTGGTTTTAAGTGAATCTGTTAATAGGAACTTAAAGCAAGAAAGTACAAAAAATTATGAATTCTGCATCTGATATTAAGGTACCTTCTTCTAAGGTACCTCTTCTAAATCTTTGGAAACAACGTACTATGCCTCTCAAGCTAATGGATTCCATCTATTACAATAGCGCTCAAGAATCAATGCCCACATACTGTTTAGTTACCTAATACGTGTGTTCAGCGGAATCAGGCCCTAGCTATTGTATTCACAATATTGGCAAATAGACTCTTTAAGAATCGCATCGCGTAGGCGGCAGGGACTATTAGCACATGATACTATTTTTATTGGCAACACCTAGGTCCTGGGCAAAGTGTATGCAGGTAGCGATGAATTATGTATTAATAAAGAATAGTTGAAGATTTGTATGGTTTTAATCTCATAAATATTTTTCTCAACATACATTGACCTAACTCTGTGTTAAATAGCTCAAGCACTTGGGTTTCAGATATCAGAATCAACAGTGGTATGACAAATATACTTAAATAGATTTATATAACACCCAGACTAGGACAAACAGACATATTCATACACACAAAATTTAGTATACTATATATCTATAACGGATTATTTTTAAACCCGACTATAAATCAGTTTGCCAACCTTCCTCATCCATATTTTATTATGGTGAGCTCAAGACTGAAACTGAGCGGTTATTCTCCGAAACATAATTATGAATCAGTTCAACGCTGATTTCAAGTGCCTTCCCAGTCATATTTTACAACGGTAAATGTAGCATCTTATATCAGTTTCCAGCCGTTGTTGGTGTCTTATATCGGGCCTCCGAGAAACTGATCCGACCACACAGGTGCAAATTAGTCCTTAACCGATGTGAATATTTAACTAACTCGACATAAGAACATCTGTTCGAAACGACACCGCATTTAAACTCGACCGTTTCCGCCGAAGATGTACCAATCGTTTCATTAGCTCCGAAACACATTAAAAAACTGGAACCGACTGGTAACTACGCAACTGATAAAATGCCATCAGAATATTTCGATTAGCTAACGGTCGCAACACATCGTGAATCAAATTACCGTCGGACCTTTGTGAAATTCGGAACGGACCTGAATATTTATGTTCCGTTCAAGGTTCCCGAATTGTTCCACGCGGGAGACAATGATTATAAAACGTACCGTTACTAATTTGTACTGTTAGAGGTTGAACGCGAGTGCAATATGCATAGTAAACGTCGAGGAACAATACGAGTATTCGGTGACATCCAAATTATGTTAAGGATTGTAGAAATATGAGAAAAATTCTATCAACAAAAAGGATTCTGGCTGTTTCTAGTCTGGCATAATCAATGAATATCACAAGTGACCGTTTTTGAATCTGCCTCTGGATGATCTTTTTATCTGTTTTGGCAAGCAGAGCGTCTATGGTTTCTCACTCCCCATTTGCAGGAGTGTTATGGCTGATAATGATGATGGAAAATGTTACTCCATATTACTATTTTAAGAGAGATAGAACTAACTTCCACTCGAACGAGCTGACCTTCTGTGGGAAGTACCTCCATCTAACAGAAAATCACAGTGGAGGAGCACTTCCTTACTGTTTTGCTATGTTTTTGCTGGTGAGTAAGTTCAGTTGCGGAGGATATGGGCTCTTAAAGGCAGGCGACGCATCTGCGGTTGTTCCTGTCTATGGGCAGCGGTGATCACATACCATCAGGTGACCCTCTTATACGTTAGCCTCCCTATTACCTAAAAAAAACGACGAGCATTACCTATCTCCCGCATGAGTTGCAAGCTAGTCTACAACATAATAATAAATCTCGTCACACCTACCAACATGGTCTAAATATTCCAATACGCTCAATGAGCTAACATATATGTCACCTATTGCGGCTAGCCGTAGCTGGCGCGCATAACCGGACCATTGGCCCACTTCCAGGTCTCTATGGGCAAAACTGTCATAGTTATATCAGAGCAGTGGTACGGAAGCGGCGCGTGCGCAGAAACACAATGGCGGCCGCACTTGACCCGGCCAACGGTAGTTTATAGCTGAACTCCGAATTTAATTGTGAAAGTTACTGTCCTTTTTTGTAGTTAACTAGTTCGTTAACTGGAGTTCCAAGTAATGAGATCGCAACGTTTGTCTCGGGAATGGACGACGATCCTCCTCTTGGGACAGGCAAAAATTGGAGTCTGTATTTAATTTTTCCTAAAAAAAATATACCTCTATTGTGCAAAGATCGATTTTGGCTCGTTTTAATTTTGAAGTAACTTACTTAAAAATTAAAGGAGGATAAGTGGTGACACAAATAATAATATAAGTTTTCACTCTATTTATTATATTTGCTAAACAAGCTAACTGGCTACATGTATGATAAACAAAATACCTATCCTAATCTTCAAACAATTCATAAAAGTTACGAGTTAAAATTAACTGCGTGATGTAATAAAATTAACTGATGAGTTTAAATTGAGTTGACTTGACTCATTCAGATTAATAAAATAGGTCAAAATTCTGCTAACAAAATTAAGTAATTGACATTATAATTTAGATTTCTCAAAATTATAATTGTAATTTTAAAATATTAAACATTCTCGAACACAATTTACGCTCTAGAAAAATTAATGACTTGAACACATCTATTGCATTAAGTTACTGAATTACCTTTTTTCTAGAATATTTTAGTGGCTTCTAAACTTAACAAGTTTAGGGAGTCAAGGGAGTGAGAGCAAATTTACTAATATATAAAAAACTAATATATGTATAATAAATAAATTAAATATATCCTAATAAAAGCCCATTTGTCCCAAAACTTCATCATTAGAAAATCTGAAAACGTTACTGATACACACAGGGTTATAAATGCTACTTGGAACACTTACATGCAGTAAGAGCAAAGAATAAATCTTTACTTAGCCGAAGACATCTTTATTGCATTGTTGGATTTAATCCAGCCGTTGGCAAATGTAATACGCAACTAACTTAGTCATCAATTTTGTTATACATACAAGCTTTATTTTACTCGACAACAATTTAAAATAACATACGACGGAATTAAGTGCAATTATTTCCAAGATTCTTACTTTAAAACATTGTAAAATCGGGATGGAAATTAAGTCTTCAGAGACTGGTTTTTACACAAAAGTGCAGTAAATTGTATAAAATTGCTTGTAAAAGAAGTGAACGCATATTATCTATACAAATATTATAAAGAGGAAAGGTTTGATTTTTTGTTTGTTTGTTTGTTTGTATGAATTGAATAGGCTCCGAAACTACTTGGCAGATTTGAAAAATTCTTTCACTGTTGGAAAGCTACATTCACCCAGAGTAACATAGGCTATATTTTATCCCGGTACGGGAAGTAGTTCCCCCGGGACGCCGGTGGAACCGCGTGACGGGCCGCTAGTTTTTTATAAACACAAATTGACCAAATATTTTGCTTTATTTGTAATCCGTTTTCCTTATGATGGCCGGAGAATAGTTTCATCTTGCTTTTGACAATTACGAACATAGGTTATATGACCTGTAATGTTCAACAAACAAGTTAGTACATAATGAGTAAGTTTCCACCATTATATAGCTCAAGTTATAATTGCTAATCATCATCGGCGAAATACGAGAGAATAATCAAGCAATATTTTGTAAAATCATTTTTATGGCACAGGCGGCAAACGAGCTAGGTCGGCTGATGGTAAGCAAAGGACAATAGACCCATAGACATCTGCGTTGCCTGCTTTTAAGCTCCCCAACTGAACTCTGGTGACCTTACTCACCAGCAGAACAAAGCACAATAGTTGCAAAGTGTTATTTTAATGTGTTCTTCTCTTCTGTAAGGTCGAGGTACTTCCCCGGACGAGCGGCTCATTCAAATGGAAGTTCCACTAAGCTCTACCTCTCTTAAAAATGTCGTCGTTTACATCAAAGTCTAACCTTAAAAGTTTGCCAAAACTCTAAATAACAGAGCAATATGTACTACACAATCATGACTAATACATAATAAGCCCGCATTACAGCAGAGCAATGGCTAGCGTAATTCACTTTCCCGTCTTACATTGCAATTTGAATAAAAAGCTCGTAATAATTCCTTCAACGTATTGGAACCGGAATACCTATAAGTTGCGATTAACACGCGGATTCGCTTCCACGAATGGCGAAAAAACGCATTGACAATTACGCAAACCATGTAAGTGGCATGCATATTGAATGCTCTAAAAATAACAAGCGCTTCGACAAACAGACTGAATAAACGACAAACAAAATCGTGATTCGAGGAAGTTTTATTTATTTAAGAATTTCGCTGGCTGTCTCTTTTTTTAAGGAGGCAAAGAGCACTGAAAACATCTGATGGTAAGTGTATTGAGTGAGGGGCTATGTTATTTGACTTTTCAACAAATAAAAATAATGCTTATAATAGCGTCCACGAATTCTTGCTTGATATATTGGGCAACAGATATAAGACATAGTAATGACAAGGTTTTGAATAACTACATGTAAATTTAATTGACTCCAAAGTATTAAGCTTTATACCTATAGGTTAGGTTATACATACAAACAGTTTAATTAATCTGATTAATAACAAATCAAAACAAACGTGAGCCATAAGAAAAGTTTTCTTGGTTAGGAATAGCACCCACTTCTAAAACAGGTGTCAGCGCCACTCCTAAGTACTCCCAGTAATTAAAGTAGTGAAAAATAGCCTACAGTAGCAACTTTGAAAAAGAATAACGAAAAGGATCTCTAGATGCAAATACCGGTCAAACCTCAAACAAGTTTATCAGACAGCAGATCAGAAGCGGGGTAATGTTTCCGCTTCCACCGGTCCCGTTTAAACCAGGTCGGAAGGGCATGTTGACAAAGACGTAATGTTACACAACGAGAATAAACCCGCCATTTTTATGCAAAATTAAATAATACTTGGGTCTATTTACATTCTGAACGATCCATGCCGATAGGCTCCATTATGCAACGTATTGGCCCATCGTATTGGGAGTCGGAGAGTATTAGTATTCAACATAATGGATGTGTTGACGATAGCATCTTGCCCACGGAAATCGACGAAAGTTTAACAGAATTTTCGTTTACGTTTTTCGACACGATCGCTAAACGATCGTCTTTTTTTATTGACTTGTTTCAACATTACTTATTTGTTCTTCTTTTCAAAAGGACTTTATTTGCAAAAATACTTATTAAAAAACTAACTCAGAATAACACTGAAAACTACGATGGCGATAGTTTTATGATGTGTGGTTATCCAATTGAGTCCTGTGTTTTTAAAACTCGAGCAAAGCCATCTTTTATAATGTTGAACCACTAAAACATTTTAACCAAACTTATAATACGTTGCAAAACAAACTGAAGGCGTCTCAGTCCCCGTAGCAGAGTACCTATATTGAAACCCTATAAAAATCGTACAGTCTAAGTAAGGTCATCTTTTATTTAAAACATCAATCGTACATTCTAAAAAGCATTATTCGATTAGCAAAAATACGAGAGGTCGCCGACCGTTTGTCTGAACTTACGTGCCAGCGCAGTTGCATAACACCGCCGCGAGAGAGCGCCACTGTTTGACAGAAACACGTGTTTGTGACACCATCAACATCTGCTAGACCAGCATTAGAGCAGCCTATTCATCACAGAGGGTGTCTTGAGCAATACACAAACATTTCGCGGAATAGGCTTGTCAATGCAAGAACGTAATCCTGTTGCAGCCGTATTCTCCGTATAATGCTAATCAAACATTGACAAAATTGTTGTAAGTTATGAATCGGATGTCAATAAGTGACATAGTACTGTGTTTTCCAGGCTCAGCCTCAGAGAATCATCACAGATCTGTATTAGAGAACTTTGAGATAATCTTGTATATCACAACCAAAATTGATAACTCTCATTAGTCATCTTCATTTTAGCAATTTTAGACAGGAACAGTTACAATTATGAGCTCTATAGTTCATCAATTCATTTCATTGCTGTTCCCGTAAAATATTATATTCGACAAATATTCTCATTTTACATTGTGAAATTATGTAAAATTGCAGTATTATCTACACATTCCCTTAACCATATGTTTGCAAGCAGATATGAAACTTGAACTTCAGATAAGAAACATGCTCTAGATCATATGTAAATTCATCATACTTATATTATAATTTTCACAATTGCTTAACTTTAATGGACGACATAAAACCGATCCTAATAATTATTATACTTATTAGGTTGTGTCTTCATTATGTATTATCTATACTAATATATAAAGCTGAAGAGTTTGTTTGTTTGTTTGTTTGTATGTTTGTTTGTTTGAACGCGCTGATCTCAGGAACTACTGGTCGGATTTGAAAAAATATGTTTGTTGTGGATAGTCCATTTGACGAGGAAGGCTTTAGGCTATTGAAAATCGAAATCCACGCGGACAGAGTCGCGGGCGGCCGCTAGTTATTTCTAATTCTGAAATATTCATATTTCAACTCGCTTTTGATTATTGGAAGTTTTAAAGTAAATATGACTTATTTTAATTAAGTTACAGTTAACACTTAAATGCATGGTATTATAGAAACCAATCAACGAGTTAATTTCAGTCAATTTCACAGAGATCATGATGAATGTATCTCATTATGTGTATTTATATTCAATCATAAGATGCACGCAGCCTTGGCCTAGTCTGCCTTTGATTTCGAATGCATTTCTTATTTTTTATTTTATCTGTATATAAAAATCGATCTCAAAATGTGTTGGTAAGCGCATAACTCAATAACGCCTGGACCAATTTGGTTAATTTTTTTTTTAAATGGTTCTTTCATGTCCACGTATGGTTTTTAGGCAAGAAAAAATTATGACTAAACTAAGGGACGGGACCACGGGGCGGGACGGGACGCGGACGATGTCTCGGGCGGAAGGCTTGTTTTGAATATTAATCATGAAGTTGGAATTGAAAATGACCTAATATGCTGTCTGACCCAGCAATATTTTTTTTCTATTAAGTACCCGTCGACTAATCTTCAAGACTTCAAAGTCTAACGATATACTCGTACATAAAATGCATTGTGCACGTTAAGGTGCACTCCCTCGTTCCTTTTTATCAGCTTGAGTAAAGAATGAACAGGCGCAGCACCAACGGTCCTTCCAAGGCCCGAGATAACAAGTACACCGACAAATTTTAGTTTCCGGACCATTGATATACAAAAACCCAAGATACACAATCAACGTCTCAAAAACGTCCCAAAAAAATAAGTGCAGAATGCTCTTCTTTCAGTCTTGCATCACCCGCGCCATCGCAGTTTTGAACACTTCCTTGTGAAAACAATCTTAACTAACCTGCATAAGGCTTAATATACAAATAATAATGTTCATAGTTTGACACATAGATTTGCCGAGTTTTTGGTGACAGTATTGACTGTTACTTTTGTTCGAGACTGTGCATCTTGGGTTTTTGTATATCAATGTTCCGGACATTAAAAACGTTTTGGTAAGCGTATAAATAACATCGTAATCCAAAAAAGACAAATTACAAGGCAAGCTTAAAATTAACTGGCATCCCATACTGGTTAAAGCTTGTTGTCTGACGGATATGCACTTAAGGAGTTACGAGTACATTATGGAAATTACATTCTCAAAATTACCTTATGCACATATTTCAACAGGTAACGATATCCAAAGATAGTTGAAAGATATATTGATCAGCTGAACTTTATTATAGCAGCATGAAAAAAATACATTGTATTAAATATATTTTCAGTCGTTGGTGTCTACGTTATTATTGTTTTATACTTGTTTTTACCCGCTTCGTTGCACGTGTTATCGTTGTTTATCAAATATTGAAGCATTAAATCGAGATAAAAAGCCTTCATCACCTAAACTTAAAAAATTTACTCTTTACCGAACCTGTAGGTACACCAATTCCATCAAAATCGATTCAGTAGTTTCAACGTGATTGACGTTCAAACAAACAAACTTTTACATTAATGATATTACTATGACTATGATTCTTACAGTAGAGAAACAGCTGATGATTCGTGGAATAATAGACGGCTTTTGATAATAGCGTATTGCAATATTTTACTCTTGACCTTCCTACCAAACCTTATGATTCCCATTTTAACATCGCTAGGGCTGTTTTGGTAACATAGTGTCCTGGCTTGTCTGAACAAAAAACATCTTTATCCGGTTCCGCCTGAAAAATAAACGACGACCGTTAAATATCTAGACCGTTTTCGGTGGCAGCAAAACTTTACTCATCGGATATTCATTCATTTATTCAATATTTGGCCTACTAACACCTCACAACACAAATCTCCAAATATTATGTCAGAAACAAATGCCTACCTACTTATCCCTCTTTCATAGGACTACCGAACATAATACACGCAACGGTACAACAAACTCGGTTACGTCTCAATTCGTCATCCCGATGTTACAATAACTAACAATAAGGTGTGACAACTTCACAATGACGCGAGAAAGGTAGTGTGTCGATTTTACGGCCCCGTCTGTCGAACAAAAGTGTTCGGGTGCGATCCGATGTTCGAGAAAGCTTCAGTCGGCATGCTAAAAAGGCGAGAAGCGCTTGCGCAAGCCGGGTGTGTGTTACGTCATAGCCCGCGGATTGGAGATGCAAGTGTCACAGGCTAGGCGTGATCGCGAAGATAAGGTTGCGCTTACACGATGGTATTTTCAAATTTTGCTAGCTTTCAGATGTTATAAACCATAGATAATTAGATAATTCGATTTGACTTCGAGAGACTATTGATCGAGTGAGAGCATTTTATTAGGGTATCATCTACTATTGTGTAGATCACCTACACAGGTACCTTCATGCTGCTAGTGCAGCCAGTATACTAACTTCTAACTTTTGGTCCTTCGAGCCGGATTGGAATCTGATGCCCGACGTCCAATCAGAAGTAACGTCACCTGCAAGAAAAGGGCAAATATAAGCATACCCGTACTTGTACGCTGTACAGCATATTATTATGTTCTCAAGATAAATATAACTTATGGGCACACAAAGGACAAAGATGACCATCACACATTCCACTACACCGGTGTTGTTAACCCTCTCAAGCTAAAAGGTTCACGAGTCAAAACTCTAACATATTTAACGGCATAATGGCACTCATTTGAGCTTTTCACATGTTCAGCACAATAGCGGTTAGCAAACAACTCGGAGCGGACAATTACTTCAAACGAGAGGATAATAAACTTGAGTAAATTGTGTTAAAACGACCAGTTATTTTGTAAAACATTCGTATTTACGTCGTATTCATTAGAAGGAAATACAGTTACTGCTTCTCCGCTTTGTCAAATTACAAGGACTTATTGAAATTGTTGTAGTCATAAGCTCTCCAAAGGCCTATCATACAAGCAATTCTTAGATTCATGATTTCAAGATATCATCTATTTCTGTTTTTTATGCAATCATATTTAGATTAAGGTATTGCAATTTAAATCATGTAGGAACAGTAGTAAGTATACGGTACTTGGTATCTACAAATTAACCTGTTGACTTGGCTTACATACCGATAACGACATACGAATAATGAATGGAATAGATTATTTTGTATCGTGGTGTTGTTCTCGCTCTTTAGCGAGTTACTAATGTGACATATGCCACAAGGAGGATCATGGTGTAAACCGTCTTAGACGTAAAAGTTAAAGAAACGCCTTCAATAAATTCCACGCCTCTTTTTTAAAGTTACTAATATTGACAAAATGAGAAATTAAGGAAACTGGAACGTTCACATATAGTCAAACCCCTTTAGTGAATTGTCGGCGTGCCTATCCATCAATTGAAATACTATAAAAAACTTAAAACAATCAAACGTAAAGTACGTTTCAATCTTCGAAATTATGCTCTCCAATACGACTAAGGTCTAAAGAAGACTAAACTCTAAAACCATTTCGACAGAGTGCATTTCTGTAGGGCAGCTTCTAAGGTATGCACTAAGGTCTGTGCTCCAATTCGTGACCGGCTGATCAGTGGTCAGGCAGCTTCCTTGTGACATCATGACATCATGGCGCTGAAGGCCGCCGGCATTGCGAGAGACAGCGCCTGTCCAACATTAAATAAGCAGAGCTTCGGTGCCAACTATTGCATTGGTATATTGGACTGGTTTAAATTAGTTAGAAAATGTAAGTTCGATAATAAAATGTACACAAGAATTATAGCCAAAATTATAAATTAGGAAACAATTTACCTTCAACTTTTTTGGTAATGCTAACTACTACATTGTTAAAGTTATTTGATCTTTTTACTCAAATAAATATTTAGAAGAAAACAAACACATTTGGACATGATCTTCAAAAGATGGAATATTAAAAGTCATAAGTTTCACCATCTTCGAAATTTTACGGTTTTTGTGTGCATACGAAGCGCTTAAAATAATAATATGTTGCAATGTTTTTCTCAATTCTTTGACAATTAAGAGGTTGGCGAAAATAATGAGCTATTATCATAATTGGGCTTGTTAAGCGACAATGTTCTGTTATTAACAAAATTACTTTTTGCACATTTTATGCAATTCGAAAATATAGTATTTTAAAATACCAGAAACTTATGTGACACGATATCCCACGAATCTAAGGTTAGACATTCATAGTAACGCTATTGTGTATGATCTTATTGTCTCTCTCAGGGCTTACAACTCTTTAAAATGGTAAACGGAAAGCCTGTTTAATATTCTGACATGAAATTCGGGAGAATGTGTGTTATTCCCTGTCGTAAATAATTGATTTTGTAAACGCCTATAATTGTTTTGTAAACACATATGTCGTTTAGGATATTTTGCAATGCCCATAGTATAAGTTACACTTTATTGTGGACCGAAATGGCAATATCATTTTTAGTATTTTAAAAGTGATATAACAACAAACATTACACCACATCAAATACGATCAATAACCACCGGTAACCCTGATCCATCACCGCCTAACACCGATGAGTAACATCTTAAATCCTTGAGTCGGATGCAACTCCTGCATACATTAGCACATCAGATATTGCACTGATGCCATTGTTGCCCGAACAATGCGTTTGGACACCCACAGCGTCTGCGAGCAGGCGTTGGGCGGATATAACACCTTTCCAATTTGATCTCTTCTTTTATCATATCGCGTAGGTTACGCCCGTCAATTCTTGACTGACAGTCTGATTATTTTCTAGCAATTCTATTGTTAGGTTGTGAGTATCGTCATGTCATTAGCATCTAGTTGTATCTAGCCTTTGATGAAATGGAGAAAGTTGAAGTGAAAAAGTTTGGCAGCATCATTTCAGTTTTGTTTTGCTATCATCTTCAAAGCTCAAATTGTCTTCCATAACTATAAGAAGAAACAGCAGTAAAACGCAGGATATATGTATGCAAGCTCCAGAGTTTAGTTAATTGCCAGGATTGGGAGTTAATAAACGCAGACAACGCAAATGCGATCTTTATGAGTTTGTTGATATTAGGTGACCTCTTATTTGCCTGTCTCCTTATTATATGAGAAAAAAAAGTTCAAAGAATCATTCAGAGAGTCAGCATATTTAGCAACACTTCAGACTGCCAAGCAAATATTGTTGATGACCACCAAAACTCATTACCCTAAGATAACATTGCTTTACCAGCACATCAAGGGGCATCGTTTGTCTAGACGCGAGGAAATCTGTGCCACGGCGGAGTCATTGCTCCGACGCCCGCGCCGCATACAGAGCAGCGCCCGCGCCTGCGCCCGCGCACACGAGCGCGTGACGCGACTGCGCGACGCATTCGAGTGTGTATGCAGAAACAGATTTAACACTAGATGGAGCCGTGTTGGAAGTATATCATACATCAGTCTATTGTTTCCTAATGTCTACTGGTAGGCCATATCCAAAAGCTTGCCACTTTGTACGCTCGGCTAAACTCACATCTAGCTCCAGACGCCATCTTGCGCAGATTAAGAAAAGGAGACTGAAACGATCCCATACAACCCTGGGCCCAGCATGTAACGAAATGAAAAAAGTGTCATTTAAAAGGTTCAAACTTAAAAACCAATCAGTGAAAATTCTGTAAGTTTCGGCAATCTGAGAGCTGAGATAATGGAAGTTTAGTAAAAGTGAGGTTATGTTGCAATCTTTGACTGTCAGAAGCATTGATTTAAATAACTCAATGTTCAGATGTTTTTTAAGCAATCATTATCGGACAATCAGGTGATTCAAGCCTGCAATGTCCTAACCAAACTGGGAAAAAACAACACAAAGTAAAAGTGTTCCCCGTGGGATTCGAAACCACGATCTCCGAGATCGTAGTTTTGAGCACAGCGCTCTAACCTCTGCACCACGGAGGCAGTTACACTAATATTTTTAATAAAAATAAATGTAAAATACTTTTAGTCACATCACAACACATTTAAAAGTATTTAAATTACCCCCGTTACTGAAGAAGGATCAACAAGTAACAAATAAGAGTTCTGAAAAAGAAGAAGGAGAAAAAACGTCAAACAATAAAACAGTTTATTTTATTTCAAGAAGTATTTGACATATTCGTCTTCAATAATTAGTAAAATATCGTCCAGGAATTTGGCAGGAGGAAAAGGGTCGTGTTATCTAGCCCAGCTAAGATACCATATAATGGTCATAATGTGAGCACAGCAGCCTACAGTTCGTCGGAACTGTTTCATCACTTAACGGTCGGTGGCCTAGTGTATTGCACTGACCAGTTGCTATACTACAATTCACACAGCGATCCATCTTTATAACAATAACCAATCCGCAAGCCAGCGATGAAATCCAAAATAACAAATCCAAGAGTAAACGTGCGTGCGATCTTCGATGTCCAATGTAAAAGCAAGGGTCGTATAAGGTAGGCTGGTTCGGAGTCCGTAAAACAAAGCAGTGGTCGTTGAAAATAGAAAATAAGGAGAAAAGCAATGGGAACGCATGGAAAAACACGATACAAGTGACACATTGTCAAGTCACACGTCAATTAATGTGAAATCGAAAATCATAACTAATAATCATTCGAATAATCATTCGTACAATCGATTATTTCAGGAAAACGATATTTTTCATATTTCTCAGTTTCCAGATTGAGAATCAAGCTGATTTTTGGCATGTGTATTTACAAAAAAACGACTTATTTTTAGACCAAATACCAAGTCATTACATGCTGGGCCCAACAATTTCATTCTCCTTTGGGAAGAACATGGCACCTTACATGTAGCAGTGTTGACGCCTTATTCGTATTTATTGAAATGTGAAAAAATACGGCTTTCTACAAATACAAATACAAAGCTTTTGTCGTTAAAATACCGGAAATTAAATAACAAGACAATAAATACACTTGTAAAAAACTCGTAATTGTAATTACCCTCTTGTTTGATAGCACACACGGAAATTGAAACCATCGTAAACAAAAGCTCACAACAGTAGCAAATCTGAATGAACAACACGAACACTTATTGTGCAAAAAAGACGCTGTTGTTTGACCCAGTTAATGGTGTTACGTTAACGCAAAACAACCTTATTTTGAAATAAAAGGAGGAAAATATGGAAAATACACGGATGCACTTAGTTCAAATAGGCATTCGCAATTTGATTGTATTAAATTGCGGAAATATTTAGGGTCCATTATATTGTTATTGACTGTCCTTTGTATTATGACTCAGTAAAATTCGTGGAGTGTTTTTGTTTTCTGTCAATTTAGTTTGCGAACACGTCAGGCGGACCATATAAGATGCATTCAGTGCAAAACCCCGAAAATTGATCCTTGTACAATGTTATTTTAAAGTGACCCTCAATTATTTTCAAAACATGCCATACACATCAATGCTACCATACAACTCTGTAAACAGGTTGACGAGTATATGTATGTACAAGACAGTTTAAGAATTCAGTATTTTCTCAAGCTGACAGTTGTGACTCATTGAAATAGAAGTAATACAATGTTGTTTTTTTTGTATATAACCCAACCATTGAATTATTTTGAATTTTACATAAATAAAGAAGACCCTTCAACAAAAGTTAGCTACTCATGAATTCAGACGTACATCATCGACGTATTTTAGAATAAAAACTATTTCAAAATTCCTGAAAGGTGATCTGGCAGGCAAAGCGGTCTTGGAATGGAGGCCTTGGTGGGAGATAAGATCTAGAGGTAGGGCATAGATGCGTTAGAAGGACCACATTTTAAAGACTGCAGGGGCAAATGGATGGCAGCGGAAAAGGACCGAACTAGTTGGCGTAACCTGAAGGAGACAAACACCAATTTGATGGTTGCATATGTCTAAGAATAAGAAGAAGACGGAGAAGAATCTGACAAGAAGTCACACTCGAAATATCTTAGGAAATGCTAACCCCGCAGATGTTCTATAAAAGTCCCAATTTAGTTAACCAAATGCAACGGAGCAATTGATCGAATGTTCGAAACTGGATACGGACGTGTGCATCTTAGTGCACTCTCCGACTGACCTCCTTTAGCGATATGGAACAAGGATAACCTGCTCGCTTGTAATATGGTCTTTATCGTTGAGGTAACTACATGATTGCACTTGGGTCTTCCGGGAACGATGAAGTTGAACAAGTTTCATATATAAGTAGGTACAGTTTTGAAATTATTATCAAATTAGTATTCATATCTATAATATGTAAAGCTCGTCTATCTATCCTATATAAAGCTCGATTACCACTCATTGACTATATAATAAATATTAGCTGAAAGAAAATATGGATGCATCCATATTTTATAACATCAGCGAAAAAAGTGTGGATGACTCGAAGACGTATGATCGGCCCGTGTGGAAGAAGATAACACCCTTCCGGCCGTATTCGACCATGGCGGCTGATCTTACGATCAGCCAGGTACGCAGGATATATAAGGTATAGTGCACAAGTGAGTGCGCGCACAGGTGGACTATCTATTCCCTCAATCTGACAGTTCGGTGGGACAGCAATTTGACACGACCGTTCAGAGATCATGTGCAGGAAGAACGGCTTGACGTATAATTTTTTTCGGTCATTCATTGGATGACTGGCGTCTGCGAAAGTTTCTTATCTTAGCAATCGCAATCCGAGAGCGCTAACCACTGCGCTATCAAGCTCAGAGGAGCTGAGCTTTAGAGTATGTAGATAGAATAGAGATTCTATCTACATACTCTATACATACTCGAAATATATTCAAGGCCTACCTTGAGCCTACTAGTCAAAACTCATTACTGAATTAATTCAAAAAACAACATCATTAAATAACTTGCTTTTAATTTTATGATGAAGTAATTGGAACTAGTATAAGTAGGTACTTATTACGGATGACGCACTCCTACATGTTAATAATAAAATGATACAATTATCCTTGATATCAGTGAGTCAGGCTATCTTGCCTCACCATCAGATTGTCAACATATCTGCTCAATGAATAGACTGAAAATAAGCTCTAGATACAACATATATTAAGCTTACGAATTGGTAGTGAGTCATTGTTAAGTAACTAAGTAGGATGTTGTTAAGCATTTTCCAAATAACTTTAATGAGGTGTTTAAAACTACATAATATTGTCGAAACGGTTGCCGGGTTTAATTTCGTGTACCTAAATGACCAGCATTCCTTAGGACATTTGCGTCATCTACCTTGCACTAAAGGAGCTTTAATATGTATAGCCAGGGTCTTATTCTTTAGTTACTAATTGATTGAATTGTGCGTGCCTACAATCAAGTATACAATATATTCATAGCACGTCCATTATTTGTTAGGTGCTTTATTTTGATATCAGTCGTGAATATTATTGGCTTCACCTGATCACATAAACTTTCAAGGCTACGCAAAACTAAACCCGGCATATTACTCCAATTAATGTCGGAGCATTCATACCACATTCCAATACATCGGACCAACCTTCGGCGCCCGGTAATGACACTCACCTTGCTAATTGCTTGACCAGAATGCGATCTAATGAAATAACGTCACCGGTGTTAGGTAATGGCAAACATATGGGTCAATTCAGATTCAACTTATTACAAGTCTCAAAGTAATAACCGTGTATTATCCACGAGGTTGATTCCTTCCAATCTGTTTGAAACGTTAGCAGAAGAATGAATCTAAAAAGTTCATAGTATGCAAAGTCGAATTTGTATATTGACTTTTATGATGATAAAAAAAATTGTAAGCATAGTAGCCACCACGAACAAAGAAGTATTTTTATGGTTGCGAAGGGACACATAACTTAGAGTTCGATATGTTGTCGGTCCTACGCGTCCTTACATGTTTACTTCAGTAGGCATCTTTTGACTAAAATAGCGGTAATTTCTAGTATGTTTCATATCGAAAATCGTGCATTAGTAGTATTAATACTAGAGAAATACTACTTGCAATTGTTTTATGTAAATAATTTCAGATCATTCCGAGAAGTAATACTGACAAACGAATGCTTTAAAACAAAATTCTAGGAACTCCATGGATACCAATGATCATATTTAACCGTCACGATAACACAATAATATTAAAATAAAAAATCATGACATGCCATTGATAAAATGGCTTCCCGGGAGTTTGAATGCATTGTGCGAACTTTTGGATCCCGACAATAATTTACATACAGGAACACTCACACATGGTTAACGTCGTCACGACCAAAATGTTTCTTTGAATTTTGCATTTCACTTCTTTTACAATACCTGAAAACATGAAAGGTATTAAAGCAATGATCTTGATTTTAAAAATAGTGTTTTATTGATAAGGCTCGTTTTTATAAGTACTAGCGTCCGCGTGCATTGCGGTTTCCGCACACATTTTATCCTATAGATTAAAGCCTTCCACGTCAAATGATAGTGCATTCCATCACAAAAATATTGTTTCAATTCAAACCTGTAGATCCTGAGTTAGCCTGATCCAAACAAACTCTTCAGATTTATTATATTACATAGTACCTAAAGCTTTTAACTAATCACGACTTGCCCGATGGTGTATTCAGTATGCGCTATCCATTTTCCAGTCTCACTGAAAACAAATGTTGAGGTTTTTAAACATTTGTGTTGGTCCTGTCTTTGAATGTGAATTCGTATATATGTGTTTTATTTGTGTTGTCTAAGTTAAGTTAGCAGTTAAAATGTTGTTACAACTACTTTTATTGCCATTGCATCAGCGTATCATATCAAAAAACATACAGGTTACTATATCAGAAAAGTGTCTTATTTTTCCTGCACCTTTTCCCAAGCCTGTTGTATTCACGACCGTACAGCGACTGTAGCCAACTAGCGCCATCACCTACTCCTGATTACACTACACAGAACATACCGACAAAAGATCCTAATTAGCAACACCAAAATTGGGAGCGTAGGGTCATGTACAGTACAGTTATTGAAATGCAGGCGCGTGACGGACCGTAACGGTACTGCGAACAATGCGCGCTCCCTGAGGAACTCGCGCCGAATTTTAATACGACAAGTGAATTAGGCCATTTGTAGGGATTGTAATTTACGAGGCTGCGTGTCGTGACTATTATGACATGTCAATTAGTCAACTATATTTAGAAGTGCTTAGTATTTACTGGCGCTAAGGCATACTGTTTTTGGTTTGGCGACTTCACGCGGGACAAAGTTATACGGAATTTATACATGTCGTTTCATTTCATTCGGAATTAAAACGTTTTGATAATTCATTTAAAATTTCCCAATTCCTAAATAATTAATGTTGTTAGACTATTGACCAAAGTCAATATAATAACTATAAATAAATTAAGCTCCGTCGAATAATTTTTTATCAAGCAATGTAATCGAAAGCTCTATCAGTGTTTTGATCATGTATCATGTATGTTTTGACTTTTATCTCTCTAGTCGTAAGAAAGTACATATCACCAATGATTTAATTGATCTAGTTATTATGTCATGTATCTCTTCCGGTAAATTGACCAAAATAGTAAGAAATTGTGTTACATGCCATAATAGATAATTGCTTAAATAAAAATGGTCAGAATCAATTTATTTCAATCGAAGACAGCTATCACCCAGTTACAGATGTAATGTAAATTTGATATCATAATTATAGAGCATATGTAATGCAAGTTCATGATTTATGTACGGAAACGTTACGTAAAAAGTAGTTCACATTATGTCTTACAATTTTTTCTTTGATTTACGCAAGACGTTGTTGTAGGTCAGTACAAAGTATAATTTTAATCAGTACCAATAATCTCGACTTAAAATGACTCAAAGCTGCAATCACTATTCGCATCATTTTTTTAAGAAGGAAGTATTTTGAATGACTTTATGAGAGGTAGAGCATCATGAAACTTCCACTCGAATGAGGCGATCATCTCGGGAATACCTCCACCTTGTAGAAGATCACAGTGAAGTAGCACTTCGTAACTGTTGTGTTATGTTTCTACTGGTAAGTAAAGACGTCATAACTCAGTAGAGGAGGGTGAAGGGTTTTTAAAGGCAGGCAACGATCTGCGATCCATGTACGGTTTAGATGTCCACCCGCTTGTTCGTTTGCCTTCCTAACAGTTATAAAAAAATAAAAAAGAGTTTTCTATTTCGACGGTCTGATAGTGGGAGTTGTCGCTGAAAATAAATTATACCTATTTCCTCTAAATAAACAAAACGATTTTTTTTTGCGTAAATTGAATTTCCCCAGAGTTACTTACGACAACCAACCGAGTTACTAGAATATCTACTACTCAAAAAGTTGCCTATTAGGTGTTTAATGTGTAACAGGCGTTTTCTGTTAATATTTATTTACCTTTACAACGCTAATAAGTGCAATATAAAAACTATACGAATGTCAGAGTAATTTAATCAGGAGTTTTAGGTGTGATGTTATTGAACCTGTATGGATGTCTGTTCACACATACTAATCAGAGGGAGGCGTGATGTCTTTGCTTAATCCCCGAATTAACTCACGTAACTAGATTTCGATCGGGCTTGAATATTTCCTATTTTTATTTATAACCATAATTTAACCAGATTAAATCACACCATGTTAATTGTCGTGTCAGAAATAAATAATTAAACAAACCCTTGGACTTACACCCCAATTGAACCCCAAACCTTAATTTAGAGCTTACTCTAAGCTTGTATTATGAATGCTAGGGAACGAATCGACATTATTCTTAAATACTTTTATTTACCCAAATATAGTTAAAAATATACACATAATACCGGAACAGATCAAACAAAAACGTTCATGCATACAAGTGTTTGTCCGGTGCGGGAGTACAACTTTTAACGATTTTTTTTTCTTATAAAAACTTATTTTAGGTAAAAAATCGTATTGTTACTTTTTTAAAATTATTTAAATACCGACCCGTACGTTACATATGACTTTCATTAACGGTCACATAGTTCAGTGCAATAAATCTGAAGGTTTTAATTTACATAGCTAGAAAACTGTTTTCCTTTTCCACTTACAATCTCATTAAAGTATGATCGATCATAGTCGAAGAGCTAAGAGTTTTTCTACATCACATTTCATTATAATTAATACCGTGCCAATAAAAAAAGTACATATTATTTTCGGACAAAAATATATGGATGCCGAGTAAAATCAGTTTTTAGAGATTATTTTACTACCTTTTAGCTGTCAGAAAAATATTTATACTTGAAGCTGTCACGTGAAGTGAATAGATACTAGAGGCGAACTTCTTAGCTATCCATGGATTCTCCTTTCGGGATGCCGGGTCCATCGCGTGGAACAGAGAGGAATGACAGTCGGCGCCTGGGACGTTCGACCCAGCGTGTAGGTTTAAGGGGCCCCTTTATAGTATACTAGCTATCACCTTCACCGATGTCATTCCTCTCCCTTCCCAACCATATTTATATACTCGTATATATCATGTATATTCTTGAGGATATTTCTCGGATAATATCTAAATTTTTGATGATTAACAAGGTAGCAAATGATGATTAGAAATCGATCGTAGAACGTAAGATCGAAGTACTTAAAGGTACATAAGTAGCCTCTTTTTTAGGGTTCCGTAGCCAAATGGCAAAAAACGGAACCCTTATAGTTTCGTCATGTCTGTCTGTCTGTCTGTCTGTCTGTCTGTCTGTCTGTCTGTCTGTCCTGGCTCGTTCTCCGCCGTTTCTGAACCGATTGCCACGAAAATTGGTGGAGAGATGTATAGTGATAATTCAAGAATTGGTTTTTAAAATAATCGAAAAATAATTATTTTTACCCCCCCTCCCATACAGCGAAAAGTAAATTCGAAAAAAAAATCGACTTACCCCATCGTGTGGGGTATCGTTAAAAAGGTATTTTTAAATACAATAAAACTTGCCTTGAAACCATGTGGATCAAACACCCCAGTCACGAGATATATTAATACAAAGTTAAAATTAGAGCGTCCCCCCCCCCTTAACTTTTGAAATACTATTACAATAATTCTGAAAAAAATGTCCTGTATACCTCCAAGTAAGCACTTTCAACGAAAACTATAGTGAACTCTGTATCATACATAGTTATTTTTATACAACTCGACCAACTTATGACGTGCAGTTGCCCTTACTAAATGGTGTCTTAAGCGGTCGGGCCATCTTTTAGCTACGGAACCCTTTCATGGGCGTGTCCGACAAGCTCTTGGCCGGTTTTTTAAATAGAAACTTTCCAAAACGTCCATATTATTTCACGGCATCTTAAAAAAGAAAAAAACTTTAGCCAGATTTTTCATCTCCATCGAACAAATCTGACCAGTAACAAATAAATACCAAAAAGTTATAATCTCCATGCCTACACGACCCCTTCTTCACGAGGCGTTGTCCGTTGAAAGTGACAGAGCGGCCTCGCGACACTTACGAGTTGCTCCAATGCCACGCGGAAGCGACCCATGGGCCTCGCCGCTTCCGGACGGGAAGGAATCAAGAAACTACCTTCCTAGCGAAAAAGCTTAAATAAATAAATATAAATTCTTTCACTAAAATCCAATTGGCGAACTCATAACTTAGGTTACTTACGCAGTATTACGAAACTTACTAAGTCCACCTTCTTTCGGCTGAAATTATTCTTTCCTAATTGATCAAACCAAAGCACGGCAAAAAGAAGGTAAGTAGGTAACTAATAGTAACAAAAATAAAATAGATTGGACGGTGTTCAAATCCAATTTGTACCCCATAGAGTTGACTACTGTGATATTTTTTGGGCTCTATGTTCTTCTGCCATAGGATTCAAGATAAAAAGACCTCTGGTTATGTATCAATTCATCTTTTTTTTAATTTAATATTTGTCTCTTCTTAGGCCTCTTCTGCATACATCAATAATAAATTTCCAAAATATATCTAATAGCTGCAGATAGAGTAGCCACAGCGACAGCACTGACATGCGCGTTGCACGCTCCACCCATCAATGATTGACCTCTACCTTTAACCATTTCCCAAATCCTTGGGGTTCTCTTTAAACTGGCTGAAGTAGTTCCTTTTAGACTAGCAGGATTGTGCGCGAAACATCCGTACGGGGTTTGAAAGTGAAGGATGCTTGTGAGCCAGTGGCGTTGAAGAAACTGCGCGTGACCGTCCAAAGAACAGAGGACAACTGAAAAGAAATATTTTGTTTTTATTGCATCAGAAACAAGATTTTTAATTTCTTAACTAAACCGATAAAAATAGTCGGACTTATGGTCCTCAAGCTTAAACTCCCGCCGTTTTTCGGCCAAGCCAAGAACGGAAGACAAGTGAGTGCGCAAGCAAAGTTGCACTCCCTATTCCCTCACTCTCATAGTTCGGACATTACATGTAAACATGATCTGATTTAAGTTTCAAAGTATACAAAGAAGAAATTAATACGTACTTTGCTCCATAATTAAATCAACAATTCCATACGCATGTTCAGAAATGTATTTTGCCTCCTCGTAGGAAATGGAGCACATTGTTTTTATCATTTCCCTGTCTTCTTCATAGGAAAATATACTGCAACCTCGAGCATATCTCGCGTTTAACAAAAATAATAACCTAAAAAAATTAAGAAAACTAATGGTTCTGGTAAAGCAAACAAAGTTAAAGATAAAGATGCTTCGGGGTGCACGGCCTTCTGAGAGGAAGTGCCGGCAGAAACTACGCAAATGAATAAAATCGAAATTACGATGAATATAATAAAGCTGAAGAGTTGTTTTTTTGTTTCTTTGAAAACACTCATCTGATTCGAATTGAAAAAATATATATTTTTGTGTTCGATAGTTCGTTTGCCGAGGATGGTTTGAAAGTTTGAAACCAAAATCCAGGGGGATGAAGTAGCGGACGGTTGCTAGTAGCAGAATAAGTAAGAAAACATTTTACGATACAAAATAGGCTAAATCTTACCGATGCGAAAGACTGTTTCCATAATTCGTGCCGTTAATGAGCATGTCATAACACGAGCTATCGACACTACATCTGGAATGTTTTGACTCGTGGACTTTGTTGTGGGCCAAAGAGATCATGCAATTATCTGAAAATGCGCGAGTGTGCATTACGCTTTCTTCATTTGGTAATGAATGTTTATAAAAGGTATTCTTAGGTATTGATGATAATGCAAAAATACGTAGCTTTAACCACACTCCCAAAATCAGGTTTTCCCAGTTTGTTTGTTGATATTGCAGGCTTGAATCACGAGATGGTCCTACAAGAATGTTGATTCCGTGCTTCGGAAGGCATGCCTTTGGTCCCGACTATGATCCAAATGGTCTGGTTTCCCTTATAAGGGTTAAAGAGTTCATACGACCTTCGCTCCCTTGTAATTACCAAGCTGGACAATTCAGGATCAAAGTCGTACCGTACCCTGGGGTCCGAGGCACTCGGGAAGGCGCTAGGATGATGACATAATTATCGCATTTATGACATACCAGACACTTTGCCTACATCACAGAACACGGAGACTACGTCATCAAAATACTTCCCCCAAGAAGCTGGCTCTTCGAAATGTCGTATGTTTTCAGCCATCAGCTCCGTATCGAACATTGGCATTGCCTCAATCCATTGTGTTTCGTTATTAAATAAAGATGTAACTGAAAATATTGCACTTAATTATCTTGTTTAGTTTTATTTGTTTTATTTAACTTCGATATCCAGGGAAAAGGAACATTTATAGCGGAATAGCTAAATTGTGTCTAAAACTCGAATGATAAATTACACCCAACTCGATAGTCGCAACATCAGTAAATATAAAATTACCAAAGTTTATTCCCGACCAAAAATTTTTTTTTTCTAAATATTTGAAATATCTTTAACAACAAGTTCTACTTAAAAAAATATATTTAGGTACTCAACTTACTATCTTTTTCCGTTTCGTTTCCATTTTTACTAACCATGTTTTTAAAGAAATCCAGCAACTCGTTATTAATAGTCATCAACGATTTCATGTACATGCGTAAAAGCTTTGGCACATTATTTTGTTTCCTCTCCAAAAGACTCTTTATATTAACTAAAACATGATGATTCATTGAAGATTTCTTTTTCAATATTATTTTCTATTTATAAATATACTGAGCAATATATCACTTGAAAGAAAAAATCAAAGAAAACGTAGATTTCTGTCCGAAACATTCCCAAAAATTTAAAATGAGCTCTCACCATTACTCAAAAAAATTGCAAATGCAAAGTTAACATCCAGACTATGTTTATTTTTCATGCAGAACTCAGTAATTGACTGCAGAGATTCTAAATAATCAACCAAATCACTTTTCTGTGGTAAAACTCTCGACACATCGGAAGAACCAAAAAATCTTCTTAGTGCACACGATGTAGTTAAAAAAGAAAATAGAAAAAGATAGACTACGCTGGAATAAAAGGAACACTTCATGTTTAAATAAATTAGTAAGTATAATTTCTCCAAAGCGAAAGAGAAGTGTTCTTTTTCATATTTTTGATATATTAAGTCTGTGACTCTGAGAAGTGTTTAATTTCCAACTCAAAACCTAACAAGTACCTACCTAGTTAACCATTTATCATGTGTAAAAAATCAATAACACACCATGAAATTATCTCATCTTCGCAACATGTATCCGATGAAGATGAGTACTTTTATGCCCATCATAGACAATTCCTAATAATAATGTTGGAAAAAAAACTGAAAGATGTCTACCTGCTTATCCTCTTTAAACTGCTAAAAACATATCCTTTAAAATACGGGTAACCTTCCTTAAAAAAACCACTACATATTATTTGCTTCAGAATTCATCCTTTAATAATAAACTTCCAAAATATATTTAACAGCTGCAGAAAGCGTAGCTGCTGCAACGGAAGTCACGTGTCCATTGCACAGGCCGCCCATTATTGCGTGATCCATACGCTTGTTCATTTTCCAAGTTTTCGGAGCCCTCAATAGTTTGGTCTCAATAGGTGACCCTGGCTTAGCCGGGGATTGTCCGAAACATCCGTATGACGTTTGGAATCGAAGGATGTTTGATAGCCATTGGCGCTGCAGGAACTGAGGGTGACCATCTAAAGAACATAGTATCACTGAAAACATAAAATGATAGTTAGTTAATTACAAAATTTTAAAGTCTTATTGTTATGAATGATCATGCGTAAGTTAAAAAAGATGTGTTAGTATAATTTAGACGGCGTATTTATTTGTTTTCATTATTTTGATTTTGATTGAGATGATTAATCTTTTGGACTTTGATTAGTATAAGTATAACCCATTTACAAAGGTAAATTGTATGCCTCTACCAAATTCAATCATTTATTTCTTAATATTAGTAATAATTATTTATAAATATTAGCATTTATACAATTCAACAGCTTACTTTGCTCCAATATTAAATCTACGATCCCAAAAGAATGCTCTGCGATGTATTCTGCCTCAACAAAGGACATGTCGCACATTTCCTTCACCATTTCCCTGTCTTGACTAGGTGAAAATATGCTGCAGCCTCTCGAATATCTCGCTATTAGTAGAAACAACAACCTACGAATACAAAAATCACTAGTACGGTGGAAATGAAATGCGTATTCCTTGTTTTTGTTGATCAAAAATACGTTCATAATGGAATGTATTAAACATATTTTAAATACGCAAGGTGCTAGAGAAATCTTGGAGTGAGGATTTCTCTGGCGCCTTGCTCCCACAAGAGGTATTAATAATTTAGGTAATTCAAAATAAAATAGAAAATAATTTAGAACAAAATTTAATAATATCAGTTAACGAGACTAAACGGCGTACTTGCGGTTGCTGTAACGCAGCCGAAACGTCAAGCAGTAAGTAGAAGGTATATAATGTAGTAGGTACTGCATAAATAAGTACCGCGTCTAGTCCCGTTAACTGATATTACTGATAAAATGCAACAAAAAAGTCTAAAATCGTATATAATTTGATAAATTAAAATCATACCTGTGAGACATTGCATATCCGTAATCATTACCATCTGTTAACATGTCGTAGCATGACTCGTAGATTTGACACCTCGAGTTTTCAGAGTCGTGGACTTGATTAGTGGCCAACGATATCATGCACATGTCTGAAAATACACAATGTGTAGTGTAGGTAGGTACTTTAGTACGTTACTGTGTTTGCCGTGTCCACTAGGGTTGAATCGTGAGTTCGAGTTGTGTTGAGAATGGTGAACGCAGAATGCTATCAGATTAAACAATGCAGTGCATCTGCACTTGCGCACTAGCTTTCGCACTAACTTGTTTGTTTTTTAATGTACCTGAGCAGGAGGCAAACGATCAAGAGGGTACCCTGATGTTAACTAATCACCACTGCCCATGGAGATCAACAACCAAGCAAGGGTCGTTGATTCTTTATCTGCCTCTAAACTCTCATACCCAACTGAGCACTGGAGACCTTACTCCTAAGCAAAGCAAAGTAAAAAGCGAAGTCCCGTCCAAAGCTGTCGTTTTAAAGCCTGTTTTAAACTACTATATCTACAAATAATATCTATTAATATCCTGCGAATTTTGTAAATCGTGACATCGGGAGGACATTGTTAGTGAATACAAATTTTATAATCTACGCACCAGAAAACACTGGATTCGGCACGGAATTATCCAAATCATCAACGGCCCTTATATACTCGCTCCACGATGACGGCTTGACCACCAGACGATCCTCATACATCGCTGTCATGTTGAATGCAGATAACTTTGACATCCACTGAGGTTCGTTTGAGAACAGCGATATGACTGCAATCAGTTGAGGTACGAGTTAATATAGAAACAGACTGAGCCGAACAGTTGCGTAGCTATTTATCAAGGGCCTTGGGGCAAAGTAAAAACAGGGGACCCACTGCGATCTTTTTGCAATTTCGCTAAACTGGGATGCAAAGATGGGTTGCATGCAACCATGTTCTGTTTTGAAAGTGGGAGATATTTCCACTTCGATCCAGATTTCTGGATGAGGGGGCCCCCTGTTCTTGAGAGCCCGGGGGCACTGCCCCGCCTGGCCTCTTAGAAACTACGCCACTGAAGCCGAACAAACGCGACCGAAGTTCGGCGGGATACAATGTCTGCAATGTTTTTAAATACTGATGACACACCATGCCGAAATAACGTCGCTTTCTTGTATGGATAATGCATAGTCGCCAAACTACGGTTGCGTATTTTCCGGAGAAGTACCTTTGAAGAGCGGTGAATTTGATGAACATACAAATTTTTCATAAAATTCTTAAAACTTACTCATCTTTTCCCCGTTCTCTTGGGAATCATGGTTTTCTCTGACCATGCTGTGGAAATAATCTACCAATTGATCATTTTCACTCAGCAATTTATTTAAATACATTTGTTGTAATTTTGTCAGGTGATCCTTTTTCTTCATAAATACACTTTTCAGATTAACTGAAACAATATTAATTTTAATTAATCATACAAAATACTCCAATACGTGGAAAATGCTTTTACATAAATACTAATTTGAAAGGTTTTTTGATATTTCCCAAATTATGCACTTTTAGGATGTACGTACCATTCGTTAAGAATAACCCAAACTCAACATTCAAATCTAACTCATGTTTATTTTCAGAACAGAATTTAATTATTTGGTGCAGTGATTCCATATAAACAATTAAATCGGTTTGCTGTGGCAGATCTTTTGATATATCGGAAAACCCGTTATAGTTTGCATGTGTAAGGTTTTGAGTCACTACTAAAACTAAAATAAACATAAAGATCCAGTTTGAATAAGACCGGAACATTTTTAAATCACATTGTTCTGACCAACTGTGAGTTCAGAAGAAAACTGCGGTTTTTCCTCGCTTCGCCGGTGTTTTTATCTTGACTGATTAGGTTGGAAAATGTATATTTACGACGTCTATTTTTCACTGTTCGACTTTCTTTATTCAATTCTGTGTGGGATTTTAACCTATCTATTTTTATGTTTTCTTTAGGTTGGGTGAATCCTGAAGCTTGGGAGTTGGGACTTATTGAGTAGACACTTATATCATAATTATAATGTTAGGAAGCGTGCGCCATTGCACACAGTTTGTTTCGATAAAGGAACGTCTAAGATCTTTTAATTTATTTGCGTGCGATGCCGATTCGTAAAATATGTTAATCCCCCTCGAGTCGTATTCCTCATTACTGAGGGTCGTGATCATTGCATGAAAATGAAACATACAACAACTTTCTTGGCAATTTTTAATGGAGTGGTTTGCCATAGCCTTCTCCATTTCACACACTTCATCGTAGTTTATAGGTTTCCTCGCGATGTTTTCCTTCACCGTACAACTGGTATGAAATTACGCACATAGATTTTGGAAAATCCAGAGGTGCGAGCCTGACCATATTTGAACCGCCGACCCTACATATGCGTTATATGAAGCGGCGATCTTACCACTTGGCTACCGAGCTGTTATGAATCCCAACTAATATTATAAATGCGAAAGTAACTCTGTCTGTCTGTCTGTCTGTCTGTCTGTCTGTCTGTCTGTCTGTCTGTCTTTCTGTCTGTCTGTTACGCTTTCCCGCTTAAACCTCGCAACCGATTTTGATGAAATTTGGTACAGACAATCTTTAGACCCTGAAACAGAACATAGGCTACTTTTTATTTCGAAAAAAAGAAATCCACGCGGACGGAGTCGCGGGCGGCCGCTAGTATGTAAATAAAAAGATATAACATTCATGCATTCCAAATGCTTCCTTTAAGTAACTTTCATTACCGTAATAATATACCACCAGAACACCATTCTGTTGATCCAAATTTTAAACGCCTGTTTGAAATAAATCTGCAATTTCATCGTGTGATGTTTTTATTGACTCTTAACTGGAATAAGTATGCGACCCTTGTTACATAGTATCAGGACATTCTGTGATTCTCTTCTCTAATAGCGTATTGTGATTTTATTAACATTAAAGCAAAAGTTTCATAATTGATAAGAATGAAATAATCACACAACTAAAAAACTCCCTTTGGCAAATATAATATTTAAGATCTTCAAACAATTGGTATTCGCCTAATTTCCACTCGCGTCACCTACATACAATAAAAAACCAAACCATAAGATTTGTTCAGATTTAAAATTAATAAAGAGAAATCTCCAGAAGCGTCCAACGTAAATGATTGCGGACTTATCCGCGCCGCAGGCGGTCGCCACGATCTTTGCGAATTGGATTTGTTTTCTAAGTAAAACAAATCAAGATGAGGAAAATAAAATTGTAGGTACTAAATATATTATTTAACATGCACACAATACGACTACACACACACCAATCTTCTATCATAAACAATAGTGTATGAGAGAAGATATTTATAGAAATAGAAATAGGAATTATATTATATTTAGAGGTAAGTGTTGTTAAGTGTTATAATATAACAATCATAAAAGTTCCTTGTTATTTAGATTAAATTATTATCAGGACGGAGGGATCATGTAAGTAATACATTTAAGTGTAAAATAACGATATGACATTTTTATCACGGAACTTAATATCCGTTATTTATGTATTTTTTTTTTTGATTTTTGTAATGGTAACACTATCTTGTCTTATGTCAGTTGCATTGCTGTCATCCATTTTGAAGTATCATCCTCGGTTGTTGTCATTTTTCAGTTAATTTCTGAATTGTTTGATTATTCCTAGAGAAAATGGGTTTAGCGACAGTTATTGAAAATGAAGCACATTTTCAATCAGAAATGGCCAACGCTGGCACGAAACTGGTAGTGGTAGACTTTACAGCTACTTGGTAAGTATAACCTTTTTGCTGAAAATTTACGAGTCATCGTTTAAGTTTTTGAGTTTCCTAATGCTTTTATGTTTATTGTAAAGGTGCGGGCCATGCCAACGGATCGGTCCATTCTTCGAGCAACTCCCTGCGAAGTTTCCTAGAGCTGTATTCCTAAAAGTCGACGTGGATAGATGTGCGGAGACCGCTAGCGCCCAAGGCATCAGCGCTATGCCAACGTTTGTTTTCTACAGAAACAGAGTAAGCTGCAGTTGACACTCATTTCAAAACCTAACTATTATCCGATATAATAAATATCTCCCAAAAAAAATTCTGAATAGAAAAACGAATAAGCACATATTTTTCCAACAAGCTTCTAACTGGATTCTTTTCTTATAGACTAAAATTGATCGGCTACAAGGTGCTGACCCGACAGCTTTAGAGAACAAAGTAAGGCAATATTATGGAAGTGAAACTGAGGCTGAAGAAGACAATGCAGTTGCTGGACATGTAAGTTCATAAGAACAACATATTAGCTTATAATAATGACGCCTGTGTTATATAAATTCCAATTAATATATATGTACATACAATAGTTGACTTACAATGAAATTATTTTACTTGTAAATTGTTTTTTTCAACCACCTTCTTTCCTAAATATATTGCGTACAAATCATGCTATTATGTTTATCTTCTATTTCTGATGATTTTAAGTTCCCAAAATGTAACTAATTAGACAACTCTCTATAAATATCAGATAATGAGTATAGAACAAAATGTTTCTTCCAGATGGATCTCGGAACGTTCATCACCAAAAGTGAGTGCGAGTGCCTAAATGAGGCAGACGACCATCCCCTAGCCCATGCTCTTACTAGTGGGGGAGGATACCTCGCCAGTGACTGCGATGAGCAACTCATCATAAACATTGCTTTTAACCAGGTTAGCATTATATTGTGGTTTTAGTATTTTCATTTTATTTCAATCTAATGAAGTTTTTGTACTTTGGAAAATACAATAGTTTATTTTATAGAAAACATACATTTTCCCAGTTTCCACTTATTCAGACTCTGGTATAGCTGGAGAGCTGGCAAGCATTTTTGGGTAGGTGCTTGAGGCAAGCTGAAAACTTGTCCTGTACCTCTCCTATTATATCCCAACACGAAACTGCAGACCTGGCTGGTGAGTAGCGGGGCTAAATCAACCCCCAAATTTTTAAAAGTATATTTTTTTTTAATCCAAAAATATGCTTGAGGCAATTTGCAATTTTTATATGTTGTAGTTTAATATTTTCAGAATATAAAAAAAAATAAGCCAGACGATTCAGCCGGGGTTTTAACATTGCCAGGCCCGTCCAAAAATATTTTGCAAATGAATATAAAAAATGTGTTTGAGGCAACATGAAATTTTAATAGAGTATTATTTATAACTAAAAAATAAGACTCTCAAAAAGACAGATCATTTCGGTGGGACTTTCTACCTGCCAGGCGATCTAACAAAAGACAATACTTACCGATTTTGTTAGGGAATGTGGCGTCTTTTTTTTTCGAGCGTCCACCAACCAAACTTGATAATCTTCTTGAGGGCATTACAAACGATTTTTGCTATGGCAGTAAGCTGTAAACTCAGTCCGAACTGAGTGAATCAGGTTTGAACTTTTTTTGGCTTTATACATTTTTCTATGGGAAATTGTTTTTTTTTCTTGCGTCCATCGACGAAACGTTAAAATATATATTCTTGAGGTCATCACAAACAATATTTGATAGACGCTGTACACTCAGTCCGAACTGAGTGAGACTGGCCAGAACTATTTAAATGTACATTACAAGTCGTAATCGCAATAATTTTCAACTGTTGGAAAAAAAGTAGGAATTTCCCATACAAAAACGCAGGAGCGAACGCCTAGAGTGAAAACGATCTAGGCTGTCTCACTCAGTTCGGACTGAGTGTACAGCGTCACTGCCATAGCAAATATTGTTTGTGATGACCTCAAGAATATATATTTTCACGTTTCGTCGATGGACGCAAGAAACAAAAAAAATCAATTTCCCATAGAAAAATGTATGAAGCCAAAAAAAGTTCAAACCTGATTTACTCAGTTCGGACTGAGTTTACAGCTATACTGCCATAGCAAAAATCGTTTGTAATGCACTCAAGAAGATTACCAAGTTTGGTTGGTGGACGCTCGAAAAAAAAAAAGACGCCACCTTCCCTAACAAAATCGGTAAGTATTGTCTTTTGTTAGATCGCCTGGCAGGTAGAAAGTCCCACCGAAATGATCTGTCTTTTTGAGAGTCTTACTTTTTAGTTATAAATAATACTCTATTAAAATTTCAAGTTGCCTCAAACACATTTTTTATATTCATTTGCAAAATATTTTTGGACGGGCCTGGCAATGTTAAAACCCCGGCTGAATCGTCTGGCTTATTTTTTTTTATATTCTGAAAATATTAAACTACAACATATAAAAATTGCAAATTGCCTCAAGCATATTTTTGGATTAAAAAAAAATATACTTTTAAAAATTTGGGGGTTGATTTAGCCCCGCTACTCACCAGCCAGGTCTGCAGTTTCGTGTTGGGATATAATAGGAGAGGTACAGGACAAGTTTTCAGCTTGCCTCAAGCACCTACCCAAAAATGCTTGCCAGCTCTCGGGCTAGTACTATTGATGCCCTGCACAGTAATACTTATTTGTTATGAATACTGATGTTTAATTTAATTAATATTAATAATCATGAATTTTTCCTTAGCTGGTGAAACTGCACTCAGTGAAGATCAAAGGCCCAGCTGACAAGGGTCCCAAGACTGTGAAACTCTTCATTAACCAGCCAAGAACCTTGGATTTTGATCAGGCTGCTGGAAACTTGTCTGTACAAGACTTGGAGTAAGTACTTCCTCATTTCAATTATTGAAATCCTTTACAGACTATCAGACTGTACCTGCAGCTGTACTAATAGGAAAATGCTATACTAGCTAGACAATTTACAATTTTCAGCAAGGACACTTATGTGTGGTCTTTTTAAAAACCCATTATTAATAATTACCAACATGCTAACACAACTCATTTAAAATTCGAAGAAATGACTGTTGATAATTTATATTTTCTTTGTGAAAACAGATGCATACAGTATAATTTAATATTAATTATACCTTATTTTATCTTTGCAGAGTGACACCAAACGACTTGGAAGGTAATCCGGTACCACTCAAGTTTGTGAAGTTCCAAAATGTGCAGAATATTCAACTGTTCATAAAAGACAACCAGTCTGGCGGGGAAGTGACTCAGATCGACCATCTCGCTTTCTATGGTTCGCCCATCTCTACCACTAACATGGGAGAGTTCAAGCGAGTTGCCGGCAAGAAGGGTGAAAGTCACTAGGTCAAGAACTTATTCTTACAGATAGTTCAGTCGTACAAATTATGTTGTTATCAATTTCATTTAAATACGTCGTCGCTGTGCTTATGACAGAAAGAATTAATAACATCTGTTGCAATCAAATATTAATACAGTTATCAACTTAAAAATGTTCTTCAAATGTAAGTTGAACCTCATCTTTTCAAAAAAATCTGTTATCATCAGCCTATCACAGTCCACTTCTGGACATAGGCCACTCCATTGAGCCCAATCCGCGGCGAATGAAACTCTGTATTTGAACTGTTCCAATATTATTCAGAGACTTGTATGAACATTTTTACATAACATTCTGACCAGACTGAACTGTTTCTATGGCATTTTATTGTAAGACATGTAAATTTAGATAAAATATAAATCATTTTCCAAACTGTGTCAACACATAGTGAATTTATAATTGTCTACTATTATTATCACATATTTATAAAATAATATGGTATCTGCATTATTATAGTTTTTTTAAGTGTAAAGGTCCATTCCAAGGCCACAGTTTGTTAAATGAAATTCAGTAATAATGGTAATTTGTATATTCAATAAATAAAGATGAATATGATTTCAAGTTTTTTATTTATTACTTAAACTTAAAAACTAGTTGGTACAATTAATCCTGATTCAGCTCATATATTTGAATGTATGCTTCAGTGAGGGTAATCATCTGTGGCAATATACTGGTCACATGTAAATCTTGCATTTCATACCTGAAACCAACAGATCACTTGATAGGGAGGCTCTTTGGAACGGTTATATTATAACTGCAACACAATGAATGAAAGTTTTATTATTATGAATGTAAACATTGTTTGTTGGATATTTGACTATCAAATCACACTAAAACTACTAAAATGATTTTGATGTAATTTGGCATACAGCTACAGCCATGGTATGTGCCGATTTAGTTGATAGGATAGCTTTTATCCCGATTAATACTCCAATGAGATAAAACAGGAAACTTAATAACGCGGGTTATAACTAGTTACTTCATAAGATAGGATAAGATTTATGTCTGATTTTATTATTATTGTAAAAACTTAATATTCACCATTGTTGTGTAGGTTTGTGAAGGACATGGGCCCTGTACGTGCCCTTCTCCGGCGTGCCGTCGTGCACAATATTACCCACGAGCTCATACGTCGTCTTTCCATTATGTTTAGCCTTCACCTCTGGCGTGAGGATATCTCCAAAATCTACGTTTCTGTAACGAAATATCAAAATATGAAGTTGTTTCTGAATTATATCCGAAAGATAATGTAACATAGATATATTTTTTAAGGCTCGTATTAATAAATCGCACTCAACTCTGAGATCGAACTTGAGGTGCTGTTTTACATGAGAATGACACATGAAGTTCACACTCAAATTCGATGTCAGAGTTGAGTGCGATTTATTAATACGAGCCTAAGTGAATGCGAGTGTAAAAGTAAAAAAAAACAACATATGATTTAACTTACTTCACTGGGAAATTCACAACAGTCGGGTTCTTTTCTACAAAGAAAGTGTTCTTTGTAAATCTTTTGATATACAATATTAAATAGGGCGGTAGTTGCGTTATCTCAAACCGCTTCAAGAAATTCTCTTTGTATGTTTTGTACTCCTTAGATGACTGTCCGTTAAATTTTGAGAGCAACTGGTACAAGTTGACCTGTAAGAAATTTAAATGTGTTAGTTAAAGGATACGAAAAATTATAATTTAGCATTATAAATCCATAAATTTTATTCTGGTAGCTAGTCTAAAGAAAATTAAAAAAATAGTTACTTGAGGAATGATGTTTTCTCTAAACTCATCAGTGAACAAAGGCGTCGGTGGTAAATCGCAAGTCAGATACAAAAATGGGGATTCCGTAATCATCTCACTGTACTCTTCACTTGTGAGGTCCACTTTGGCAGCGTCATCTGCATCAGGAGGAGGCAGCTTTCTGTAATGTGAAGAGAAAAAGCGAATATACACACATGAGGCAAGTGAAAGAAGGTAAAGATATCTCGCATTCTTACAAAAGCTGATGGTTAAAAAATTTAACGTTTAAAGAATTTCGTTTGCAAAATTACCATCTTTATCGTATCGTATAAATAGTATAGTCAAATTGTATACCTTGTGTAAATCCTCATGTGGCCCAAAAATGATTTGTAAATTATGGAACTGTTTGCTTTCTTGGTACCATTCAATGCCATGTGTAAAGAGTTAAGGAACCATGACATGAAATCAATGGGATCACCTGAAAAGTACATAATATTTAACAGATTTATTTTGCAGTTTAAAATAAAAAAAATATAATTATATTTTTTCCACATAAGACACAATCTTCTTAGTTATTGATGTTTCTTAAGATGAGTTAGCCACATCTACAAGTGAAGCCTTTTATTTTTCAGATTGCACTTACTTACACTAAAGTGTATGCTATTTTTTTCAAGTAACATTGCTGTTAAGTGCAAGAGAGCATAATCTATTTTTTTCTAATGAAAAAAACTTTTATTTTAATCTTAAACGGTCTAATTAATATTAGTTTGTACAGAATTGAATACATACTCTGCTTTATAAACTGAAATCTCTTCTTTGACCACAAGACGACCGCCTGCAACATCTCGTGAGGCGACACGTGAGCCTTGAAGGCTCGCGGGTTCCACAGCTTCCTCAGCAGCTCTCCGAACCGTTGCACCAGCAGGAACGAAGAATCACCAGGAGGACGCTTCACGTTTGCGTAATTCTCTTCACGTAAGAAATAGTTACGAAGCGGTCTTACTTGAGATAAACACTGGAAAACAATGATGTCATTTTTTACTTTGCTGCCTTGTTAATTTTTCTTTAGCAATAAATAAATATATTTAGTTTAGAATAACTTGAATAGATAGAATAACAGCCAACTTAAAATAGTTATAGTGGAACTTGAATTGGACTTATAGAAATTAGTACTGTTTTCAATCCCTACATTAATTAAAGTTCTGATTACTACTGAATAAAGCAACATGTATGTGTATAAATAACTTAATTTGGCCTGTATAATCTTTCATTGCAACCAGTTAAACATTAACAAAAGATTAAGGTAACATACATACCTGCAAAATAACATTGCAATAATCATTAGCCTTGATATTGTTAAGTCCAACAATGCCGGGCATGTACATAGTGCCATCAATGGCTCTGGACATCTTGGTGTTAGTGTCCAGATGTCTGATATTGGCCTCCGTGAAAATAGGGTTTAGGACATACTTGATGTCATTCAAAGATGAATCTGGTGATTGGATAAAAAAAAATTAAATGAATCAACTTAATACTATACATACTGTATAAATATATTTGTTTCTATGTTACTTGCTTAAAATTATGTAACCAATTTACCATATTATCTTTTTTATACTAAATAATTGCATATTTCTTCTTGATTTACCAATTTCATAAATTCTTTAATGATTGTTTCATATTCCTCATTACAGAGGGTTGTGAATTTGTGATCATTGGATGAAATGTACCACACAAAAACTCTCTCAGCAATTTTGATGGAGTGGTTTGCCATAGCCTTCTCCATTTCACACACTAACTTGTAGTGTGTAGGTTTTCTCACCATTTATTTATTCAACGTACAGCAGGTATAGTTATTTATATAATACATACCTATGACTTCATAGTTGTCAGGAAGACAATAGAACTTCAGTGTATGCAAGTTGAGGAATACATGATGACCATCGGCCACGGAATGGGTGTAAGCATGAGTGTTGGTGCCTCTTCCCTGAGAAAAGTGCCATTTTTAAAACTTTATTATGATTAAAACTATTTATTGCATGACATAAGATAAAAATTTATTTTTTTGCCAAAAAAGTGTGTGTTTTAGTATAAAGGGCAAAACAAAATTGTTTTTAATAAGTAGGTGCTTCTTTTATTATTACTTAAATTGACTTTGACTTAACCTCAGATATCTTATTTACACACAATCTTAAATTATTACTCTGCTATAGATATATATTGTTGTTTACCTGGAAATACTTCCCACATACAAGACAAGCGTAAACATTGATTCTTGTTAGAGAAACAGAGCATAATTTCTCAAAGTCGAAATCTAACACGTGTCGATTGATGGTATCCAGGTAGGGGCACTGAATATGCAAGGCTTTTGTAGCAGGTTCTGTAAAATATGAGTAAAAATAATATATTGTTGGAATATTTTTAGGTTGTAAACTTGTATGTACACCGGACTTGTTATTTACCTGATGATTCAGTGCCATTTTCACCTGAAAGTTTGCGTTTTTTAGACGGCGTTTGATCCATTTTTGTAAACAATTTCAAGCAAAATGAGACTCTCTGATTATAAGATATATATCGACAAGTTTTCCCTGAATCAATCCAACACCAAATTATTTGGAACAAGAACTGTCTGTCAGTCGGCCAATGTCACTTTATGTCAGTCACTACCAAGTCACTACGAACTTTTTTTTGCTCTGGCTTTGCACTCTTGGTTATGCTGGTTAAGCAGCACAATGTCTGTCAGTCACTATTATTTACACGAATGATAATCACAGGTACTCTTATTATTATAACTCTGTCCACTTTATGAAACGTCTTTTGACAGCTCACGCCCATGAAAGTTCGAATTGTTTTCGTTTAATTTTCGAAAAAAGAATATTGTTCTTCATGGACGGTTACTGCCAACTCAGTGATGTGCTACGAAAAACGATTAGAACGATTGTGCCCCCGATTACAAATAATCGATAGAAATAAATGCTATGAATAAATCTATACTTCTTCATAACATGCTCATAAGGTATAATGTATAATTTACATAGAAAGGTAACAACATTTGGATTTAAATTTCTTTTACTAATATGACTTACTTGTTTTATGTTTAATTGATAGACTCAAATATATGGATTTATATTTGTTTACAATAGATCTAAGAGAATGTTAAATCAAAACGCATGTTTATCGAAATCGGTAATTTTTTACGTACCTAAGTCGAAATATGATGATAGTACAATCGGATTGTTGACACATTTGAGATACTTTAGGACATCACCAATGTTGTCAATCGTCGACCCGTCAAAAGACGCTTCATATAGTGGACAGAGTATAGATATTACATTTATCGATTCATTGTTTTTCCGTTTAGTTAAAAATATTGTATTTAATTTAAAACAGCACTAAAGAAAATGGAAAAAAGGTGTTTTTCAAAAAAATCATCTCGTTGATGATAATCATTTCGTATAAAATTATCCATGATGAAAGTCGTCTGCCATTCCATTTACTGCTACTGGGTAGATCATAAGGTAAAATTTGTGCTGTCTGAGGCACTGTTTACGTGCATATTAGTCAGGCAGCAACTAAAAACTCTGAAAAGTAATAACAAATTATAAAACTTATAATGGATTCACAAACATACATCAAGCAACTCGCTTACCAATCCAATTGGTAGAATTTTATTCAGTTTCTTAGATCAATGGAAGAAAAAGGCCTTAGTACCGGGGAAACCATGTTAAAATTACGCGCCAAGAAGGCAAAATAGTCATTAAGCTTTATTAAGAGCGAGTTGGACCGTTCTTCTTTAAAAAGTTTAGAAATAAAAGTGTATGTTTGTTCAAAACTCCTTGAAAACCATATAATGGATACTAGCTGAGAGCCCTATAAAAACTTCAAGGTGCCCTACATTTCTGTAAAAAAAACAAAATTTTTTTTTTAACAAATACCACGATTAACTTTTTTTTGCGATAGCTGCCAGCAAAAGAAAAAGTTAAAACCTTGGGCCTTTAACAAGTAAACATTGCTTTTTTTAATTTATTTGTTTATTATTCACAGATTTCAATAAGCTGAGTACTGAACGCATTCTTTTCACGATTGACATTGACAAGCTTTTGTCAGTGAAAATCCGACAGGCAGCCAGCTGCAAAATCATTCTCCCGAAAATGGCCGCTTCTGGAGGAAATATCGAATGGTCAACCACTGTAAAACCAATTTTAACAGCACTCTACGGTCCATTTTTTGACAAAAATGATGCCGTGGAAATCATACAAGCTATCATCAAGAGGTCTGTTTTCTTTATATCTTTTATAATGGTGATTCATACAGACCCTGAGTAGACCTAAACATTTATTTTTGTTTATATATATTTTTTCCAATTTTCTTCTAATCTATTACATTAGTTTTCTACCTACATTCAGCACTCTGTCATAACATTGTTCTTTGTTGAAAGCGAGGGTATACTGATAAAAATTACATATTTTCAAATGTGGGTATTTTCTAGAACAAAGTGCTTAAAATATAATTCCTATATAGTTTTTTATTTAACTGCAGAGATAACAATACTCAGCTGTAAATATTGTGTTTTCGACATCTGTTCTGTGCAGATTCTCGTTAGGTTGTTGAATTTAGAATCTAATAAGAATAAGATGCTCTATTTAGGCTGTGACATAGTTTTAGTTCATTCTATTGAGGTGAATATTTAAAATGGCGCTCTTGTTAAATACAATTAAATTTATTTCCCGCAGTGAAAGTGAATTCCAGAACCATGAAGACATCTATGACTTATTCTACACCTGCTTTGCTTGCCTTTCGGCCCATTTCATCAGTGTCAATGCAAGCAACTGTAAGTGTTTCAATTGAATATATTTAATCTTTCTTAATGTAGGGGGATCTCTTAACTTACCAAAAAGACAAACATAAGAATAAATAATATTTTGTTTTTATTAATCTAACATTTACTAGTTTATGTTTCTGTTTATTCCTTAAAGCTTTAGAGTTTCTGTTTATTCCTTACAGCTTTAGAATAATAACTTTCAAAGCAAGAGGCTTATTTTACTACTGCTGATTATTTGATATAAAATTCCATCTTTTATTCTGAATCATGTAATTGTATATTTCATCATATTTTGCAATCCAAATAAAAGTTTGTAAGATGTTTAAACAAGTACAAGGAAAAATTCATTGAATTGCAATAACAATTTTATTGTTTTTATTCAAGTACCAAATGACCACCTGAGTACCGCTCGTGATGCATTCCGAGTCATATTACGTCAGATCCTCAAGAAGCTCTCTGAAGCCGGATTGAGCTGTGACGATACAACCAATACTGCTGCACCGAATATATCGGTCAAACAAGTAAGTTACGTTTTCAAAGTATTCTTGTATAGTACATAATATTGGAGCTACTTAGGATGCCAATAAAAATACTAATATAATAAAGCTGAAGAGTTTGTTTGTTTAAAAGCGCTAAGCGCAGGAAGTACTGGTTCATATTGAAAAAAAAAAACAGAATTCACACCAATGGAGTCGCTGGAGGCCGCTAGTGTATTATAATGGTTGTGATTAAATGGTTTAATATTCTGATAAAATAAAACAGTAACTGATACTTCTTGTGCTTCTAAGTCTGGCTTTGTTTTTCTTTTTTTTGGCATGGATAATTCAATGTTAAATATTCTTTCAGCTCCTCCTGCCCATTGTGGGACTATGTGGTATTGATGGAGGTGGCTACCCCCAGGCTGATTTAGTGATTTTGACATCACTATTGAAAAGTGCTAAATTGCCTGCACATGTCAGTGTACCAGGTAAGTTAGCAGTATTAATTTGGTATTTATATTTGAAATGTATTAATGCAATACTATCTGAAACACCAAATGTCTATAAATGGGGATTCCCCTGATCCATTTCTTGTAACTTGAACATTGTTCTACTTTGTGTGTTCATTGTTATTGTAAGCTTAAGTTGATAAGATAATAAACATCATTCCACAATTCCTGCATGTTCATAATACATCTGAAATGAATCATCAACTGATAAAGATTTACTTTGTAGATTCTCAAACGACAAAGGCTTCGGTCATACCTAGCCCGATTACATCGCTTGCATCTCAAACGACAACTACTGAGAAGCAGCCACCATCGAATGCTCAGAGACGTTCGGATGCTCTGCTGGAACAACTTACTGCTCCATTGAGGAACCCTGTGGCTTCGGTGACGTCAACCCCAGCCTCTCCGGCCACAGCTGTCCTGTCTCCCGTGAGCAAAGACAGTTTGGACAGCACTAAAGATGGGAATATTTCTCTACAGTCTTCAATTGATATGAAGGTTTGTCTAGATGTTGAAAAACACACTGTTTAAAAGTCATCACAGTCATGCACATATCAAAAGATAAAGTCTGAAAAAAGCAATGCTAAGTGATTATATTTTTAAGATACCATATCAACACACCCAATCCGGTATTTGAATGACAGGTCAAAACACTCACTTTCATAAAATGTCAACAGCATAAACTTGTACATATAGTAAACTGTATAAAATTCTAATAATCTATGATATGACGTGCGTTTATTGTCAAATCAATACTTTTCATTAACTGTAATAATTTAATAAAAGCACAACAGTAAAGCATGAATTAGATGTGCTTATCACTACATAGTATAAAACAAAGTCGCTTTTTCTGTCATGTTGTCTGTTGTATGTCCCTATGAAGCTTAAATCTTTAAAACTACGCAACGGATTTTGATGCGGTTTTCTTTAATAGATAGAGTAACTCATGAGGAAGGTTTTTATGTATAATATCATCCATTAAATAGTGGACAAGTACCACGGGCGAAGCCGGGGCGGGCCGCTAGTTTTCTAATAAATTCTTTAATGTAAGAGTTTCATATTTTAAACACAGTCAAACACCCAATTATTCAAACATGAATCTTATCACAATCACCTAAGACTGCAATCTACTTTAGAAATGGGTGGCAACAACATGCTCATCGCTTCTTATGGAGCTGCGCGCCGGCTCGGTGGTGCTGAAGGTGTGCGCGTCGCTGCCGTGCCTGCAGCGCTACCTCAACCGCTGGCAGAGCGCCAAGGAGACCGCCATGGCGCCGCAGTTCAACTCTGATGCCTCACTGTGAGTAGACAGGTCTTTCTGTTAGAAGTAGATGGCTTATTACTTTACCTAGTTTCTGCTTATAGTAGCTGTTTCTGTGATACTATGTATGTATTTGTCTCACAGTAAAAAAATTATGTGATGGGCGAGCCAAGCTTTTCATCGATACTTGTTGGCTTTGACATTTACAGCAACATTTGCCTTTTGCCAGTTGCAAAACCTTAATTTACCCTTACAAGAGATGTTACTTGCTAAGCTCAATACACAAATATGACACTGTACACACTAGACTAGACTATATTAAAGGACACATATCAATTATCCATAAAATCGTTATCCTTTAAGAAGCGAGCATATTCCACCCTTCAAGGCGGGCAACGCGTCTGCGACCCCAAGGGGGCCTCGGATGCTTATGGTCAGCGAATTCACTTACGATCAGGTGGCCCACTTGCTCGTTTGCCCCCCTATACTATAAAATAAAATCATAAGTTAAAGTATGTAGTAACATTTTTATTACCGACCAAACTTGTTCGCAGTCTTCATTTCCTGGTGAACGAAGTGCACGTGTGCCGGCTCGCGCTGTCGCTGCCCTGCCTCGAGCCGTTCACGCCCGACCGCATCGGCACGCTCAGCGACGTCAGCACTGCCTGGCTGCTCTGTGCTACTGCTCAGGTATATGCAATCAGAAGTTCAGTCTATGGAAAAAATATCTGTATGAGTAGTCGCCTGAAAACATCTTGAACATCGGTTGACGTTGTTTGCGTACTAGTTCTTAAGGTCCAATCCGAGCTCTCAAGAAGACACCCATTGGTTCGTGGGGGGATAGTAGCCTGGCAAACGAATCGTGCGATCGGTGCCCCTCCTTGGTATCCCGCGTCTCGCTTCATACCCGATGATACTTATAAACGACTATTGCGAATGTTTGAGTTGTTTGATGGTACTTGTTCCTTGATGATTTGTTATTATTTCGTTATGATAATGCCTTTGAAACTAGACATGTAACTGTTTTTTGTTTTTGAAGGCATCTCTGCATCCTAAAGACGAGGAAAGCGAGCAGCAGACAGCGACGCTGGTGGAGAGTGCGCTCAGTCTTTACAACTCTGTTGGAGAAATATTCAAACAATCTACGCGCGCAGGAGGTTATGTAAGTATTTTGGTACAATACTTGATGGGCCCATTGGTCTAGTGGTCAGAGACCCTGGCTAGTCGTTTTTAAATGAATTATGATTCATATTTTAATTAAAAATGAACTAGTAACATCATTATCGTGTATGAAATACCATGTATGTTCACCCTGATAATGCAGCTGACATAAGGGTGGTATTCAGTACAAAACTTTAAAGTGTTTTCGTTTGACATGCTGCACAAGCAATTGTATGGTGTGGCTGCATCTAAAATAAATTATAAAACTCTTACATTAAACAATACATTAAAAAATAAGCACAAACACTTTACTACAGTTACTGTTGCACTTTTACCAAATTGTAGTTAATCGGAACTAAAAAAGTATTGATTTGACGATACTAACTAATGACGTCATAACTTATTATTTCATACAGTTTCCCTACAAGCTTACGTTACGTTAATAAAATAGAGTGATTTGACCTCTTAGTCAACACCATAGCCAAGCTAAAACGTACCTTATTCCGTTGGGCAGGTGTATCAGAACCACCTGATGATCGGTGGCTGGGTGCTGCTGTGCGGGCTGCACCACGCGCTGGCGGGCGCGCCGTGCCCCGCGCCCGCGCCCGGCAAGAGCCCCGCCAAGGCGCCGTCGCGACCCTACAACCTTACTAAGATGTAAGTTACAATATTTATTATGGAGTATATGTAAAAAGTCACGTAAAAAGAGCGTTCGGTAAAGATCTACATAATGCAAATTACGCGGGCGGTTTATTTATCCTCGCGCCATAAGTTCACTAGTCGAGCTTCACCTCTCGATCTACTAGGCATGAGTCGTACTTGTAAAATCCCGTACCAGGGCGCCCTGGTACGCCAGCCAACAAATACCAAGTACGAAAACCAGGTTTTGAAATACTTCCAAGGTTTTTCTAAGTGCATAGGAAAATTGACTTTATGACGTTACCATAACGCCCGTAATCGCATGCAGACCATACCAGCGAGTAAAATACTTTCAAAGTTTGCAAGTAAAATACTTTCAAAGTACGCAAGTAAAAATTCCTTTAAAGTTTGGAAACTATGTTCGCCCGCGAACCGATTTACTCAATAAGAAACCTTATTTTATTTTGATTTAAAATTTTTGCAATGTGTCTCGGCGGAAGGTCTATAAACAGAAAAAAATCTCGTCACCGCGAGTTACACATTTAAAACTTACTATAAAAAGCAACGACATCTGTTAGCAAGAAGTGCAACTAAATGCCAACCTCAAACAATTCAACCCACGCACGACAGTGGGCTATCTATCTCACTCACTCTGCTTGATTTAGAGCGAGCCAAAAGACGAAAGTATCCAGTCCAAGCCAAGATCAGGAAAATACTTTCAAGGTATTTTATTTGAAATTAAACCTTATGTCCATACTCATAAAAGTTATAATGGCATTGGCAAAAAAAAATACTTGATGGTTTTAAAGTTTTTGATTTAGCTTATACGATTATGTTCCTTATTCTAATAGAGTTAAGTTTTAATTTTCTTCTACTTTGTTAAAGGGCTCTAAATACTTGAAAGACTCGGCGCGGTCTGAGTCTGACAGACGCTTGGGTGCGTTATAGTAAAATACTTTAAAGGTCTTGCAAGTTTTTCGGGCGCATACCTGGTTTACGTACTTGCAAGGAAAAACCAGGGCTCAAAACCTGGTCGAGTAAATACGTTTCATCCCTACGATCTACCCATTAAACACAAACACATCTCTACCACTGTCTTTCAGCGCTCCTATAATGTACCAATCAATCTAAATTGTTTTACTTGTGAAATAATACTTTGTATTTTTAAACGGATACAATCGCAGTTTAATTCAAACTACATACATATTTACATGGCAAGTTATTATTTATATGACAAGTGACGCATAACACATAAGTCTCACAGTCATCATGGCTCCTGAAAAGAAGCCGAAAGGATTCCCTGTAAATGTGTAGTTTTAATTAAACCGTTTAAAAGTTTTTAGGGTTCCGTAGACAAAATGGCAAAAAAGCGGAACCCTTATAGATTCGTCATGTCTGTCTGTCTGCCTGTCTGTCCGCCAGTCTGTCACAGCCACTTTTTTCCGAAACTATAAATACTATATACTGTTGAAACTTAGTGAGTGGATGTATTCTGTGAACCGCAACAAGGTTTTCACACGAATCAGAACTGAAACTCGAAATTTTTTTTTCATTGTACATATATGTGTGGGGTATCTATGGATAGGTCTTTAAAAATTATATCAAGGTTTCTAATATCACTTTTTTCCAAAGTGAATACTTTGCGTGACAGACCCTTCCAAAGTGGAAAAAAGTGTGTCCCCCCCCCTCTAACTTCTAAAATAAGAGGATGATAAAACTGAAATAATTATATGATGTACATTACCATAAAAACTACCAACGAAAATTGGTTCGAACGAAATCTATTCAGTAGTTTTTTTAATACGTCAAAAATAGAATTTGTACGGAACCCTCAGTGCGGGAGTCCGACTCGCACTTGGCCAATTTTTTTTTAATGAGCAACAATCGCGTTTACCCAAGAAAAACATTTTTTTACTTGTTTAATCTTTTTGTTCACCACATACGGGGTACAAAGGCTCAATGCTTCAATTCCAATCCCCAGGCAACAAGGTCTCGGCGTAGTGTGGGTAGCTCTCGGCGGCAAGTGCCTGTCGTGGGTGGGCGCGCTGCTGGCGGACGCTCGCCTGGAAGCCCTGAGCTGCGGCGACGCGTCGCCCGCCGCGCCCGCGCCGCTGCACGTGCGACACCAGCATACGGCGCACCAGCGAGAGCTTAGGCTAGCTGCGGCTGCGCCTCTGCACCAGGTATTTCTTTTATTTTTTTTAAATTATGAACAAAGAAAAATTCATCCGATCTCAGTTGGCTTAGCAAATAACAAGGAGAAATTCATCAGATCGACTAAGTGTCCCGGTACCTTAGTGGTCGGAGCGCTTTCCTGTATTGCAAGAGGCGCTGCGTTCGAGTCCCGCCTGAGCCGAATGAGATCGGATGAATGTTTCTTTGTTAAAACATTTAAAAATTGTAAATAACGGTATAATAATACATCTTCTGTAAATGAGAGGTACTTCCCCGACGATCGCCTCATTCAAGTGTAACGACGGCAACTTACATATGGGGACTTGTTCGGACTTTTGTTGTGGGCATATAAATAGTGAAATCTTTAAAAAAAAGTGCACATAACATGTTGTCCCTCATTTACTCATATCGTTCCATAATATGTTCAATCATCTCCACAGTTGTTGGTAGCACTGGGCGTGGTATGCTACCGCAAGGCGACCAACCTGAAGCGCGCGGTGGTTCAGAAGCAGCACCAGGACGCCGACCCCGACAGGTCCGACTCGACTGTCTACTTCCAGGACATGATACTGTGCTCGGAGGACTCGGAAACTGATGACGGTACGTCTAATTTGCCTATGTAGACCTAGTGTATAATGAGTGAATAAGTCAAGTTATAATTTGCTTTTTTATGTGGTAGGGAGGCAAAAAAATGAGCGGTTCACCTGATGGTCAGTGATCACCGCTGCTCGTCGACATTGGACATCATAAACTTACAAGGGTCGCAGATGCGTTTCCTGCCTTAAAAACCCCATACCCTCCCCTGCTGAGCTGTGGCGACCTTACCTACCAGCAGAAACAAAAAAAAACGTGACTTTAAAGCATAGAAGCAATAACATTGACGTAAATTATACATTAGTTTACAGTAGACGTAGACAGGCATAACGTTGACCGCATTTCCACGTTACACTACCACACGGAACTATTATTATTCAGGAATAAGCTCTACCCGTTACAATAGCTTAATTTATTCTTCTCTTGTTCTACAGACAGCGAACCCCTTTTCGGATTGTGGTTCGAATCTACTTTGGTAGCGCCTGACGCTACGGACAACAGCGGGCTCGTGCGTAACTCCGGTACCAGTGAAGCGCAAGATGCCAGCGAATCTCCCGCGCGCCCGCACCAGGCCATCGTGCCTGATAAGGCGGAGCCCTACTCGGTAAACCAGTTGTTAGCTTTCTATAAGGTGAACTTATATACCCTAGTAGCGCTCGTCCGACGCTACGTACAACAGCGGGCTCGTGCGGAACTCCGGTACTAGCGACGCGCAAGACGCCAGCGAATCGCCCGCACCAGGCCATCGTGCCGGATAAGGCGGAGCCGTACTCGGTAAATCACGTGTGATCTTTCTATAAGATGAACTTAACAACTACCCTAGTAGCGCCCGACGCTACGGACAACAGCGGGCTCGTGCGGAACTCCGGTGCTAGTGACGCACAAGACGCCAGCAAATCACCCGCGCGTCCGCACCAGGGTATCGTGCCAGATAAGGCGGAGCCCTACTCGGTAAGCTGGTAAGCTGTCATAATTGGACTGTAACTGTCGCCTGCTGGACGTAGGCTATGCCCATAGTCACCAAGTTGGGTAAGCGGATTGATGACCATAGTGTGATTAGCGATTAAATGCATCGAACGGTGCTGCCCATGTCCCACAATCCCACGGGATGTAATAGGCTAGTACTATACTATTCCGGCAACACATTACCTTTATGAAAGTGCTTAACTTTAATCCAAACAACGTTAATTCAATTTCCAACACGCTACTACTACTACGCGACTCTAACAAAAACATATTTATCAACAGTACATAACACTGGCGACGGAAGTGTTCACGCTACTTACTGAAGAGATCATAAGCGAGGGCTCGGAGCGGCTGGGCACGGCGTCGCTGCAGCTGCACGACGCTCATCAGGCTCTGTTGGCCGCTCTGGCGAAGGACCTCGATCGGGAGACTGCGCGGACTGATACTGGTATGGGCAGTTTATAGCACAGTTCAGGAAGAACTTTACAACGATTTTTGGAAGTCATGCATAAAAAAGTCATTGTATGTAATTATGTAATTTTAAAACAAATTATTTTTTAAATTATAAACTTCGAAAAGAATAACCGTCCTCTCTTGCAATCCGTACAAGCGCTCTTACCAATCAAGTTACCGAGACCCAGGTCTCGGCCTGAGATCAGATGTCTTCTTCTTTTTGTATATAATTTAAATACTTACTAATATAATATAGCTGAAGAGTTTGTTTGTTATTTAGTTTGTTTGAACGCGCTAATCTCTGGAGCTTCTGATTCTAATTGAAAAAACCTTTTTGTGTTGAATAGTCCATTTGTCGAAGAAGACCTGAAGCTATAATCTATATACTAATATATAAACCTGAAGAGTTTGTTTGTATGTTTGTTTGTTTGTTTGTTTGTTTGTTTGTATGTTTGTTTTTTTGAACGCACTAATCTTAGGAACTACTGGACCGATTTGAAAAAATCTTTTTGTGTTGGATAGTCCATTTGACGAGGAAGGCTTTAGGCTATTGGAAATCGAAATCCACGTAGACGAAGTCGTGGGCCGCCGCTAGTTATTTATACATTTTTCCGTCTTTAGGCACAATCTCATCGTGCTTCGGGTCGCGGCTGGGCGCGCTGTACGGCTCGTTCAGCGCGGCGCTGGTGCGCTACCTGCACAACCTGGCGGGCGCGCCGGCCTTCGCCTCGCTGCAGCCCGCGCTGCACCAGCAGCTGCTCTGCGCCGGCGCCGACCGGACTAACATGACGCCGCTGCAGGTTATATATTTATATATGTAACAGATTTTTTTTAGTTTTTTAACAGAATACCCTCGGATATCAAGAATATCGAGTGGTTCAAGGTGTTCAAAAATAAATTAGCACTACATAATAGAACGAAAATGCAAATTCTCGGCTCATTCCAGTGGAATTTCCACTGAGCTCTACCTCTCTTAAAATAATTATTGGTAATTACTGTTCCTTCCTACTGAAATGTTTATTGCGCATACTTGGGGGTTTCACTTTTATAAACACCAGTCTATTCCCGCGCCTTTCCAATGACCATGTCAGACTGCTCTCCTACCGAACTATAAAGATGCTTTCGCATACCTTAACGTTGTTGAGATGGGTCAGTTTCACCATTCTCACAGAAGCCTCTGATATACTACATGAATAAAGGCTCGTGACGGTTTCTATGGACTGTCAAATTTGTCATGTGACAGTAGTGAAACCAGCACTCAATGTGCAGTGCTTAGTCATACAATGTACTCAAACACTTCAAATCACCCATAGGTTGGCCCCCGCGTAGTGAAGCTACTCGGCGGCATGGTGCTGGGCAAGGCGGCGGCGGAGCGCGAGAACAGCATCCTCGCGATGTGGCACAAGATCGTCAACACGCTGCAGGAGTGCGCGCTGCAGCCGCAACCCTCGCAGGACCACGACTATGAAGGTGAGCTCTGTTTTAGCCATAGATTTATGTTCCGATTTGCCCTTGCCATACTTGGAAATTGGCAGTAAAATAAGAGTGGGAGTCGCTTCTTAGAGCGACAGTCATCCATTTATATAAATGGTCAAGTACTGTATCGCTCTTATTTTAGTGCCAATTTCTAAGTAGGCGAGAGCAAATCTATGATTTTAGCTGGACTTTGCTATGATAGATCTCAACACTGAATTGAACCTTGATTTAGCGACAAAAAACAATAAAAATTCTAATCATGGCAGAGTTGTTCTAAAACAAAATATTTTAATGTTTTGTTTTCTTCCAGATTTGAATGTGGAACATGCCCAATTACTGGTGTACCTTTTCCACTCGTTAACACTGATGCAGAAAAAATCTGTGCTGCTCATGACGTCGAATGCTATCATTAAGGTATGAACCACAATATTTATACTAATTGTTAGTATAATTATTGGTACAATTAACTGATTGATTGAAAATATCTCTTTCTGCAGGTGGTGGAAACTCTGGCGATAAGCGATAGGAAGAGAGCTATGAGTCTGGCCCCCCATCAGCTAATGCTAACAACCAGACTGATGCTCCTATTGGAATACCTGATGCGGCATCTGTACGATGCACCTCAAACTTTGCTGCAACAGGTAATTATTGAAAGGAGTCCTTATTTTGTGGTAATAAAGTTAAAATTGCTGAAGCCGATTTCTAGGCTAGCAGTGTAGAATTGGAAAAAGTTCTAAATAAATAAAATTATTTCAGATCGAATGGAACCTTGTCATAGCACCAGGACTAGCCCAGCCATCATCGGAGTCTGCTACCAACGGTGCTAAGACGACCGCGGATAACGGGCAGCTCAAAGCCCGCATTTATTGCGAGGTTCCGTATATAGAGCAGGCTTACAGAGAACTGTCGCAAGATGAAAGTTCCATGAGGCCCAAGTTTTATGCGTTGACGAACGCTGAGATCAATAACCAGGTAAGAGAAAGTGTCTTATTGTTGTGTAGTATCCTACATAACTTGGTTTTAAGCATTAAAAATTAAATACCAAGGAGCATTTTTAAGTTTCGTTTTGAAATCATGCACTTTATTTGGTCCTTCGAGCCGGATGATATACTAAAAACACGATAACTTTCAGGAAAATCCAAAATTCGACGGTCTAGCGTGCAACTTCGTGCTAGGCACACCGCACAAGCTGAAATACCCGTTGCTACTGGATGCGCTACTCGCACTGCTGAACTCTGCGTGCGTGTGCGACAACCCGCAGTACCACGCCTCGCCGTCCGCGCTCGCCGCTGCGCACTACTGCTTCCAGACTGCTTGGAGGTGAGTTGATAAAGAAGTAAGAGGTAGCGTGCAAGGATAGATCCAGGGGGTGGGGATCCCCCCTGAGCTGTTTCCAGGACTTAAATGGACCACTAATTTAACATAATTATTTTATTTATACTGACTTGTTAACGACTATGTGGCACCCCCTGGCGCCAAAGCTGCATCCGCCCTTGGTAGCGTGTAGCTGCGGGGTCAAGTAAACACTTGCATTTAAATTGTGGTTCTTATGCTCCTGGTTCCTATGCTGTTGGTTGGTGGTGGTGGGTGGTGGTTCCTATGCTACGTTGTTTTGACGAGGTGTTTTGTCTGTATTTTGTCAGTTATAAACTAACTAACGATACAAATTATTATTGGCGTTAATCTTCGCTTTTTATTATTCGCTTATTATTAGTCGCTTTTTCCGGCGGAGCAAAGACTAACAAAAATCCAGTTCATAATGAACCCGAAGAATACAAAACTTTGTTGAAAACTGTGACACTACATTTGTCATTCTAGTGCACATCCAATAGTTTCAATATTTTCTATCACACATAATGATGATGATGAAAATCCACTTAGGTTGGTGATAAGCATGCCACCAGCCACGCCGCACATGGACAAGCTGCAAGCCGGCACGTCGGCGGAGCTGCCGTCGCCGCTGCCGCTCCACGCGGTCATATGGGCGCCGCGTGCCGACAACAAGAAGGTTTTCAACCCCTGGTTGAAGGACGCGCTTGTCAAGCAGGGCATGTATACGCAGGTAATATGTACAAATGCTCGTCAGATGTTTCCTCCGTCTTATATCCTGGATTCCTTCAAGAGAAGCGTGAAAAAGTGTCTTGCGGGCCGTTAAGGTGATGCCAACGGATAGGATACTATTTTGGTACCACATTCGTGTAATGGCAGATAGGGCTCCTCTTTTGCTTACCGTCAGGCAGGGAGGAGCCAATGTAAAGTGCTTTTATAAAAAAAAAGTTATGAATCGGTGCTTTTATGTAAATGCATGTTTTCTTTCTTTCCGAAAGTAGATGGTTGACTTAATATTTGGTTTTACAGTATGCTGAAAATCTATTGGCCGGAGTTAGTGCATCTTGTGACAACATAAAATACACAGCGTGGCTCGCATCTGAAACAATCAAACACTTGAAGCAGAATATTACCCGTACGTATATTAATCTCAAAATCGATACTTTAATTCGTAAACTAGTCACTTACATTTGAGTTGATTTTTTGAGAGACACTTAAAACTTCACGCCGCGTTACGGTTGCGTAGGAACTGCATCATAAAATCATTTGCGACAAAAATTGTATTGGCTGGTTTGTAAATAAAGGAATCGATATGTTATCTTTATTGTGTAGCAGTGGTATTCAAGAAGTTTAATATAAATTAATTTGTCTCGTAGCAAGCGGCCTGCCATCACTTCTCGACGTGATTTCGTGTGACTCGGCACTAGTGAGGCTTAAGATGTGTCTCGCGGACAGCGCTTCGGCAACTGAAGCCCACCAGTTCATGCCTGACCTTTTAGACTTGTTGGAAACAATACTGGAATGTTGCCGGTGAGTTTTTTCAATAACGGGCGTTGTGTCCTATTATGGGATAAATAAACAAGAGCATATAATAAATTGTAAAAAAAAAACAGTAAAAATATATGGCCGGGCGCTTACGGCGAGGCGTGGTATTTTGGGTTGTCGCACACGCACGCAGAGGTCAGCAGTGAAAGTAGCGCATCCAGTAGCAACAGGTATTTCAGCTTGAGCGGCGTGGCACGAAGTTTGATTTTCCTGAAAGTTATCGTGTTTTTAATATATCATCCGACTCGAAGGACCAAAACAAGTGTTTGATGGGAAAACGAAACCCTATAGACTACAATAGGTAGCAGTGAAGGCCCAAATAGCTAATTCTGATATTTTCCTATTCGTAGTCCAGTAGTTGTATGAGACCGGTGAAAATTAATAGATCAATTATTCTTACTGCATTCGGACACTCTGCGTTACGATACGGCATAAACCGTAACTCTGCCATAGCGACCGTTCTGTTCTTAACTACCCATTGGTCGCGCAGCGTGAGCGCGGGCGCGGAGCTGGAGGGCGCGCCGGAGGGCAGCAGCGCGACGTTCGCGGCCGTGTGGGCGGTCACGCTGCGCGTGTGCGGCGGCTGGGGCGGCTGCGACGCGGGCGGGCCCCCGCTGGCGGCGTGGCTGCGCGCCGACCTGTCGCGGCAGGCGGCTAACGCTCTCGATCATCTGTCGGCGCCGCCGCCGCTCGCTTGCATCAATTTGGTGAGTCGAATGGTTTTTGTGCAGACATGAGTGGGACTCGGGGCATCGTCGGGCTACCTACTTAACTCCTACGGTTTCCTTCGCCTTTATTACAAGGAAAATAAAATAAATATGAATGTTTTTTATGGATTTCGTATAACTGGAATCAATTTATTATTTTTAACCGACTTCAAAAAAGGAGGAGGTTCTCAATTCGTCTGTATGTATAATATATTTTTTTTTTATGTATGTTCATCGATATTTTTGAACACCTTTTTTCAAGTATTTGTTTTGTTTATTGAAAATGAAGTTTCGAAAACTATTTTATTCAAATGTGATAGTTGTGTCGTGTCTTTGACTCAACAGTTTGGAAACTTGAGTATCTATAAAACTCAAATTTTCTATAATGATCAACATTTATGCGTTGATCGAAATAAACGACGAAAAATATAAATGTTATTTTATGTAACATACTCATATGATTGTTTACTGCTTCATCCAGGCGTTCTACGCATCTCACATCATACCATCGGAGAGCGCAGTGCTCAACCTGGTCTCGTCGCACTGCGAGCTGATCAGCGCGAACGGCAAGTACTCCATCGGCCCGTCGCTGATGATGCTGGCCTACTCAGCGGCCAAGTTGCTCGAAGTCGGCGCGAGCAAGCTGGCCGACAATCCGGATTTGATGAAGAAAACGCTCGACCTCGTGGTGCCTGCTCTGGTAAGTTATAGCAATGTATCAAATGTCAGAGTATGTGTGTTTTATTCGTTTCTTTTTTAAAGGTTCTGGGATGTGACCAAGATCTTTGTATGAAATGAACCAATGCGTCTGTATATTAGGTCTGTGGAATAGTTATTAGTAAAATCATTCTTGAGATAATAAGGAAGTTTGAAGAAATGTTATTAAATCGTCAATCGTGAAGCTTGAAAACGGTTATGTCGTTTAATTTATTCCGTGTTCAAAATAACACATGAGGGTGTGTGAACTAGTCAAAGATCCATGTCTCAATTCGGCCTTACTCGAAGCGTGAAATTCCTGTGCGTGTAGTCTTAGGACCAGTATAAATAACAAAGAATGATCAGTAACGAATATTTATTTTACGTTTTCGTTCCTTCCAGACGGACGGGCGCTTGGATTTCATGTCGGGCCCGCTCGCGGCGACGCTGAACACGCTCGTCCCGCAAGCGCAGAAGGCCGAGCAGCTGATCCACGAGCACGTGCTCAAGACCACCTACACCGTGCTAGTGGAACATCTGCAGCCGTCCAATGAGATGACTCTGAGGCATATGGTGAGTTTAATTAATTTACTAGGGACCCGCCACGGCTTCGCAAGGGTGCAACTAATCCTTATCAGTGGTTCTCTACTATTTTATATGCATGTATTATACATATAACCCTTCCTCATGAATCACTCTATCTATTAGCTGCATCAAAATCCGTTGCGTAGTTTTAAAGATAGCACACATAGGGACAGACAGATGGTGGACAGCGACATGGTTTTATACTATGTAGTGATTCGCTGACTTTAAAGTAAATTTACACATATTTAATCTTGTGTTAACGCGAAAGATATGATTTTACCGAGTTTTGTTGTTTGTAAATAATTTGCATTTTAACAGGTAAAATATTGGGAGAAAATCCTAGACCGTCCCGCCGGCAGACTGGCATACGAAAGCGTTTTCGCCGAAAATTCTGGATACTTCCTTGGGAAAATTCTTCTGTCTGCCCCGAACTGTCGAAACAAATACGCAGAAAGGGTTATCAAGTAAGTACTCATGTCTCAAAAAATAAATATAATGTTATAACTCAATTTCGATCAAGCTTTTATTGTTATACTTTATATTGTAGGTTATTCATCAAGATATTTAATGGATGCGAAACTAGCGAACTCAGCTGCTCCCTTTGCATATCAGTGTGCAAGTTTATCGGGGTAGCGGATCAACAAAAGCTCTCCGCCCTCCTGTCTCACATCTGCCTGAGGGCTCCAGGTATGTAAAACAGTGGTGAATCAAATAGGGTAATTCACCGTGTAAGATGTTTTATTCAATCGCCTCTATTGTCATAGCAACGAACGACGTAGTCTTCGTCGCCGTGAACGACACCCCGACGGAGACGGAGCTGCCGACCCCGACGTCGTCGGCGCCCGAGGCCACCGGCAACCCGGCGTCGCTGGCGCTGCGCAACGCGCTGCGGAGCGTGTTCCGCACCGACGCGCGCGCCGAGCCCGCCCCGCCCGCGCCGCGCGCCGACCCCGACCCGCCCGTGTTCGACCTGTTCGACGCGCCCGAGCCCGCCCCGCGCGCCAACGCCGACGCCGCGCAGCCCGCCGACAGCGGCAGCTGGTCCGACGCGGGCAAGGACGCGCCCGCCGCGCCGCCCGCCGACGCGCCCGCGCCGCTCGCCGCCGCCGCCGACCACGACGCGGCGCTGCTGTCGGCGCTCTGCAAGCACGTGGTGCGCCACTGCGGCGCCGACGTCAGCGAGCGCGCGCTCGCCGCGCTCATCGTCGTGTGCGGCGAGAGCGCCTGCTCGCCGCTGCTGCTGCGCGAGATGTGCCGCCTCGCCGACGCGCACGCCGGCGCCGACCACCGCCAGCTCTTCCCGGCGGCCGTGTCCTGGCTAGCCGCCTGCGTCGACGACCTGAGCGGCCCGGAGGTGCTCGACAAGCTCGAGGAGGGGCAGGTGGACGGCGCGCTCGCGCCTCAGATCGAGTCCGCCTGCGTGCTCCTGTCCTACCTGACGGACGCGCTGCACGCGATAAACGCGGCGCAGCCGCACGCGTGGCGGTCCGTGAGCCCGACGTGGGAGTCGCCCTCGGACCTCGGCTTCGACTTCGACTACACCGACGAGCAGCAGGACGACGACGACACGAGCGCGGACGACTCCGACGAGGACGCGATGCTCCAGTACAAGCTGTGCACGTTCACGGTGACGCAGCGCGAGTTTATGAACCAGCACTGGTACCATTGTCACACGTGCAAGATGGTGGACGGAGTGGGCGTGTGCACCGTCTGTGCCCGGGTGTGTCACCGCGGGCACGACGTGTCGTACGCCAAGTTCGGCAACTTCTTCTGTGACTGCGGCGCTAAACCAGACTCGAGCTGCCAGGCTCTCGTGAAGCGATCGGTGGCGCTCGGAGGTGCTCGCGGAGCTGGAAGCGGAACCGGTACCGAGGAGGCCGTTCCGGCGCCGTCGCTGCGACGTCGTCCATCGAGTCCGGCCCCCGCCGCCCTACTCGCTCCGCCGAGGCGACCAGTGCTCGCGGTAAACATTCAGGGATGTCGTTCATATTTAACATCATACGGAGGCTGGGCCGCCTGCCTAGAGCGTATCCGTCGTTTATTGGAAGCACTGTGTGGACCTGTGCGTGCGGCTTGCGAGCGTGCAGCGCCCACCGGCGCTCATGGTCGCGCACAACGTGCGCTGGCCCAACTACACCTAGGCGAGAAGCGATTCACGCACACCGACAATTTGATGCTGCCGACTTTAGGTTCGCAGGAGGGTGCCTTCGAGAACGTGCGCATGTCGTACACTGGAGAGAATGGACAGACGATCCGCCAGCTCATGTCGACGCACAAGCTGCGCCGCGTGGCAATGTGCTGCCTCGCCTCGCCGCAGGGCCGCCGCCAGCACCTGGCCGTGTCTCACGAGAAGGGCAAGATCACCGTTCTCCAGCTTTCTGCACTCCTCAAGCAGGCTGACTCGTCAAAGCACAAGCTGACTTTAACTCGCCTCTCATCCGCGCCTATACCGTTCACCGTACTCAGTCTCAGTGGAAACCCATGGAATGAAGACTTGCTAGCTGTATGCGGACTTAAGGAGTGCCACGTGCTAACATTCAACAGTGGCGGTGCAGTCGCTGATCACTTAGTATTAAACACTGGCTTGGAAGGCAACAACTACGTGATTAAGGCGATTTGGTTGCCTGGCTCGCAGACGCAGCTCGCGCTCGTCACATCGGACTTCGTCAAGATATACGATCTCAGCAAGGACTTGAACAACCCCATGCACCACTTCCTGGTGCCGAGTGGGAAAGTACGTGATGTGACGTTCGTGAACCAGGACGGTGTTATGCACATGCTCTGCATGAGCTCTGCTGGGCATATCTACTGGCAGCCCATGAGTGAGGAGTCCCGGGCTACCCTTGGTACCTTCTACGTCACCAACACGCTCGAAGTACTGCACCCTGAAATACAAGATGTGGCTGGATTGGTAGGAGGCGGCGGTGTGTCCATATACTACTCGCACACCCTCAAGATGTTGTTCTTCTCCTACGCTCAGGGAAAGAGCTTCTTAGCGCCTCTCAGTACTGTAGAAGATAGTGTCAAAGGAACAGCAATGATAACGTTGTCAGCGTCAGCGACTCAAAAGGAGGGAGGTGGAGGTCGCGGAGGCAAGCAGGGCGGGGTCCAGTCTTTGTGTCAGTGGGCGGAAGTTCCTGGCCATCCGGGACTCGTCACCGCCGTCATGCAGGCTTCTAACAACCCAGTTGTTTTGATGCTGACGCCTAACAACATATTTGTGCAAGAGATCAAGGTAAGCAAAATACATTTGTATTTACATTGTTATAATAAATAGTTTTATTCTGATCATATTTACAAATAGGTTAGCATACATTTTTGGTCCTTCAAGCCAGATAGTCTTTTAATAAAAACAATTTTATTGTAGTAATTAATTTAATAAAATTACTTTTATATTCGAAACATTAATCCGGTACGTCCCCGCCAGGTGGTACCAGCGAAGGCGAAGATCACCGACATGGTGGCCGTCCGGCACTGGTGCGGCGGCGGCGGCGAGCAGAAGAGCACGCTGATCCTGCTGTGCGAAGACGGCAGCCTTCGCATGTACGCGGCAAGTGGCGAGCACACGGGCTACTGGCTCGCGCCCGCCATTCAGCCTACGCACGCGCCGCGTCGTCGCCCGAGGCTGCTCACTCATCACTCGAAGGGCAAGCAGCAGGTATGTTTTGTTTGTAACAGTTTGATTGTTTTTATGGATGTGCCTTTACTGTTGGAACTGCTTGTGTAGGGAAAAAACGCATTGTCACGCTTTTTAATTAGTTTTTGATTTTCTAAAAAATCGTGAACACAAAAATAAACTAAAAATTAAAAAATAATTCCTAATATCTATTACCTAATACTATAATTTTCCTAAACTATGTCAAAGTAATCTTAAACAAACTAACTGAAGTCGGTGCTTTTTCTCTTCTGTTTTTTTGGGCAGGCACCGACTTCAGTTAGTTTGTTTAAGATTACTTTGACATAGTTTAGGAAAATTATAGTATTAGGTAATAGATATTAGGAATTATTTTTTAATTTTTAGTTTATTTTTGTGTTCACGATTTTTTTGGAAGTCGGTTTAAATTTTTTTTAAAAAGTCAGTTTATTTCATGATTTTTAGTTGTGTTAAAGCGTCGTGAACTTAATTATTAATAGGAACTTAGTTGTTGTTAAAAGTAAATGAGAGTGTGGATAAATTACTTGTTCTCGCGAGAAGGCCCAGCGAGACTTCTCGGCGAGATTTCTCGCCGTGGGTCTGGATGTAATATACACAAGTATCACGTTAGCCCCACATACATTCGATCAACCAATTGCAGTTCTGCCTTCCAACTCCTAACCGTTAAGGAGTACTGTAGCTTCATCATCAGCACAGTAGCATCAGATGTTGATTCAAGCATACCTCACAAGCAAGATTTAAGCCCTACATAATACTAAATAGTTTCCATCGACCAATTGCAGTTCTGCCTTCCAACTCCTAACCGCTAAGGAGTACTGTAGCATCATCATCAGGACAGCAGCATCAAATGTTGACACCCTGAAGCATATACCTGAGTAAAACATGATTACGTAACAAAAACACCATACGAGCATACAATTTTCGATTTCTCCTGGATTCCATGATCAGATCCTGGACTGGTGAAAATGGGACCACCTCAGAACTGAACTCTATACAACAAAAAAAAAAATTTTGAAATCCGTCCATATTTGACGAAATTATCGATGAACATACATAAAAAAAAAAAAAACATACAGACGAATTGAGAACCTCCTCCTTTTTTGAAGTCGGTTAAAAATAAAACATTTAAAAATTTCCTTGTCATGCGGATGACAGTAAGGTATATGGGCGGTATGTAGGCGTGTTTTCTCCTATATAGAACCTGGATTCCTTTAAGAGTAGCGTGAAGAAGTATCTTTGGGGCCGGTATGGCGACGCCATCGGTTAGAAAACCATTTTGGTACCACATCCATTGCCATGGCAGTCAGGGTTCCGCTTCTGCGTACCATCAGGCAGAGAGGTGCCCATGTACCGTGCTAATATGAAAAAAATACTTGTAAAAATTATGATAAATGAAAGTTACACATAGTACACAGTAGCTAAGAAGAATTACTCAAATAAAAGGAAGTTTTAATAAGATAAGTAAGCCCTGCTGTGACATTTAAATCTATGTGTAATTATTAGTTTTCTAAACAGATCTCATATATTGTTAATACAGGCTGCAACAAAGTCGAACGCAAACGGAGCCCCACAGTTCCCGATCGACTTCTTCGAACATTGCGTCGCGATGACTGACATCGAGTTCGGAGGGAATGATCTGCTGCAGGTGTACAACACCGCTCAGATCAAACACAGGCTCAATACTACAGGTAAATAGTTCTTGACATGTTGCTTCTTAGGTCTCGTTTGCAATAAATACATTTATTTGGCGATGGTAGTTGTGCTCGAAAATTTAACGTGCTTTCGTGCATTAACGTGCGCAACTACTAAACACATATGTAGTAAATTAAAGTGTACAAGGGAAAATAAGGATTAATATATTTTAATTGACTCACAAGTAATGTTCAAATTATTGTGATTATTCACCATTTTGGCTCAGAAAATAAACGTTCTTTACTTTTTTAGGACTCTACGTAGTTTCCACGAAGATGAGTGGGTTCTCGATGGAAGTCATCAACTCTGATCCTAACACGGTGATCTGTGGAATCAGAGTATTACTCGGAAGTCAAGACGTTGCGCGCACTCCGTCTTATGTCGAAGTAAGTGGGTCGCTTAAAAGGCCGGCAACGCACTGTAGTGTGTGCGTCACCTCACCCATACTAGCTAGGTGTAAGTTGTATATAAGCGTTAATTGTAAGCATTTATTATTTCATTATAATCCGGACATCTAACCACAACAGTCTTTTATTAGTCTCCCGCGCGCCACATCATTACATGGCGACCCTGCCAGTGCTGCCTTCGGGGCAGTGCTGTGCACAAATAAATAATTAAATAATTAATTTGTGCATAAAAAGTGACATTAACAAAAACAGAACTTTACTATTCAAGTGAATAAGTGATAAACGAACTAAATATTGGTGAAGAATATGAAGGAAGGCGTTGATGATGGCTGCCGGGAGATCAGATGTGGTGCTGCCAGATGGAGGATGGAGCCTGCTGGCAGCCGGGCGCAGATGGTGCCTGATGGTGTTGCTGCCGGGTGAATACCGAGCAGTTTGAGAAAAAAAGGGCGACATAGGCCTTAGTTATAGAGATATAGTTTTGTTTAAAGTAGTTCTGCCATTTATATTTTCGTAGTTTTATATTATAATAATTACATTTTTTTTAACATAATATGTTATTATGTTGCCAACATGCAGTATAAGTAAAGATGAACTATTCTAACTTTTTAAATGGTATACTGGATAACTTTTTCATTTAAAATTTTATACTGGACGAACTTTACGTTCCAAATTAATGCATTTTATCGATTTATAAATATGTAAAAAATGGATTCAGAATAACATTCCATTATTCATTTGGTGCAAGCATCAAATTAGGAAACTGATCGCATTGCCTCATCATACCACACACGAGGCATGCATCAGCAAAAATTTGTTTACTTGTAACTGACTAGGATCGTAATTCTATACGATTGGTATGCGACCTAGATACAGCTTTGTTTCTAAGAGTAACTGATACCATCAATGTTAAGGTATGCCAATAATAACATGAATTTTATTGTATTGTAAACAACTTATTTTGTTCCATATTTAACCTTTGAAATAATTTTGTAATTGATGAGTAATTTGTTGTCTTTTAAGGTTTCTAAGGAATTTATACTTTTATCTAAAGATTTAACAGTTTTAGAACTTTCATAAAATACATTATTGTACAGTTTTTTTTTTAATGTTGAATGTATGGTATTGTTGAATTGTTTTTTAATGGGAATACTTCAGTAACAATATTTTGGAAACCACTTGGATTGATCACCCAAGAAAGGAACTAATATTATATTTGTACTGGAGGATTCATTTTGGTTGAAGTTTTGGATCATAGTTGGTTTGGTTTTGAAAGCTATTGGAAGTGGAACAATTTTAAAATGGTACTAGGTACAGTTAGGGTAAGATCCTCATTTGATCATGGTGTAGACGAGCTCTCTCTGTAAAAATGATTGGATCAAGTGTCAAAACACGGCCCTACGAATTATACAAAAATAAATTACTGTACCTAATTAATAAAATAAATGATGATATTATAATGAAAAGGCAAGCCACCTGTAATAAAGGGATAAATAAATAAATAGGGAGTTATTATAAAAGAAATATAATGATGAAAATGAAGAAAAAAGGTAGGCTGCCTTATAAGAATAATATTATGTATGAACCCACAAAGGGATTAAGAGTAAGTACCATTTTTATATTGCTGCTTAGAATCATTAATGTTTTTATCATAGAAAGTATGGAAAAGTGAAACTCATTAATAATTTGTAGAGAATTTTAAGATATTGAAGAAAAATAAAAATATTAAGTGTAATTATTTTCAACAACAATCTTGATTATTTTTTTAATATTAACAATTCCTAATTGGATAATGTATAAGCATTTTTATTGGCATACCTATCTACTTTCATATTATTATCCATTTATTGATTTTTAAAGTGACATGCTCATTAAGGTGAATAATAAAAAAAAACTGTTTACAATGTTAACAAAATATTTTTAAATTTTAATTTTACAATGGTCTTTTCTTTTAATTGATTTGTGTTTTCAAATACTGTGTTGGCAACTTGAATAATTCGTTTAGTCTAGTTTTAAATTTGTGTTAATTATGAAATTAAATTCTGGTATTTTTTTGTTTTATTTGGTAACCCGAAATAAGTGTTTGTGAATTTTATTTAGAAAATAAAATTTGATTTTTTTTTCTAAAAAAAAAAACGGGGGAGGTGTAGTGTGTGCGTCACCTCACCCATACTAGCTAGGTGTAAGTTGTATATAAGCGTTAATTGTAAGCATTTATTATTTCATTATAATCCGGACATCTAACCACAACAGTCTTTTATTAGTCTCCCGCGCGCCACATCATTACACTTTGTTACTCTTGTTACTTCTCTAGTGATGAGTGTCCTAAGGCGGCGATGATTGCTTACCATCAATCCGTCTGCCCGTTTGGCACCTATTTTCATTAAAGAAATGTTTTCGACCTTAAGGTCGAAAACGACGACCGTACGATCGACCGGACGATCCTTTAATATCCTTTATACATTATGGACAAAATAATTCTTTCGCAACAAGCAGAACATTGGTAGATTGTAAGGATATAAGTGATTTTTGTTGTTTTAGGTGTACGGCAGATCAATTCAGACAATAGTGGTTCGTAACCGTTGGTTCGACATACCATTGACGCGTGAAGAATCTCTGCAATCAGACAAGAAGTTGGTTATCAACTTCGGACCTTCGCAAGACCCTGATGGAGTTACTATGGTGGACTCAGTTAAGGTTAGTATAATAATATTATCAGCATTAGTAACCAGACAAGAAAAGGTCTCATTTTTTGTTTTATATGGAAGAACTGTTAAGAAGCTTGTGTTTTTGGATAATAATAAAATAACTGTTCTTGTTTAGGTTTACGGTAAAAACAAGGAGCAATTCGGATGGCCCGAGGAGAACGAAGACCCGTCTGCCTGTCCATCATCTAGTAAAGTGGCTCAAGTAAGTTTTTATTTTTATTTTGTATTATCTTAAATTATTATTAAGAGCCTGTAGTGTCCCACTGCAGGGCAAAGGCCTCCTCCAGCCTCTTTCCACCTTTCGCGGTCTTGGGCAATGGTGTGCCCTCATACTAAAGGACCGGGCCCCTGTGGACCCGAGATCTCAGAGTACCTACGAATAATAAATAATAGTAATAAAGTGTAAACGTGTCTATATTTTCTCGTTTTATGCGATCGTAGCAAACCTATGTGACTTTCTTTATTTCGTGTGACTGTTTTTTGTGTACTGTAGACGTTCAAGTCTCACCTCTTCCCACAGGAATCAGAAGGCAACAGCGGCGCATGGAAGCCGTCTTCCCTCGAGCGCCTAGCGTGCGCGGCGCTCGAAGCGCTGGAACTCGGCGCGGGCGCGACCGCCACGGCCAACGCGCCCGCCGGCTCGGCCGTGGACGGCGGCGCCGAGGCGGCCCGCAAGCTGCTCTGCGCGCCGGCCAGTGCGCATCTGCATGCGCGGGCGCAGTGTCTGCTGAGGGCGCTGCATCATACGCATTACCACCAGTACAAGGTATGGTGTTTTGCACTTAACAATATATTCCACATTTATGTAGCCAAATCACTTGTGTTAGAGATATTAAAATCAGCAGTGTAATTGCAAATATAGTTAATTAGATACATATACCACCCAGACCAGGACAAACAGACTGTGCGGGGATCGAACCTGCGACCGCTTGGTCTAACAGGTGTGATGACGAGATAGGATGGGCAAATGATACGACAGAGTGCTCGGTAGAGAATGGCCGGATATTTTGATAAATATGATTTATATATATTAACATAAAATTAGGTAACACGTGTAGAGTACATAGTCATAGATTACTTCTACATCTCACAGTCAACTTCATAACCATTTCACCAAGAGGATCGTCAAAACACGTAACGGGACTTAAGTTTCAGAAAATTTAATTTGTGGTTTAATGTGTTACGAATGAGCACCGCAGACAAGACAGTTGCGCAGTAGGTACGGCGTACTTCTACGTTATGCATTAAAATCACTAAACCAAACTTAAGATATAAAGCAACTGTTCCACATGTTACACTTATCTCTCCTATCTGATATATTCCAATAAAAAATATTATTACAGGACCAAGCGATCCTGAAATACGTGTGCACGTCGCTGAAGGAGCTTCGCGATACTGCAGACGCGCGTAACATCGACCCCGAGGCCTACTTCAGGCTGGTGTTACTCGCTCGAGGTGTCGCGGTAGCGCGCCCGCACCATCTTGTGGCGTACACGGCGGCTACTCCGCCGAGACCTGCGAATGGTTAGTACAGTAAATAAATAAATAGTGATAAGCATGAATTAGTGAAAAAGTAAGGACTTCACGTCTATTGCCTTCGTTGTTAAACGGTGTTAAATTAATACTGTACACAAAAAGTGCCAAGGAATTACCTTTCACAGTACTCATTACATTATTTTCTGTTCTTTTTAAAACGTCACTTCTATTTATTTGCCGGTGACAATGACGTAATCCGCACACATGCGGCAAAAATTTTGTGGCTACACGCCTTTTTTTCTTTCCTTTCATATTTTTCACCTTTTAATACTGCCTAAGAAGCCTGATTACAATATATGTCATTTGTTGTTGATTTACAAAGAAATCTATATAATTATAGATATATCTGATGACATAACGTCATCCCCAAGTTTGCCTGCGATATTCACACGCACAATCTTTCCAGGCGACTGGTCGGTCCTCTGGAAGCCGGATCCATCCCAGCCGCAGCAGATAACCGAGGATCGCGAGCCGCACCTCTGCGCGCTGCTGACCGCCGTGCTGTGGCGGCTGGCCGGCTGTCGCAGCGCCGTGGGGCCGCCCGGGATACTGCAGTACGGGCTGAGGCACGCGGAGCATACGTTGCACGCGTTGGCGGACACGGTGCATGCGTTCCAGTTGCACGCTGATCCGGATTGCGTGAGTAGAGGATGGTTTAATGTTGCATTGTTTTTGGTTTTATTTGATAGGGTGGTAAACAAACATGGGTTTCACCTAATTTTAAGTGTTTACCGCTGCCCATGCTATGCGTTGCCTGCCTTTAAAAACTTCCATGCCCTCCCCAACTGAGCTCTGGCGACCTTAGTCACCAGCAAAAACATAGCACAAGTGACAGTTGCGAAGTGCTACTTCACTGTGGTTGTTTTTAAGGTTGAGGTACTTCACCAGACGAGCGGCTCATTAGATTGGAAGTTCCACAAAGCTCTACCTCCCTTCGATTATTATTATTTTAGATTCTAATCACTTAATCGACGAAGCCCCAACTGAATGCCATCATTTTGGTTTGGAACTGTTTGTTGCTAAATAGGGTTCCTTATGTTTCTTGGCAAAGTAAAAAAGTTATGAATTAAATAAAAAGAAGTTTAAAAGTTGTGGAGAATAGCGTAATAAAATAGAAAATGTCTTTCAGGTTGAATTTGGAAATCAAATCTACCTCTCGTTGCTGCTGGCTGAAGACCAGAGCATTAGCTTTGGAGCCAAAGCTGCGTTGATGAGAGTTTTGAGACCGAGAGTAAAGAGGCGTCGCGTATACATCCCGTCGCCTCCTAATACACCAGGTAAGTCTTAGAAGAATTTAGTTGTTGTTTATTTTTGTAGCAAATGAATGACCCCAAATCGGTCGCTAATGCAGTATATGTAACAAATTTTAAAGTTATGATAATATTATTATGTCCCAATGGTATTTTTTTTACATTTGAGTTCATACTAATTATTGTGAATCAATAACTTCTATCATAGTCAATGTGGACCCCGCACAGAAACGGGATAAACGCTAGGAAGAAGAAGAAGAAGAATAACTTCCATCTTTTGTTAAGCGTACCATAATGAACGTAATGCGACCTGAGAGCCAGGTTTTTTTTAAAACCCTTAAATGCTCTATACATTTTCTTGCCAAGAACAATAGAACGTGTGAATGCAGCGATTAAAAATTATTTATTTATCAGGAGCCGGTTCATCCGTAACCACGGCTCAGCCAACCAGCTCAATAACGGAGGCAGTCGTCTCCGAGACAGACCTCAGCGCCAACCGCGACGAACAGCAGGAGAACCAGTTCATGGAAGTGGACGACTCGCTCGAGCCCATGGTCTTGCTTGCACCGGATGGAGGTTGGTTTTGTTTGCCTAATAAGATGTATTTGTAATAGCTAATCAATACAGTTAGTTTTTGTATGTTGTTTTTTCATAGTACCTAGTTAATATTGAACAGTCATCATATAAAAAAAAATTAACACAGTAAATAATAGCTGCCCTGTAATATAAAAATCTGTATATGAATTTTTGTTCAAAATCATCATCAGCCTATCGCAGTCCACTGCTGGACATAGGCCTCTCCTAGGGCTCTCCACTCAGCCTGTGCCACACTTCTTTTTGAGTCATTTATAGCCAATGAGTTTCTAGAACACGGATGCACAAAAACGGGCTTATCCCATTCTTGTACCCTATGGTAAATGTTCCTAGAATCGAGCGTTTCGAACGAACGAATCATTCTCTCCATAGGGTTGGAAGCCCTGCTGGACATCCCGCCGGACGCGGACGACGAGACGATGGTGGAGCTGGCGATCGCGCTGTCGCTGCAGGAGCAGCCGCGCCGCGCCGCGCCCGCGCCCACCGCGCCGCCGCCGCCCGCGCCTGACACAGCGCACTCGCCTAACGGGTGAGCGCTGACATATGTGGAGATGACGTGGCCATGTCGTTCAATCAATCAATCAATCAAAATATACTTTTTTAATGTAGGCCTCTGCAAGGCACTTATAATGTGTATGATTTCACAACTTATAAATCGTTGAATTGAACATCTCGTGAAATGGCCAAGTCGTAACTACTACGTGAGCCGGAGCTGACGGGATCCGGTCTAATTCATTCCCACAATATATGTTGAAGCGTTAAAGCAATCATATATGGTAAAATAATGTCAAATACGTCAAGAACTTACTACTTATCTTTGAACGGATCGTTAAATCATCTACATTTTAGAATAATAATTATTGCATCCACCCAATAATGTGAAAGCGGAAAGTTCTAAAGAGTTTAAAAAAAAAAACATTACCTACATCAATCATACAAGTTTTCCGTCCCAAAGAAATGTAGACGATTTTACGATCTGATCAAACTGATTTGCCTATTTCATAAAATGTTCAATTCAACGACATGGCCACGACAGAGACACCACCACCTCAGATAAACACTTTAGACTTCCTACCGCCCTTGCGTCCGCCTCATATCGTTATTATTAAACGCAAGTCTTTAACCTGAAGTGCGGCTGACATACTGGTCTCTGTTTACACAATATAGCCGTTCAATTCGACCCATTTAAAAACCATTTAAGTATTTTGCGTTTCAAAATTTCTCTATGTGCACATGATTGAGCATTCCGAACTTGTGGGTGTGTCGGTCGGTGTGTGTGTGGGTCTTCTATTTTTGTACATGTCTATATTATGGTAGTGTTCTCACATCTAGGTCTGACGATGAGGGCAGCACGGCGGCAACCGACGGTAGTACCCTCCGCACTTCTCCCGCGGAAGCGCCCGGCTCGGCCGGCTCGGAGAGCAACGACAGCATCGGCGGAGTCTCCGGCCGCAGCAGTGCATACGGTAGGTCACCTTGCCATCTAGTTGTCTTACATACATCATACAGCGTATCGCACATATCGAGTAAATTCGAAAGACGCTTTGAGCTCAATGTCTAGAAGAATGCTTGTTAGCAAAAGTAGATAGAGGCGCTTATCAGACGGTAGCATATTATTGGCTTTGTATAAAAAAAAAAAAGTATGTACATGCCCTGCCGTAAAGTAAATTATTGGTGGAGTGTCTTTTCTTTATTTTGGTTAACAGCATTTAGAGGTAATGAATACCAGCAAAACCCATCTAAGTCCTGTGTAAATATTTGAAGCCATTGATAACGTGATTCTGCAACTTTACTCAGTATTAGCTTAGTCTCGGATTAAGCTACAATCACAGCATTTTGTAATATTTAGTCAGTAAGTAAGTAGTAATCTAATGTTGTAGGAGAAACGGCCGCTCCCCCCTCGGGGGCGATGCCCGCTTCGAATGTGATCGTCGCGCCTGTTGCTATCACAGGCTAGTATAATTCATAAGAAAACGTTTGCTTTTCTTTTGCTTTTTAAAAATCATAAACGCGTTTTCGTTATCAAGCTGTGGCGTACTATTTGCACTGAATCGCTTTACTTCTGCTTTTCTGTCATATAACACTAGAACACTGTGTATTTATGTAACAACTGACTGAGTATGTATACGTTATTTTTAAACTTAATGACTTTCCTTTTCACATTGCATTGATTTAACTCTCAAAATGCCTTTTTAGCGGTTTTATGCTTATATTTAACCCTTAAACAGACGTAACATGATTTATATTATCATTGGCTTTCGACCTTAACTCAAGGTAATAAAGTTGAAATCTTAAAAAGAAAAAACACTATTTCTATTTTCATTGGTTTTCGACCTTAACATAAGTTTAAAGCTTCTGTATGTCTGATGTCAACGTTTCATTTCCCCAACAGCTGGTCCATCCACATCGTCGTCTCAGCCTGTAGCGTCGACGTCGCGCGCAAGCGAGGCTGAGAACGAAACACGCAAGCTGCACGCGTTGCGTCTTTCGCTGCTGACTACCGCTCTTGACGCGCTGCCGTCGCTCAGGTCGCTGCCTGGCGTGCGAGCGATACCTTTTGTACAGGTAAGAGCGACTTGTCTATTGAAACGGTCTTCTTATCTTGTTTGATGGTTTCTATGTGGTTAAATTGTCAACTAACTGACTGTCATTTAAGAACTTATGTTTATAAAATGTTTCCTCTAACCATCCGATACTGTAGAGCAGTGATTCTCAAACTTTTATGTAGATGGAACCCTTTTGGGAAGCAAAAAACTTGATGGAACCCTATAATAGAACAATAGCTTTCAAAAGTGTATCCTTCATTAACAAGACGTTCCACGGGGCCGCTGAGTAAAAATTTTCGGCGAAAGAGATTTGTTTTTTTTTTAATTCTTGCGTAACTCCTATAGAAGTATCATGGAATCCTAGGGTTCCGCGGAAGCTGCTGTAGAGAAATGCCATGGAGACTATCTCTTGTGAACATTACATTAATCTAGAAAATCAATCAACAATAAATACTTCTGTTACACAGGTGGTCCTAATGTTAGCGGGCGACCTCGACTCCAGCGTGGAAGGCGACCGCACCGTACTCGAACGTTTGCTCGAGCTCCTAGTAGCCGAGCTGGACATTCAGAGTGACGACGGGACTCCCGGCGAAGAGCGCACGGACCGACGCGAGCTGCAGCTAGCCATCATGCGACTGGAGCTGCTCGTGTCGGAGCTAGACATGCAGGGAGAGGAGGCCCCGCCCGTGCACGAGAGGACTAACAGAAGGGAGCTGCAGCTCGTCATCATGCGCCTGCTCAGTGAGTGATTTGCTTAGTACTAGTAGATCTATATCTCTTACAAAGTGGTGCAATAGCTGCAACTGGCCATCATGCGGCTGGAGCTGCTCGTGTCGGAGCTTGACATGCAGGGAGAGGAGGCCCCGCCCGTGCACGAGAGGACTAATCGAAGGGAACTGCAGCTAGTCATCATGTGGCTACTCAGTGAGTGGTCTTGCTTAGTAGATCTATAACGCTTCCAAAACAGTGTAGTAGCTGCAGCTGGCCATCATGCGGCTTGAGCTGTTGGTGTCGGAGCTAGACATGCAGGGGGAACAGGTCCCGCCTGTGCACGAGAGGACTAACCGAAGAGAACTGCAGCTGGTCATCATGCGTCTGCTCAGTGAGTGTCTCAGTTAAAAAAAAAATTAAACCGACTTCAAAAAAACCGTAAACACAAAAAATAAACTAAAAATTAAAAAATAATTCCTAATATCTATTACCTCATACTGTAATTTTCCTAAACTATGTTAAAGTAATCTTAAACATACTAACTGAAGTCGGTGCTTCTTATCTTCTGTTTTTGGGCAGGCACCGACTTCAGTTAGTATGTTTAAGATTACTTTAACATAGTTTAGGAAAATTACAGTATGAGGTAATAGATATTAGGAATTATTTTTTAATTTTTAGTTTATTTTTTGTGTTTACGGTTTTTTTGAAGTCGGTTTAATTTTTTTTTAAAAAGTCAGTTTATTTCATGATTTTTAGTTGTGTTAAAGCGTTGTGATCTTAATTATTAACAGGAACTTAGTTTTTGTTAAAAGTAAATGAGAGTGTGGATAAATTACTTGTTCTCGCGAGAAGGCCCAGCGAGACTTTTCGGCGAGATTTCTCGCCGTGGGTCTGGATGTAATATACACAAGTATCACGTTAGCCCTACATACATTCGATCGACCAATTGCAGTTCTGCCTTCCAACTCCTAACCGTTAAGGAGTACTGTAGCTTCATCATCAGCACAGTAGCATCAGATGTTGATTCAAGCATACCTCACAAGCAACATGTAAGCCCTACATACTACTAAATAGATTCCATCGACAAATTGCAGTTCTGCCTTCCAACTCCTAACCGCTAAGGAGTACTGTAGCATCATCATCAGGACAGCAGCATCAAATGTTGACAACCTGAAGCATATACCTGAGTAAGACATGATTACGGAACAAAAACACCATACGAGCATACAATTTTCGGTGAATGCCCTCGATTTCTCCTGGATTCCATCATCAGATCCTGGTCTGGTGAAAATGGGACCACCTCAGAACTGAACACTACACAACAAAAAAAAAATTTTTAAAATCCGTCCATAATTGACGAAAATATCGATGAACATACATAAAAAAAAAAAAAAAAAATATTATACATACAGACGAATTGAGAACCTCCTCCTTTTTTGAAGTCGGTTAAAAAATAGATAGTGACGATTGCCTTCATGATAATAGACTTACTTTCAAATGGCTGCCAACATAAAAAAAACATACATGCAATAATGATTTTAGTTTCAATACTGTATGAGATTTTAGACTTTCGCGCTGCATTATTATATTAGTTAACGAGTATTAACTAATACAATACTATATTAGTCAATTATGTAGTACATATGTTTGAGGAGCTCGATGGCGCAGTGGTTAGCGCACTCGGCCTGCGGTTGCTAAAGTTAAGCAACGTTCGCAGATGCCAGTCATCGGATGGGTGACCGAAAAATTTCATCTCGAGCTCCTCCGTGCTTCGGAAGGCACGTTAAGCCGTTGGTCCTGCGCCTGATCTCTCTACGGTCGTGTCAGATTGCTGTCCCACCGAATTATGAGAGTGAGGGAATAGAGAGTGCACCTGTGCTTGCGCACACACTTGTGCACTATAATATATCCTGCGTACCTGGCTGATCGTAAGATCGGCCGCCATGGCTGAATACGGCCGGAGGGTATTATTATTACATATGTTTATATCTACTACATAATACTTACTGCTTGACGTTCCGGCTGCGTTACAGCAACCGTGGTCGCAAGCGGACTGGTGATGCGGGGTGTCGTCTGTTCTTCCTACCCCCATATTGAGATTTATTAATTTCACTTCTGTATTTTGATAACAGGCGTGCTCATGGCCCGGTGGAAGACGTCCGCATCAGGCGGGCAGCCGTCGCGCGCGGAAGTGTCGGGCCCGGCGTGCGCGGCGCACGTGTCGCGGCTGGCGGCAGCGGCCCTCGTCCGTGCTGGCGCGCCCATGCACTGCTACAAGGTGCTCGCTGCTCTCCTGCCATATTGGAAGGAGAAGACTTCTGGTTAGTACTTGGAGCGTCAGATGACTGTGTAACGTCCGCATCAGGCGGGCAGCCGTCGCGCGCGGAAGTGTCTGGCCCGGTGTGCGCGGCGCACGTGTCGCGGCTGGCGGCGGCGGCGCTGGTCCGCGCCGGCGCGCCCATGCACTGCTACAAGGTGCTCGCGGCACTCCTGCCCTATTGGAAGGAGAAGACCTCGGGTTAGTACTTGTAACGTCAGATGAATGTCTAACGTCCGCATCTGGCGGGCAGCCGTCGCGCGCGGAAGTGTCGGGCCCGGCGTGCGCGGCGCACGTGTCGCGGCTGGCGGCAGCGGCCCTCGTCCGTGCTGGCGCGCCCATGCACTGCTACAAGGTGTTCGCGGCACTCCTGCCATATTGGAAGGAGAAGACTTCGGGTTAGTTCTTGTTACTTCAGATGAATGTATATCGCGGGAAAGTTATTTTGTATTTCATAAGCTGCTAATCAATACGTTATTATAGCCGAGAATCAGTGTTTATAAATAAATAAATAAATATAAAAATTAAGGAATACTATTTTACCTCAACTATAACACTATTAGTCCAAAAAGTTGAATTATCCTGACTGCTTATTAATTGGAAAATTACTGTTGATGCTTATGACGTTTTGTCTATTTAGGCACAGGAGCAACCCCGACTGGTCAACAGCTTCTAAAACCACTACCACCACAGCCTTTGCCGGACATGACACCGTTCTTCGTAAAGGAATACGTTAAAAGTAAGTGCATGTTTTAAATGCTTCTGTTAGTATATTTCGCTTTGTTATATAATAAACTTTTAACACAAGCGTTGTACCTATTTACGCCGCCTGTGCGGTGGAAACCGATAACACTAAAGTTGTTTACACTATTATGTGAACAGTTCTGTGTTTCATAAAGTTCAAAGTCGTCTGGATCTACGTTTAGTTATTCTATAATCATGTTCAGGTCACGCTCTCGACGTGTTCGATAACTACCCGCAACTGCTGATGGAGATGGCGCTGCGGCTGCCGTGCCAGATACACAAGCACTGCGACCCGGCGCACTTCGACGCGCGCTGGCGTACGCTCCTCTGCGAGTATATGATGAATCAGCAGACGCCGCTGAGGTGAGTCATTTGAAATTGGGTCTTGTGAACATGTCTGTAATGTTAAAGTTGCTCTGTAGGGTTACATTTATGAGCCATGAAATTGCAGTTAAAAATTGCTTTTGTGGATAGAGAACCTATTGACATTATAACGGGAAAAAAAATCGTAAGAAGTTGTTCATTCATGATTATGGCTGCGACAAGATATTGTTACTGGGAACAGTATTTCATTTATACTTATGTGGTGTTTCAAATAAGTTTTCGAACAGTCTCAACGATTTTAGTAAGATGAAGTAGCTCGTAAGTGTAAACATGATTTGAGGACAGCGATGTAATTACATGAACATTATAGGAAGCAAGTCCGCAAGCTTCTCCTGTTACTATGCGGCACTCGCGAGCGCTACCGGCAGCTGCGCGACGTGCACGCGCTCGACACGCACCTCAACGCGGCGCGGGCGCTTCTCGCAACCGACCCGGCCTACGACAAGCTCGTGCAGCTCATGGACCATCTCAAGGTGATTACAATTATGTTACACAACGTTGAATGAAGCAAGTTCGCAAGCTTCTCCTGCTGCTATGCGGCACACGCGAGCGCTACCGCCAGCTGCGTGACGTGCATGCGCTCGACACGCACCTCAACGCGGCGCGGGCGCTTCTCGCAACCGACCCGGCCTACGACAAGCTCGTGCAGCTCATGGACCATCTCAAGGTGATTACAATTATGTTACACAACGTTGAATGAAGCAAGTTCGCAAGCTTCTCCTGCTGCTATGCGGCACACGCGAGCGCTACCGCCAGCTGCGTGACGTGCATGCGCTCGACACGCACCTCAACGCGGCGCGGGCGCTTCTCGCAACCGACCCGGCCTACGACAAGCTCGTGCAGCTCATGGACCATCTCAAGGTGATTACAATTATGTTACACAACGTTGAATGAAGCAAGTTCGCAAGCTTCTCCTGCTGCTATGCGGCACACGCGAGCGCTACCGCCAGCTGCGTGACGTGCATGCGCTCGACACGCACCTCAACGCGGCGCGGGCGCTTCTCGCAACCGACCCGGCCTACGACAAGCTCGTGCAGCTCATGGACCATCTCAAGGTGATTACAATTATGTTACACAACGTTGAATGAAGCAAGTTCGCAAGCTTCTCCTGCTGCTATGCGGCACACGCGAGCGCTACCGCCAGCTGCGTGACGTGCATGCGCTCGACACGCACCTCAACGCGGCGCGGGCGCTTCTCGCAACCGACCCGGCCTACGACAAGCTCGTGCAGCTCATGGACCATCTCAAGGTGATTACAATTATGTTACACAACGTTGAATGAAGCAAGTTCGCAAGCTTCTCCTGCTGCTATGCGGCACACGCGAGCGCTACCGCCAGCTGCGTGACGTGCATGCGCTCGACACGCACCTCAACGCGGCGCGGGCGCTTCTCGCAACCGACCCGGCCTACGACAAGCTCGTGCAGCTCATGGACCATCTCAAGGTGATTACAATTATGTTACACAACGTTGAATGAAGCAAGTTCGCAAGCTTCTCCTGCTGCTATGCGGCACACGCGAGCGCTACCGCCAGCTGCGTGACGTGCATGCGCTCGACACGCACCTCAACGCGGCGCGGGCGCTTCTCGCAACCGACCCGGCCTACGACAAGCTCGTGCAGCTCATGGACCATCTCAAGGTGATTACAATTATGTTACACAACGTTGAATGAAGCAAGTTCGCAAGCTTCTCCTGCTGCTATGCGGCACACGCGAGCGCTACCGCCAGCTGCGTGACGTGCATGCGCTCGACACGCACCTCAACGCGGCGCGGGCGCTGCTCGCCACCGACCCGGCCTACGACAAGCTCGTGCAGCTCATGGACCATCTCAAGGTGATTATAAGAACGTATTTACACACCGTTGTATGAAACAAGTCCGCAAACTCCTGCTGCTATTCGGCACGCGCGATCGCTACCGGCAGCTCCGGGACGTGCACGCTCTCGACACTCACCTCAAGGCGGCGCGGGCGCTGCTCGCCACCGACCCGGCCTACGACAAGCTCGTGCAGGTCATGGACCATCTCAAGGTGATTACAATTATGTTACACACCGTTGTATGAAGCAAGTCCGCAAACTTCTCCTGCTTCTATGCGGCACTCGCGAGCGCTACCGGCAGCTGCGCGACGTGCACGCGCTCGACACGCACCTCAACGCGGCGCGGGCGCTGCTCGCCACCGACCCGGCCTACGATAAGCTCGTGCAGCTCATGGACCATCTCAAGGTGATTATGATATTTACACACCGTTGTATGAAGCAATTCTGCAAACTCTTCCTGCTTCTATGCGGCACGGGCGAGCGCTACCGGCAGCTGCGCGATGTGCACGCGCTCGACACACACCTCTTATGTGTTCTTTATATTATTTTTGTACACCTCATTCGTAGAATGTGAGTTAAAAACGAAAGAGAGATTTCTTTTTTTTTTGTTGATTTTGTAGACAAACGCCCAGCATAGTTTGAATTCATTCTTCTCAGTCCGAATACGAGTATATATTCGGACTGAGAATACGATATATGTAGCTTATTAAATGTTTTACGTTGTTCGGCAGGCGTGCGCGGAGATCGTGAGCGCGCGCACTGGCAACTGGCAGCACACGTGCCTGGCGGAGCGGCGCGAGGCGCTGGCGTGGCTGGTGGGCGTGGCGCGGCGCGTGCACCCGCACGTGGCGCCCACCGTGCTGCAGCTGCTGCAGGCCGCGCTGTGCCCGCCCGCGCACCACCAGCCCGCGCCGCCCGCCGCGCCCGCGCTGCCCGCCGCGCCCGCCGCGCCAGCCGTGCCGCAGCAGCCGCCGCGACAGGACGGCAAGGTGAGTCTTGTAGAGGTGGCGCGCGGGAGATTAGTAAAAAAATTGGCCAAGTGCGAGTCGGACTCCCGCACTGAGGGTTCCGTACAAATTCTATTTTTGACGTATTAAAAAAACTACTGTATAGATTTCGTTCGAACCAATTTTCGTTGGTAGTTTTTATGGTAATGTACATTATATATTCATTTCAGATTTATCAGCCCCTTATTTTAGAAGTTAGAGGGGGGGGGACACACTTTTTTCCACTTTGGAAGGGTCTGTCACGCAAAGTATTCACTTTAGAAAAAAGTGATATTAGAAACCTTAATATAATTTTTAAAGACCTATCTAAAGATACCCCACACGTATATGTTCAATGAAAAAAACTATTTCGAGTTTCAGTCCTGACTATGGGGACCCCCCACTTTTTTATTTTTTTTTCTATTTTCGTGTGAAAACCTTGTTGCGGTTCACAGAACACATCTACTCACTAAGTTTCAACAGTATACTACTTATAGTTTCGGAAAAAACTGGCTGTGACAGACTGGCGGACAGACAGACAGACAGACAGACAGACAGACAGACAGACAGACATGACGAATCTATAAGGGCTCCGTTTTTTTGCCATTTTGGCTACGGAACCCTAACAACTGTTTACGTTTGACGTCCAGACTATAACGATTCCAATTTGCTTACATACAATGAATTAAATACTAACTTCTAGCCTAATGTGTGGGCAACTGATACTACTAATATACTGATATTACTAAACGGACAATCTCGCATCGGTCTTTTCAGCCACCAAAAAGGGTCATATGCTTGCACCATAAATCGTCTGACATATACGTAGAGGCCAGATTGATTAGTAAACGGGACTAAACGCGTTATTTAATTATGTAGTACATGTACTACTTACTGCGTGACGTTTTGGCGGTGTTACAATAACTGTGGTCGCAAGCGGACTGGTGATGCGGGGCGTCGTCTGCTCGGGCGTCGTATCACTACATAGTATAAAACAAAGTCGCTTTTTCTGTCATGTTGTCCCTATGAACGCTTAAATCTTTAAAACTACGCAACGGATTTTGATGCGGTTTTTTTTAATAGATAGAGTAACTCATGAGGAAGGTTTTTATGTATAAATAGTGGACAAGTACCACGGGCGAAGCCGGGGCGGGCCGCTAGTTATATATATTTTCACAACATCACATACATTGATCTGACCCCGTGTTAAGTAGCTTAAGCACTTGTGTTACAGACATCAGAATCAACAGTGGTATTACAAATATACTTAAATAGATACATATAACACCCAGACCAGGACAAACAGACATGTTCATGCACACAAATGTTTGTCCTGTGCGGGGATCGAACCCGCGACCTCTTGCGTAATAGGCAACATCTTGACCATTACACCAAGCGGGTCGTCAAAAATATTACTGCCGCTGGAAATCGGAACCCGACTCGCGCGGTTGCAGTGACGTCTGACTTAAAAACTTAAGTTAAACAACAGGCAGGCCGAAAATAATTTTGATGCTTTAATTTGAGCAAAAATCCATATTCAAAATATCTTAAATTTATTTCAGACAAAAAAGAGAGACTCGTTATCTTAGTGTGGTGAAGTAACTTCCTTTATAAGCAGTAACCCGTATCCTAAGGGAACAGATCGTAGATAAATGTATGACACCGTCTAAAACCAAATATTTATTCTCTAGGCGGGAGCTGAATGGCCGGAACGTGAACGTAGCGCCGACAGCGACGCGTACGTTTCTGACGGTTCCAAGTTCCAAGAACAGAGAGTGCCGGCCTTGGTGCAACAAATACTCAAACAGGTAAGATTTACTGCATTTTCGTCAGTTTTGTGGTTACATATATGTATCTAGAAAGTGAACTAAAATATTTATTATCATATTTTTCACCACTCAGGTACCTCAAGATGAGCTGCGCATGTTCGTGAAAGCTTTCTTGTTGGAGACGAATTCGACTGCAGTACGCTGGCAAGCACACGCTTTGCTACTAGCCATTTACAAGTAAGATATACAATTATTTTTTAATTATAAAAATTCTTAGTTTCAAACAAATTATTCAACTAAATTACTGTTTGACAGCAACTCATCGCAGTCGGAACAGGCAACCCTCGTTTCTCTTCTGTGGGGCATCTGGCCTAATTTGCCACAGTACGGACGAAAGGCTGCTCAGTTCGTCGACCTTTTGGGCTACTTCACGCTCAAGACTCCGAACATAGACACTGAGGTAAGTTTTGCCTTACAAATACATGTCCCAAAATGTTGAATACATAGGCCTCTTTTATAAACAACATATATTTAAGTTTTTCTTCTAACTCTAGATAGCTAAATGTTTGTTTGGTCATTATAAAGTGTGTTAAGACAAAAGACGTTGGTTAATTCATTATTATTCTTCTCATACTAAAAAAGATTTGCTTTTGTATAGTGATTATTGTTTAGAACATTTGGATTGAAAGTTGTCGCCTCTGTTTAAAACATTCTCTAGATATAAGTTAGCTGTCAGATATGATTCTGATATACGTCGAAATGATTCCCAAAATGATCATGACCATAAAATTACTTCCACACTACAGAAATACGTAGGAAGCGCCGTAGAGCTCCTCCGTAACCAGAACCTCCTTCTATCTTCCCACGGCAACGCTGCCCTGTACGCCGCTCTCGGCGCGTACGTCGAGCTCGACGGGTACTACCTCGAGTCGGAGCCGTGCCTCGTATGCAACAACCCGGAGGTGCCCATGGCGACCATCAAGCTGCCCACTATTAAGGTTGGTCACGCTTCAACATGTTTTGATAATGTATTTTGAGTTATTATTTGCGTTTGTAATGTAGGCTTGCTAGGATAGTTAACGCTATGTGTGTAAGACTAATTATTATCTTGTCAATTTAACAAAAATACTAGAGCTATGCTTTCCGTTCGTACGAGTAGGAGAAGAAGAACATTATACTTGTAAGTAGCAGGTCTTCTGAATTTAACTCAAGCTGCTTAAAAGCCATTATGTACTTAGATTTACTTTTGCTTTGTTTTTCGATTTACTTCAAATAATTGTTTTTAATATTATTAAATTAGATTGTATTGATGTTGTTGTAGTGTTTGTGTAGACTTGATTTCTAAGTATGACGCTGTAACTCTTTTTTTAATTACAAACAAACATCGCGGTTTTGATACTTGCAACACAAAACTTTTACTCAGTAAGTACACACTATGTTCGTTGACGGGCTCGTTGGTCTAGTGGTCAGAGACCCTGTGTACAAAGCCAAGGGTTGCGCCTCATTATTTATGAATCTTTTGTAAATCAAGGGTTAGTAACAAAGTCATAAAATATATAAAAAGAGAATAATATCAAAATGCCTTAAAAATTTGAATGCAAATCACTCCTTTTTTTTTTTTTTTTTTTTTTTTTATGGCAGAGGCGGCAAACGAGCTAGCGGGTCGCCTGATGGTAAGCAATCACCGCCGCCCATGGACATCCGCGACACCAGAGGTATCGTTGATGCGTTGCCGGCCTTTCAAAAGAGAGTACGCTCGTTTCTTGAAGGTCCTCATGTCGTAGCAGTCAGGAAATACTGCAGCAGTGAGATTGTTCCACAAAACTGTCGTTCGAGGCAAAAAGTTTCGGGAAAAACGCACAGTGGAGGACTGCCATCCATCAAGATGGTGAGGATGGAATTTGAGTCGATTGCGTGTAGTTCGATGTAAGAACTCAGCTGCTGGCAGTAACTCAAACAGCTCAGCGGAACACTCCCCGTTATAAATGCGGTACAAAATACAGAGGGACGCAACGTCCCGCCGCAAGGCCAAAGGGTCCAGTTGACTTGCGAGAGCTGAATCGCCAACAATACGAGCTGCCCTACGTTGGATACGGTCAAATGGAAGAAGTTGGTACTGTGGTGCACCTGCCCAAAGGTGAGAGCAGTATTCCATATGAGGCCTGACTTGCGCCTTGTATAACTGCAGGCAATGTGCCGGCGTGAAATACTGTCTCGCTCTATTAAGCACACCCAGTTTTTTCGAAGCCAATTTGGCTTTACCCTCCAAATGACCGCGAAACTGGACATCGCTCGATATGTCAACACCAAGGATCCCAATGGAGGACTTGGAAACGAGAGGAGTGCCCTCAAAACTGATTGGCACGACAAAAGGACTCTTTTTAGCGGTAAACGCGCACACTTGTGTCTTGGTGGGGTTGAATTGGACTAAATTAAGTCGGCCCCAATTCGAGACATGATTCAACATGGTCTCGATTTCAGACACAAGAGTGTTCCGGTTCTCGATGACGCTTTCCAGAGAAATATTTACACGACCGGTATACAGTGCATCTCCAGTACTGTCATCCGCATAACAATGAATACTATTTTGACATAGCATATCATTAATATGAAGGAGGAACAGAGTAGGGGAGAGCACACAACCCTGCGGGACGCCAGCATTAACAGGTTTCAGATCGGAGCAAGAACCGTCGACTACGACCTTGATGCTACGCCCTGAAAGGAAGCTAGCGACCCACGTGCATAATTCCTCCGGAAGACCATATGATGGAAGTTTTGAGTTAAGAGCCTTGTGCCATACCCTGTCAAAGGCTTTCGCTATGTCCAGACTGACAGCTAGAGCCTCGCCTTTACTCTCCACCGCTTGTGCCCATCGGTGAGTCAAAAATACCAGGAGGTCGCCAGCAGAGCGACCGCTACGAAATCCGTACTGATGATCGCTTAAAAGGTGTTTTTCCTCCAGGTATTTGAAGAGCTGGCGATTTATAATGGACTCCATTACTTTGGAGAGTATCGACGTAATGGCTATAGGTCTATAATTGGACGGTTCTGAGCGATTACCTTTCTTGGGAATGGGATGGACAAGGGCTAACTTCCATTTACTTGGAACTACGCCAGTGGTGTAGGAGAGCCGAAATAGACGCGTTAAAACCGGTGCCAACTCTGGAGCACATGTCTTCAGCACAATAGGGGGAATACCATCCGGCCCGCTCGATTTATGAACTTCGAGGGAAAAAAGCGCCTTACGAACTGAACGTTGGGTGAAAAGGACGTTTGGCATAGAACTCGCACATTGCGGTATGGTTGGTGGTGTGTGTCCATCGTCATCCAAGCTCGAGTTAGAAGCGAAAAGAGTACCCAAAAGATCGGCTTTCTCTTTCGCAGTATGGGCCAGGGTATTATCCGTCCTGCGCAAAGGGGGAAAAGACGACTGACAAAAGTTCCCAAGGGTAGCCTTGGCGAGAGACCAGAATCGGCGAGTCCCTGAAGGGAGACTCATCAGTCTCTCGCCAATTCTACCAATGAACGCTGACTTTGCTTTGGCAATATCTCTTTTGCATTCTCTGGTGGCACGGTTATACTTTTTACGTAAAGTGCTGGTATTCGGATCATTAGATGCCACCGCGGTTGCCCAGGCTTGGTGACATTCTCGCTTATGGCGTGACGCCAATCTGCTAGAACGACCAAACCAAGGTTGGGATCTGCCGCCAATGGGCACCACAGAGTTTGGAATATAAAGTTCCATTCCCTGCAGTATCACATCAGCTACAGACTCAGCAGTGGCATCCAGATCCCCCAACATGAAGCAAACCTGCCGCCATGGGTAGGATGCGAAAAAACTTCGCATTCCATCCCAGTCCGCTGACCGATAATGCCAGATATGGCGAGTACCCGTTGGTTCAGGCCGCAAGATTCCATTGAGAGGCACAGTACTACGTATTAGACAATGGTCTGAAGTACCAAGTGGTGCATCAACAGAAATCTTGTAGGCGTCGGGATGCGTGGTCAGGAGGAGATCCAGCAAAGAGGGATGATGGTCATCAACGTCTGGGATACGCGTGGGCGTAGTCACCAGTTGAGATAGACCATAGGCCAGAGCAAGGTCACAGAAAGATCTTCCCGCGTGGTCGGTGGTACGCGATTTAAGCCACTCGACATGATGAGCATTGAAATCGCCCAGAATCACGACCTCCGCGGAAGGGATCTGCTGTAACAGGAGGTCAGTCGCCGATTGGATGTGCTCGACGAGTAGGTCGGTATCGGTGTTACCGCTATGGGACCTGTACAGGCACGCGTAAATGCGAGGATGGTCGTTGCAGTCTACGCGCAGCCAGAGGATAGACAGGTCTTTAGCTCCAAGATTGCCGAGGCGTCGAACACAGATATCTTCCCTGACATATGCGCATACACCAGCACGCGGAACAAATGAATGCTCCAAGTTATAGCCAGGGTACCGCAGATAGGATATGTCAGCAGGGGAAGAAATCTGCGTCTCAGTAAGGAAGAGTAAGGCCGGCTTCTCCGTCTCGAGATGGTGATGAACGGCATTCAAATTGGAATGCAACCCCCTGATGTTGCAGAAGTTCACACGAAGTGAATGCAGGGGTGCCACGCGACCACTTCTCCCTTCGCCTCCGACATTTTTTCCGAGCGGTTTGGTGCCCTCCCCAGAGTACGTAGGGCGGCCTGAGCAGAAATGCTCAGGGGGGGATTCTCCGTCACGATGCGTGATGGTACCCCCCTGGGGTAAATCTTTTAACAAAGCCGCTTTCATGAGGGGGAGGGGTTATGGGGGTGTGGGCCTCCGGCACACTCACAAACCAGACGAAACACAATAGTAAATACTATTATTTCACGTTGATATTATGTGAGAGGGTGGTACTTCCCCGGACGAGCCGGCCCATTCAAGCTGTGAAACAGCATGGCTCTACCACGAACAAAAACGTTAAATTTTGATATAATTTTAAACTTTCGCGTTGCATTATAATTATTTAACATTACAACGGGACTAAACTCGATATTATTTTTATAAGTACCTGAGTACCTACTTACTGCTTGACGTTTCGGCTGTGATGCTACAGCCGTGGTCACAAGCGAACTGGCGGTGCGCGGCGTCGTCTACTTGAACCGGCTTGGGCCGATGTATCTGCATCTACCCTCGAATTCGCACTATTATTGACACTCGAAGAATTGTCAGTGAAGTAACTCCGGCACACCACACTTACAGTATCGGGGTTTATATTTCGATCTTTTTCCGAAAATCGCGGTTTGCATTTATTAATCACTGGATTCCATGCTGACGACAATTTAAATCCATCCTCCCGATTAAAATTTTTGTATTTCTTTATTTCAATCGCTTCACGTACTAATCTTGAATAATAGTGACGATCAGTGGAGAGAATTTTAGGGTCGTGCAACTCCATCCAGTGATTAACATTGGATTGCAGGAGATGCTCAGCAACCGCCGATTTGTTTATCTGTCGGTTTTTGACAGCTGCGATATGTTCTTTGACACGTTCTGCTATAGTCCGCTTCGTCTGTCCAATATACGAACTACCACAACTGCAATCAATTTTATAAACACCCGGAGTCTGGAACGGTATTCTGTCCTTTGGAGACCGCAGTTTCCTTGATATCTGGCATAACGGAGTGTATACAGTCTTTATGGAAAACTTTTTTAGTACTGTTCCAATTTTGTCCGTTACGCCTTTCACATAAGGTAAAAATGCTGCTTGACGACTCACATCCATCTGGACATTTTTCCTTTCCATTTTGCCTTGTTCTCCTCTGCGACATCTTGTATCCGTTACTCCTTAGTACCTCCTGTACATGATCAAGCTCCGAGTGAAGATGTTCAGGGTCGCAAAGATTATGAGCCCTATTGGTCAAGGAGTTCATCACCGATTGAAGATGCCGGGGGTGATGATGAGAAGAGGCGTGTAAGTACCGATCAGTGTGAGTAGGTTTTCGGTATACAGTGTGCGACAAGGTACCATCCTCCTTCACCCTAACTTGCACATCAAGGAAAGCCAAGGTCCTGTTGTTTTCTATCTCGAAGGTAAACTTCACTTTAGGATGAATTGAGTTCAGGTGTAATATATATTGTTCGACCGCTTGCTGACCTCCGCTGATAACACAGAAAACGTCATCTACGTACCTCCTCCACAGTTTCACAGTTTGGGGTCCAGTAGTTAATGCTGTGTCTTCAAAATGCTCCATCCACAGATTAGCAATAACCGGAGCAAGAGGGCTTCCCATTGCAACACCATCAATCTGAAGGTTGAACTGATTTCTGAAGAGGAGGTAATTTCCGTCCAGACAATTTTGGATTAGAACAATATATTCTTTCGGTAGTTCCTTATCGTAAAGCTTACTTCTTATAACCTTAAGACAATCCTTTAAGGGAACATTCGTAAAGAGTGACTCAACGTCGAAACTCACCATTATGTCTCCAGGTTCCAACTTAATGTTTTGACGACCCGCTTGGTGTAATGGTCAAGATGTTGCCTATTACGCAAGAGGTCGCGGGTTCGATCCCCGCACAGGACAAACATTTGTGTGCATGAACATGTCTGTTTGTCCTGGTCTGGGTGTTATATGTATCTATTTAAGTATATTTGTAATACCACTGTTGATTCTGATGACTGTAACACAAGTGCTTAAGCTACTTAACACGGGGTCAGATCAATGTATGTGATGTTGTGATGTTGTGAAATATAATGTTCCTAACAATGTCCCTAAAATGATAAGAATCCTTCACAAAGGACGGTGTGTTCCCAACCAACTGTTGTAGCACTCCAGCAACATGTTTTGCCAAATGATACGTTGGTGAGTCTATCTGACTCACGATAGGCCTAAGTGGTATGTTGCTTTTGTGTATTTTTGGCAATCCGTATAGTTTGGGGGGTTGCACGATCTTCGGCTTGTAAAGATAGTCATATTCGTCCTCTGTAAAAATATCCTTGTGCTCATTGATTAAGGTTCGGATACGTCGTGTCACTCTGGCTGTGGGGTTATATGACACAGACTGGTACACATTGGTATCCGACAGCAAATTATTCATTTTGTCAACATAGTCTTTAGTATTCATAACCACAGTGGCGTTTCCTTTATCGGCCTTTAGCACTATAATCTTGTCATTATTCCGTAACTGATTTAATGCTAGACGCTCTTCTGTAGATATGTTACATTTTGGTAGCTTTGACTTACGCAACAGAACCGCGACATCCTGTCTTAAAATGTCCGCGTCCGCGGGTGGCACTTTATTGCGTATTATAGTCTGCTCCACGCTACACACTATGTCCTCGTACGGAATTCGCTGTGGTGTCAATGCAAAGTTCATGCCCTTAGCCAAAATATTTCTTGTTGGTTCATCTAGTACTTCCTCTGACAAGTTGATCACCGTGCGCTCGATATCTGTGGTTGAGTGTGTATCCGTCGCATCACTAGCGGGTGTCCGCGACTCCAACTGTCTACGTTGGCGTTCACGCAAAAGATCAAATTTGCGCTCGTGTTTAACTGTACACAACTCATACGTACGCGCCGCTTGTAAGAATGTTATCCGATCACACTTGTCAAAATCCTCACCAGATAACACCGCACTGCATTCCTGATGTAACCGATATAACTCGCTCACTGTTAGACTCACTTCACTGTGGCAATTACGTATCAATTGCTTTAGTAGACGAACACACGCGTTTTTTAGAATCCTTCCCGAATGCGCGATATCACTACGTGGTTTTATGCGAACACATGTAGGTAGAAGTCCACTGTCTCGACACTTCGTTAAAAATATCAAAATTTTAAATTTTGACCCATAATGCGACCAATTAAGAGCTAATCGGTACAAAAGCTCGCAGATAGTCAAGTTCGAGACCAACCACATGATCATGATACGTTCTTATGTCTAAAATTAGTTGCAATGTTATGAAATAAATAAAAATACTTCAAAATATATCCTAGCACTGTCAAAAAACGGTACAAACGCGAACAATTCACTGCATAACTGACGTTGCATTTTGACCCGTAATGTGACCAAATAGGAGCTAATCGTTACAACGATTCGCAGATCGACTCGAAGTTCACGACGACGACGCAGATCGTAAAGCTGGTGAACAGTCACATGATCATGATACTTTCTTATTTCAATTTGAAAATAAAAAAAATAATTAAAAAAAATCCTAGCACTTTCAAGTAACGGTACAAACGCGAGCAATTCACTGAATAACTGACGTTGCATTTTGACCCGTAATGCGACCATATAAGAGCTAATCGGTACAACGGTTCGCAGATCGACTCGAAGTTCACGACCACGACGCAGATCGTGAAGCTGGTGAACAGTCACATGATCAGCCGCATCAGCCTGCGTATTGGAGACATCAAGCGCAGCAAGATGGTCCGGACGATCAACTTCTACTACAACAATCGGACGGTGCAGGCTGTGCAGGAGCTGAAGAACAAGCCGGGTGAGTGTTTTAGGGTGTTATTACACTAACCATACTTTAATGGAGAAGGCAAAGGATAACCACTCCATTAAAATTTGCCAAGAGAGTTGTTGTGTGATTCATTTCTTACAATGATCACGATCCTTAGTTATGAGGAATATGACTCAGGGAGGAGAAGTACACGAACCAATCGATCGTCAATCGATATTTATTTTGGCAGCAGTCTCATAACGTAAAGTACATGGGCCTCTAAAGTACATAATTTCTTTGGGCAATAACTGACTTAAGAAAATAACGAAAAGCTTAACTAAACCCTCTCTGTGTCGAAACCAGAGGAGAAAGTGTAATGCTCTTAATAGAACGGATACAACGTAGGTACACGTTAAAAAAGCGGAAACTTCTGCGTAAAAAAAAAACTTTAGAACATTTTTCGTTTCGCAGGAATGTGGCACAAAGCTAAACGCGTCCAACTTCAGTCCGGGCAATCGGAGGTGCGCGTCGACTTCCCGCTTCCGATTGTTGCTTGCAACTTGATGATGGAGTACGCTGACTTCTACGAGAATCAGCAGGCGACAGGTAATACTATGAACGAAATACTCATTAACATTTTAGAAATATCAGGTTGTTAACCTTAGTCAAAATAATGACATTATCGCTCGCCGTGTACAGTCATGAGCACAAACATGTATACCAATCCATTCAAATGTGAACTTTACTACTTTGACATAAGAGTCGATGTGTATGACGATGTGTATACATGTTGGTGCACATGACTGTACAGGATCCTTGATTTTAGTGAGATACTTGGTTTGGCCTTTATTTTATATGAATATCGATGGACTGTTTTATTGTGACAGGTGAATCACTGCAATGCCCGCGTTGCTCTCAGTCGGTGCCCGCCAACCCCGGTGTATGTGCTAACTGCGGAGAAAACGTATTCCAATGTCACAAGTGTCGGTAAGTTGTCATGCGAAATATTTTTTTTATATAATTTTCATTCACAGTTTAAAAAGTTAAAATCATATAATTTAAATTTTTGAAGTTTTGTGACTTTATTCGTCTAGGGCCCGTGGGTCTTACCAGTGTGGCCGCGTGTACAAGATTCATACATAACCCAGAAGCCATGGTTCCTCCAGACTATGCGGTGGGACCACGGGCTCATGGTGGTGTACGTTGTCACACCAGAGCGACAAGTCGGTGGGAGCACGGGCTCTTGACAACTTTATTACATATAGACATGATGTATTTTTCGTAGCGCAATAAACTATGACGAGAAGGATCCGTTCCTGTGCCACGCGTGCGGCTTCTGCAAGTACGCCAAGTTCGACTACACGCTGACGGCGCGGCCGTGCTGCGCGGTCGACACCATCGAGAACGACGAGGAGCGCAAGAAGATGGTGCAGACCATCGGCGCGCTGCTCGACAAGGCTGATAGGGTGTACCGGCAGCTGGTGGCTAACAAGCCTGTGCTTGAGGTGAGATTTTGATTTTCTTATTTTTGATTGGGTGGTCGTTACTTCATTGTTCAACGCGCTCGTTTATTTATTTCATACACATTACAATCATAGAAGGATAAAATACAAGCATTACAGTTGTAAACAAGATTGCAATACAGACAGAACTGAGAGAACAATGTGTACATTAAAAGTTAAAATAAGATTGTCGCTCTTTGTATATTACTATGTGTCTTTCCTGAAAACTGTAAGCAATTTTTTTCGTTTGTTGTATTGTGAATTCTAATGAGATTTAAAAAAAATCCGCTAGATGGCAGTAGGTAGGCGTAGGGTGTAGCTGGTATGTGATTCTGGTATTTGATAATTCACCAATGGCATAGCAGTTAGACCTCACGCATACTTATTGCCATCTAGCGGATTTTAAAATCGCAAACACCATAGTGGATAGAATATCCACAATATAATTAACGTTCATTTTTTTGGTGGAACGACTTCTTCAAGAATTTGCTATTTTACTATTTTTGATAGCCGTTGGCACAAATAAATGTTCAACGGGACTAGGAATTAATGGCATGGAAGGCCTTAAAAGAAACATTCATGACATATTACATTATATCCTACAGTCCCTGCTTCACAAGATCAGCGAGCATCGCCTCGAAGGGCGCTCCGGTGACGAAAACAGCAACGCGAGCAACACGTCGTTCAGCGGCGCGCAGATCAACCGCGTCATACAGACGCTCGCGCACAAGTACTGCGTCGACAGCAAGGGGCACTTCGAGGACCTGTCCAAGATCATACAGAAAGTGTTGGCTTGCAGGTTAGTACAGGCTTGATTTTCAAACTAATAAATACGGGTGTTTTGGATGCTGTAAAATAGATGTAGTGTTTGAGTACAGCTGTGTCTGTTCACTTTAACATGAAATGGGAAAAATAACCTTTTTCGACTCAGAAATGGACTTGCTGATATTTATATCTGAAAACTTATAATCCCTCGCGCATAATCGTAATACTGAATATTTAATGTTCTTTGCAGGAAGGAACTGGTGTCATATGATCGATCCCAGAGTGAACAACTGAAAGGCGATACTTTGCCAGTGTATGCCGGTTTATTGCAGAACTATGATGACCTGACTAAGGGTAAGATATTATAAGACTTCTCTTATGATAAGGCGTGGACTAAAGCTCTCAAGGAGACGATAGTTTATTTGGTGGTATGAGGTGCGAATGTGGCGAGTTTGGAGAATGACTGTGCGCCCCTGGTACTGGTTCAAGTGTTGATCGTGCAGCTTTGCGCAAACGCATCTCTGCTGTCTTCCAGGACTCTTTACGTGACACAAACGATACTAACGCCTTTCCTCTTCCTTCAGAGTCCGGCAGCGGCTGCTACGGATGCTCGCTAGCATGCGCGGAGCAGTGCCTGACGCTGCTGCGCGCGCTGGCGTCGCAGCCCGAGCACCGCACGCGCCTCTGCCGCTTCGGCCTCGTGCAGGAGCTCGTGCAGCACAACCTGCACCGCGGCACACCACAGGTTTGAACCCTATTGTCATATTAATAAGGCTGTGTTTGGAATATAAGAGGCTAAGTGGTTATTGGGACGAATGAATAGGTCTATCTATACAAGGCTGCAGGTCTAACCTTCGAACAGTGAGGGTCGCAATTTGGTGCTGTGACCAGGACATGAAATAAATGTTTTAATTGAGACCATAGATAGCCTTTTAGGTAATTGAATTTATTTTTATTAGTGCTTGTTCATTACTTCTACAAAAAAGCCCGTGAGAGATCTCAATGACCATATTCAAATAGGTAAAATGTTAATTACATGTATTTGTTCCAGTGCCAGGAGGAAGTCAGGGCGCTGATCTGCCTAGTGACTCGCGACAATTTGCCAGCCACGGAGCAGCTGTGCAATCTGCTCACGCAACGCATCACGCTCTCCCTCATGGGACACGCCGCTTCGCAAGACCATAACAACTCGGTACGCGTCTTTTGTTATTACTGTAATTGGAGTTAGCCGTTCTTTTAGAAACCTTAATCAGAGAGTCTTTGTTTCACGTTCTGCCACACTTCTTTTTATTTAAAAAGTGACAACCAACAATTATTTATTCAAACAATGTTTTCTTTTACCTAGGTCCGGCCTTTAGTGCTGCTGTTGGGCTCCTTAGTCAAGGTTCAAGATTCAGTAGAATGCTGGGAGGCAAGATTACGTTGTATTGTAAAACTATGGGTGTGGTGAGTAAACCTACGATCACTGCTGTTTTAATATAACGTATATCAGTTTCTCTGTATATATTTTATTACGTTTTTTGCAGGTGTTGCCCTCACTTGACTGAAGTGGCCGGAATCGCTCCGGCGGCTAACGCTATTCTGAAGCCAGATGTGCTAGCGGGCTTGCCAGGCATCAATACATCATCGCCTAATTGTAAGCAAACCATTACATTTGTTTTGAAATCATGTGACTTTTTTTTTAGACTTTTACTTACTAATTCTTATATTTGTAGCGCATCAATTCGCACTGCAGCAAGTGGCATTACCGTGCATGCGGTATATGCAGCAACTAATGGCGCCCGCTCCGGCTGCGACTACCACTGAAACTGAGCAGGCTAAAGATGCCAATAAGGTGAGATATTGTCGTGGGAAAATCACTATCTCTGTCTATGAAGTATATCAACGTATGTTTTTTATTTTATAGTTAGTAACGTATATACTCAGTACGTCAACGTCAAAGTATATTTTATAATTAGTACGTCAACTTATAGTTTTTTTTGTATGGGTTATTTGATATTAAATTATCGATTAAAGTTACTTTCAAACTAAAAAAAATATTTTAGGGCGTGCGTTTTCATAAATAGTTTTTCTTATTGTTTACACGGCGCTCAAGTCTACGGTCCGTCTAATAGTCAGTCAGTGCTTAACCTTCTTATGAAAGTTTTATACAATTTTTTGAGATAACTGTAAGAAATCGTATTCAATGTAATATTTATTTATTAACTGCTGCAATGAACTGTGTGTGTAACAATACCAATCGTTCGACTACCAGGAGGGCGCAACAACAACAGTCGTGGCAACAAGCACGGGCGTGCCGGCGGGCAACGTGGTGGTGGACCTGGCGCTGTGGCTGGCGGGGCGCGTGCCGCACCAGTACTGGCGGCGGCTGGCGGCGCCCGCGCAGCCCGCGCCCGACGCGCCGGACGCGCTGCCGCCGCGCGACCGCCACCTCGCGCTCAAGTACCTCGCCAAGTGGCGGGAGAGGGTGAGTAGAAATATTATGATGAGCCTATGATTTGTTGTCGTGCCTGTAGGTGAAACCTTGTTATTAGCATAGCCATCTATAATATATAAAGCTCGTTTTCATCTATACTTCTATACTAATATATAAAGCTGAAGAGTTTGTTTGTAAGTTTGTTTGTTTGTTTGTTTGTTTAAACGCGCTAATCTCAGAAACTACTGGACCTATTTGAAATATATTCTTTCGCAATCGCCGTCGTGTGTTGGATAGTCCATTTTACGAGGAAGGCTTTAGGCTATTGGAAATCGAAATCCACGCGGAAATCCGGCCGCTAGTATAAAAATATTAGTCTTCCTATGAATAATAAAATAAATGAAATCAAATAAACATTTGTATTAGATTTAGAAATTATGAATGTAGAAAATTGCATCAGACAAGATCTTTCGGTTTGGGCCTGTGAAAATTTAAGAAAAAATACTTATAACATTTATATTGAAATGGAAATAATAATCAAATCTAACTACATGTTTTTACTGATAAATACATATTAAAAGATTTTACACTTTCGCGTTGCATTATATCACTAATATTATTTAACGGGTCCGCTTGCGACCACGGTTGTTGTAACGCAGCCGAAACGTCAAGCATTAAGTAGTATACATACATATACTACATAATTAATATCGTGTTTAGTCCCGTTAAATAATATTAGAAATACATATTATAATGTGTCCATCTCTCATTCTTTCCATCCAGACGCTTCTATCACACGGCATGCGTCCCCTGGCGTTGGAGGACGGCGGCTGGCTGCGGCCGGTTATGTTCGACCCGAGCTCGCGTATCGCCCGCGACACTGCGTGCCAAATGGTCAAGTCACTCTGTGATTCCTACGAGCGCACTAAAGCGGTGAGTATTTTTAATTATCTTAACATACCTTTGTTTTATATGTTAAACATTTATAAATTGCTGAAATAGCCTGGTCGTGGCATCTAAAATGTTTACGTTGAAAAGGAAAGAATCAAATTGAATCAGCATACTTTAATGTGTAATATTTATTTATTTATTTATTTATTTATTTAGGTACACCAACGACAGTTACAACAATACATACACATTTCAAACACATAAAATTTTGATAATTGTACTGTCACTTTTAGGTATACACCGCTTGCTAATAAAACAGTTGCTGCGCAATTGTAAGGCTACTGTTGTACATAAACTCATAGAGTAAACTATAAAATAATGTAGAAAAAAAAACACACACACACACACAAAACAAAAACATTTACATGTTATTTAAGAGGTCAGTTGCTGTGGCCTTGAATTTAGGTAGGGACATAAAATGAAATATTTTTATTAATCTAATTTTTAACGCATTCCACAGGTGCTGATACTGCTCACCAGCTTCCTACCCGAGGTCGGCACTGCCGGTGAAGCGAGCGAGCAGTTCCTCCAACTATATCAGAGCCTGGCATCCGAAGCGCCGTGGAAGCAGTTCCTGGCCTTGCGCGGCGTGCTGCAGCAGATCGCGGACCTCATGACGAAGGAGATCGAGCAGCTGCATCGACTAGAGGAGACGACACTCACGTCGGATCTGGCACAGGGTACGTATTACATTGCACAGTTGTACTTCTCATCCGAGGTGGGCACCGCTGGTGAAGCGAGCGAGCAGTTCCACCAACTGTATCAAAGCCTGCGCCTGCAGCGCCGTGTAAATGTTATTGATAATATATTTGAGTGTTTACGTTATAACTGGTCCATTGTAATTGAGTATCGATTTGTTACATAAAATAATAACCGATTCAGACACAATAATTATAATAAACTGACTGCATTAGTGTGCCCCAACTATTAAGTCTCCAAAAATTATTTGCGTTGTTTTGGTACATCATATACAGTTTAGTGGGTGTCTTAAGAAGCCACTCTCCCATAGTCCAGTATTTGACCTGCAGGCAGGTCAGCGTAGTGACCATTGGCATAACCCCACCTCATCTGAATGGGACTGCGACAGTATCGCAGTGGAATGCAATGGAATGATGATGTTGTCCAGGATACGCCCTCAAACGCCTTACGGAGCTGCTGGCGATGTTCCTGGAGGAGGGCGGCGCGCGGCGCGCGTACAAGACGAAGCTGGTGGGCGCCGTGCTGGGCGGGTACCTGTCGCTGCGCCGGCTCGTCGTGCAGCGCACGCGCCTCACCGACGACACGCAGGAGAAGCTGCTCGAGCTGCTCGAGGAGATGACCACAGGTAACGGACATTAAATACATTCATTTGGAGTTATTGATAGTGTTAATAAATACCGCGAAACGCGCCGAGAAAAGATGGTGCCCCCAAATAAGAGCTAATCTTTACGTCATAAGAGCGCTGGAAAACAATAGATTGAATAAGTTTTTCGCAAAACTATACCCTGATATTTATATCCTTGTAGAATATCACTAGAAATATGTGTCATTTTGGCCTCTTACTGAAATTTTATGTGCTTTAAAATAAATAATTTTAATTTATTTGAACTTACCTTTAGAAATGCATAGTTAGAAATGTTCACTTATAGTTCAAAGCCGACAAAAAAAAATCTTTTTCATTTATCTTCTTAATTTCTCAATATCTCAACACCTTATAAAATACTAGCGGCCGCCCGCGACTTCGTCCGCGTGGATGTCGGTTTTCATTATACGAATGTTTTTTCCCGCTAACTCCCGTTCCCGTGGGAATTTTGCAATATCCTTTTGCAACTAAGCATCAAGTTTACTAAGGGACCTGCATGCCAAATTTCAAGCGTCTAACTCAAGTAGTTTAGATTTTCCATACAAACTTCCACCCCCTCATTTCGGGGAAGTGGGGGGTTGGAATGGGTCAAAAAGTAGCCTATGTTCTGTCTCAGGGTCTAAAGATTTTCTGTACCAAATTTCATCAAAATCGGTTGCGAGGTTTAAGCGGGAAAGCGTAACAGACAGACAGACAGACAGACAGACAGACAGACAGACAGACAGACAGAGTTACTTTCGCATTTATAATATTAGTTGGGATTTCTGGCTTTAGGTACCGAAGCGGAGACCGCAGAATTCATGTCAGTGTGCATTGAAACGGTTCAAAAATACCCATTGCACGACTACCGTACGCCAGTCTTCATCTTTGAGCGCCTCTGCTCCATCATCTACCCTGAGGAAAACGACGTGGGCGAGTTCTTCCTTACGCTCGAGAAGGATCCACAGCAAGAAGACTTCTTACAGGTAACTTAGCGCCATTATATGCTCACCTTGTAGTGAAGCCGGTACGGGCCGCTTGTCGGTTTATAATTTTGGTTTTGATGATTTTAGTGAAAAAGAAAAACAGTTTACATTAATGATATCATTAAAGGGGTCGTGGTTCGAATCCCTACAGTTAATTTTCTAGCCTTCGTCACTGGCGTCCACCGTGGGGCGACACATTTAATGTCAACAACAAAGTGTACATAAACTACACTTCCACCTGACTACGAATCCAATCCCATAGATCGAATTTTAATATTCTAAACAACCGTCATTGTTCATTAAAATTAAAATAGAGTATATTTAATTTTCAAGAAATATATGTGTGTATGTCGTGATGTTTAGTGCCCCTGTGAAGCCGGGACGAGCCGTATGAAATAGCCGTAGTATTTAATAAAATATTTTTTCCTCGTGTCTAGGGACGAATGTTGGGTAACCCATACTCTTCGCTGGAGCCGGGCATGGGCCCGCTGATGCGCGACGTCAAGAACAAGATCTGTACGGACTGTGAGCTGGTCGCGTTGCTCGAAGACGACAACGGCATGGAGCTGCTTGTCTGCAATAAGATCATGTCGCTGGATTTGCCGGTGAAGGAAGTTTATAAGAAGGTAAATTATCAAAAATAATCCTATTTATGTGTGAGAAATGATTTATGCAACATATACCCATGATTTTGTAAAAGTGACTTTCGCCCTTGCACGGTCTCTGCCTTAGGTGTACGGCACGATGGTTTTATTGCTATTACTCCCAATTTCTTACGTCTTAAACAACTCTAAAGAGTCTATTTTGTTCTTAAAGATATGTGAGGTATATGAATTGGATCCGCACCAAAAAAAAAATCAAGACGTAATGTATGAGAGGTTGTTGAATTTTTTATTTAATCTAGCAAGATTCCATTATTTTATTGGGAAGAATCAGCTTCTTCTGATTACCCGCAGAATAACAATTGATCAACTAATTTGTTTTCCATTATGAAGGTGTGGTGCACATCCGGCGAGGGAGTGGATGCGATGCGCGTCGTGTACCGCATGCGCGGGTTACTCGGCGACGCGACCGAGGAGTTCGTGGAGACGCTCAGCCAGACCAACGCGGAGGCGGTTGACGACGAGCAGGTCTACCGCATGGCGAACGTGCTGGCCGATTGCGGTAAGTAGTTAGCAATAATTTTGCTATTGTATTTTGCTATCTAAAGAATTAGTATGTTAATTATGTTACTTTTTTGACTTGTAGCAGATCCCGCGAAATTATTTATCTGTTTGCGCCAGGGTTCGTTTTTTAAACAGTTCGTGGGTTTTGTCACGTTCTGTTAGGTCAAAATGCATCCGTCACTGCCATACGTACATGACGTGCGAGAAACGTGTCAGGGACGGGCGCGCCCGTGATTGTCGAGTGTGACGAATGTGTGTGTGTGTGCAGGCGGGCTGGAGGTGATGCTGGCGCGGCTGGCGGCCATCCAGCGCGTGGGCGGCGCGCGGGCGCTGTGCTCGACGCTGCTGCGGCTGCTGGGGCTGTGCGCGCGCGTGCGGCGCTGCGTGCGCGTGCTGACGCGCGCCGACACGCGCGCGCTGCCCACGCTGCTGCACGCGCTCAGCCTGGCCGCCGGCGAGGAGAAGGACATGCCGCAGGCGCACCTCGTGTACCAGCTGCTGGAGGTACGGTCCCGCACGCGCTGTGCTCGATGCTGCTGCACGTGACGACGCTGAGAATTAAGGACGATGTCGATGGCCATCGGCTGCGTGCTTCTTCGGCCGCTTTTATTCAACAATCTACCTTTGCATCACGCTACACAAAAAATATCTTACACTGTCTTCCAGCGGTCTTTTAATGAACCACCTTTTTATTAAAAATACTTTATAACATTTTAATGACTTGTATAATATTTTATAGATCATGGAACGAATCCTGTCGGTTGCGGCGAGTGAAAGTTTGGAATCGTTCTTACAATTCTCACTCACCTTCGGAGGTCCTGAATACGTTCAAGCGCTTCTCAATTGCACTGAATGTCCAGGTAAAAATACTAGCAATTTAATACTTATTCATTTTTGTTATCTTTAATTTTAATTCACGCAAATTTCAAATTAAATTATTATTGTCCTAAGGTATTCGAAGCAACTCAGTGGCCTTAGGACATCTAACCCGCGTCCTGGCAGCTCTAGTCTACGGTAACGATCTCAAGATGGCCATGCTGGTGGACCACTTCAAGCCGGTGCTGGACTTCGACCGACTGGACTCGGAGCAGTGGACGGAGGAGGAGTTCCGCATGGAGCTGTTCTGTGTCCTCTGCGCCAATATAGAGAGGAACTCGATCGGAGGGACGCTCAAGGATTACTTGATTTCGTTGGGCGTGGTTCGTGATGCTCTGGAGTATATTGTGGTAAGTAACATTAACTTCTTGCTGATTTTTGAGACTTCGCGTGCAGATGATCTTTTATTTAAATCTATACTAATATTATAAAGATAAAGAGGAAAGGTTTGATTTTTTGTTTGTTTGTATGAATTGAATAGGCTCCGAAACTACTTGGCAGATTTGAAAAATTCTTTCACTGTTGGAAAGCTACATTCACCCAGAGTAACATAGGCTATATTTTATCCCGATACGGGAAGTAGTTCCCCCGGGACGCGGGTGAAACCGCGTGACGGGCCGCTAGTATAATAATAAAATTACTACCGTCCATAGACATTTGAAACACATTTCACTCCTGTCTAAAAAATATTAGTGTCTTTTGGAGCTGAATTACTTTACCAGTTTTCAGCGGTTGAGCCCGTTTATTATTCATGTAGTATTTTAGGCTTTTATTTTTTTGGTCTGCTTAAGCAATGTTGTACTTAGTCCCGAATCTAGACGAATTACAACATACAATTTTACGAGTCATTGGATAATAAACTCTGCGTGATGACTGACGATAGTAATATGTATCTTGTTGTGGTAGAAACACGCGCCGTGCGTGAAGCCGACGCTGGTGTGCACGGACTCGGACGAGCTGAAAGAGTTCATCAGCCGGCCCGCGCTCAAGTACATCCTGCGGTTCCTCACCGGGCTGGCAGCTGACCACGAACCAACTCAGGTGAGTTATATGCCGGCGGAATAATAAAGAACTGTACGAAATGTCCTATTGAGCTTGTTAAGAAGGGCAAATAAATATTCATAAGTCGTAAGTACGCCTACCGCATTCGTACTTGCGCCTGCGCACTGCCCGTGCCTTCATACTTGAACAAGCACGTACATTTAAACACAGTAGCGGTTTTAGGGTAGGGCGCGGTTTGGCGATGGCTCGGGGCCCAGATTAAAGGGGCGCCACGGGTGCCTCTGACATCCTTATAGTTCGAGTTTACTTGGTCAAAGAGGGTGCCATAGAAATCGCACCGGCACTGTTGTAACTTGTATAAAGTATCCAATTTAGGAGTATAAATTACTATTACTTTTGTGTCATATTTTTGTTATGCACTAAAGTATCAATAAATAAAGTAATGAGAGAGTTGCCACCGGCCCTTAATACTAAATCAAAGTAAGCGTTCAGACATCTTTACTTACTTTGTGTGTTCCAGATGCTAGTATGCGAGAAAGTCATCCCCATCGTGCACAGACTGGAGCAGGTCTCGTCGGGCGAGCACGTGGGCTCGCTGGCCGAGAACCTGCTCGAGGCGCTGCGCTCGCAGCCGCAGTGCGCCGCCAAGGTGCAGCAAGTGCGCGACTTCACCCGACAGGTATGTTGGCAATACTGTACTTTGCTGTGGTGTAAGAAAGTGATTATGGGCGGTTGCTAATCATAAGAAATACTCCAAAGTATTATAGAACCTGGCAAACTTCTTGAGTATCAGCTGATGTAGTTTGGTTACATAGCGAGAAAAGACGGTAGTAACCTAGAAAAGCTAGTTGTGACTCGTAAAGTTGGCGGCTAAAGGCCGCGTGGGGCAGCGATACGTTGGTCTTATCAGATCCACATCGCACTCGACTCCATTCTATACAACGCCCTGCATACAGCCGAGGACAGGAGTGGATGGAGGATGATCGTTCGAGACCGAGTGCTGCTGAAGGGTGAGGGTCACGACTCTCATTCCTGAGGAATACGACGCAAGGAGGGGGAGGGGTTTGCGCAATTGCGCATATGCACGTAAGAACCAATGGCACGTAATTATAAACGGCAGCTGTCGAAACAAGGACACATATCCATTGGTACCCGGGGCGATAGTCGCCTGGCGAACAAATGGCTCGATGGGAAACAGCAAAAAGCTACTTACCGCCTGATTCCCGATAGCACCAAAACCACTTTTACTCATCAAACGAGTTTCTCCGGCTATTTAACAATATCCATTTCAAGCCTATTGCTGTTTGCATTATATATCATTTACGTGTATGTAACAGGAGAAGAAGCGCCTCGCGATGGCGGTGCGGGAGCGGCAGCTGGGCGCGCTGGGCATGCGCAGCAACGAGCGCGGCCAGGTGACGGCGCAGTGCTCGCTCACGCAGCAGGTGGCCGACCTGGCCGAGGAGGCGGGCGCCGTCTGCTGCATCTGCCGCGAGGGGTACAAGTACCAGCCGACCAAGGTGAGCTAGCGATGCAAACGTAGATGATTTGTACGGTTTACGGTTGTTTAATAGACTTAGGTATTAGCCGTGGCCTTATAATCTATATCTATAAAACTCAAAGGTGACTGACTGACTGACTGACTGATTACATAGTGATCTATCTATCAACGCACAGCCCAAACCACTGGACGGAACGGGCTGAAATTTGGTATGCAGGTAGATGTTATGACGTAGGCATCCGCTAAGAAAGGATTTTGATTAATTCAACCCCCAAGGGGGTAAAATAGGGGATGAACGGTAGTATGAAACTTGGTCAATTTTGATCCTATCGGGCTGATATTTTGCATATATAAAGCTACTATGACGTAGACATCTCCTAAGTAATCATATTGATAAATTTTAACCCCCAAGGGGGTAAAATAGGGGATGAACTTTAGTGTGAAACTTTGTCAATTTTAAACCAATCGGGCTGAGACTTTTATTCTTAAAGCTACTATGACGTAGGCATCGCCTAAGCAATCATATTGATAATTTCTATCCCCAAGGGGGTCAAAAAGGGGATGAACGTTAGTATGAAACTTTGTAATTTTTTAACCGATCGGGCTGAGACTTTTCGTTCATAAAGATAAATGACGCAGGCATCCCCTTTTAAAGATTATTTAAAAAATCCTACCCTAACGGGAAAAATAGGTGATAAAGAAACCGTAATCCACGCGGACGAAGTCGCGGGCGCCCGCTAGTTCGTATATAATTTAAAGGAAGAACGGAAGCACCTGAAAGCTGAAATTTAGACATTAAGGAAGCCTATCTGCGTGCTAAAATTAGCAGAGATACTTTTACTGGCACACTGGTTTTTCGTTAAGAGGGTCGCAACAGGATCTACCAAGAAAGAATGTCGAATCATCATGACAAAGTTTATTAAAACTCGTTTTCGCATAAAATTTTTCCTTATTGACTAAGTGTCAAAAACCAATGAAGAAATAAGTATTCAGAATAATGAAACCCCCCAGCCCATCTTTTTCACTTTTGCATAATTATAATCGTGACCAAATAATTTCTCCGTGATTTCCTTAATCATTTATTCTAAGTGAAACTGTACTTGTCGACAGGTGCTAGGTATCTACACGTTCACGAAGCGGTGCCCGGTGGAGGAGTTCGAGGTGCGCGCGCGCAAGACGCTCGGCTACACGACCGTGTCGCACTACAACATCGTGCACGTCGAGTGCCACATGGCCGCCGTGAGACTCGCTAGGGCCAGGTACGTGTATGATGTTACATTATGAGTTCGAGGTGCGCGCGCGCAAGACGCTCGGCTACACGACCGTGTCGCACTACAACATCGTGCACGTCGAGTGCCACATGGCCGCCGTGAGACTCGCTAGGGCCAGGTACGTGTATGATGTTACATTATGAGTTCGAGGTGCGCGCGCGCAAGACGCTCGGCTACACGACCGTGTCGCACTACAACATCGTGCACGTCGAGTGCCACATGGCCGCCGTGAGACTCGCTAGGGCCAGGTACGTTGATGTTACATTATGAGTTCGAGGAGCGCGCGCGCAAGACGCTCGGCTACACGACCGTGTCGCACTACAACATCGTGCACGTCGAGTGCCACATGGCCGCCGTGAGACTCGCTAGGGCCAGGTACGTGTATGATGTTACATTATGAGTTCGAGGTGCGCGCGCGCAAGACGCTCGGCTACACGACCGTGTCGCACTACAACATCGTGCACGTCGAGTGCCACATGGCCGCCGTGAGACTCGCTAGGGCCAGGTACGTTGATGTTACATTATGAGTTCGAGGTGCGCGCGCGCAAGACGCTCGGCTACACGACCGTGTCGCACTACAACATCGTGCACGTCGAGTGCCACATGGCCGCCGTGAGACTCGCTAGGGCCAGGTACGTGTATGATGTTACATTATGAGTTCGAGGTGCGCGCGCGCAAGACGCTCGGCTACACGACCGTGTCGCACTACAACATCGTGCACGTCGAGTGCCACATGGCCGCCGTGAGACTCGCTAGGGCCAGGTACGTGTATGATGTTACATTATGAGTTCGAGGTGCGCGCGCGCAAGACGCTCGGCTACACGACCGTGTCGCACTACAACATCGTGCACGTCGAGTGCCACATGGCCGCCGTGAGACTCGCTAGGGCCAGGTACGTGTATGATGTTACATTATGAGTTCGAGGTGCGCGCGCGCAAGACGCTCGGCTACACGACCGTGTCGCACTACAACATCGTGCACGTCGAGTGCCACATGGCCGCCGTGAGACTCGCTAGGGCCAGGTACGTTGATGTTACATTATGAGTTCGAGGAGCGCGCGCGCAAGACGCTCGGCTACACGACCGTGTCGCACTACAACATCGTGCACGTCGAGTGCCACATGGCCGCCGTGAGACTCGCTAGGGCCAGGTACGTGTATGATGTTACATTATGAGTTCGAGGTGCGCGCGCGCAAGACGCTCGGCTACACGACCGTGTCGCACTACAACATCGTGCACGTCGAGTGCCACATGGCCGCCGTGAGACTCGCTAGGGCCAGGTACGTTGATGTTACATTATGAGTTCGAGGTGCGCGCGCGCAAGACGCTCGGCTACACGACCGTGTCGCACTACAACATCGTGCACGTCGAGTGCCACATGGCCGCCGTGAGACTCGCTAGGGCCAGGTACGTGTATGATGTTACATTATGAGTTCGAGGTGCGCGCGCGCAAGACGCTCGGCTACACGACCGTGTCGCACTACAACATCGTGCACGTCGAGTGTCACATGGCCGCCGTGAGACTCGCTAGGGCCAGGTACGTTGATGTTACATTATGAGTTCGAGGAGCGCGCGCGCAAGACGCTCGGCTACACGACCGTGTCGCACTACAACATCGTGCACGTCGAGTGCCACATGGCCGCCGTGAGACACATCATAGAACCTCTGCACTTCTATGATGTGGTAATGAGATCGCAAATACAAAAACAGAAAATAAAATCATTATTAAAACTATAAACAAAGAAAAAGACCTTAGGTGGCTCACGCGATGATATGACCATTAAGCTATCAAGACCGTTAGTGGGCCTGACGAAATTCTCGTTGTTATTTGCTTAACGCTCAATGCTGTGAAAAAAAAAGTATCAAAATCAGTTCAACGATTTTAGAATGTAAAAAGTTGCTTGTAATTATTCGCCACAATACAATAAAATCACTTCCAAAGCTTATTTAATCGAGTGGCTTCTAAGAAGTCAGCTTGTCCCGTACTCCGAATAAAGTGGAGCGTAGTGACACTGCCCAAAGTACAACTCGCTCAAATACTATTTATGTTTGTGACAGGGATGAGTGGGAGAGCGCCGCGCTTCAAAACGCGTCGACCCGTTGCAACGGCTTGCTGCCGCTGTGGGGACCGCACGTGCCCGAGTCTGCCTTCGCCAGCTGCCTCGCTAGGCACACCACCTACTTGCAGGTTTGTTTCTAGACTAAAAATATACATATTTTGTGCAGTTTCATTTTGCGCGCTTTGTGCGTTCAGTTCGCCATATTGGCCACCACCGTTGGCGACACGATTTTTTTAACTCGATTGAACTAATTTTTCGGCAACCAATACCTTGTCAGACAGATACACAAGGGAACATTTCGTCTCGCAACATAACGCGCAACACTCGATCTACGTGACGCTGGGACGCGTCACACGTCCCGGACGAGCATTGCAGCCGTCTTATCTCTCAACATTTCAAGTAGCATTTACGTGGCGCGAGACATGTTGCCTTTTCGTTGGTGGCTAGTGTTTAAAGAAAGTCGCAATTATTTTGGCCCCGTGATTCTTTTGCTTTGTTGAAGAGCGCCCCCTAGCGTATCCGTACATTTAATCGGAGCATGTATTGCAGGAATGTACAGGGCACCGCGACATCGGGCACACGTGCACGCTGCACGACCTGAAGCTGCTGCTGGTGCGGTTCGCGCGCGGGCGCACGTTCCACGACGACACGGGCGGCGGCGGCCCGCTGTCCAACATGCAGCTGCTGCCCGCCATCGTGCACATGGCGCTCTACGTCATCAACACGTGAGTACTGCACCTCGTCGTATACATAGACTCTTATGTCAAAAGTAAAGTTGATATTTTAATGTGTTTGTATACGCTCATGACTGTGCACGGTGCTGGAGTGCACCGAGCACCCCGACATCAGTCGCGCGTTCCATGACGACACAGGCATTGAGTAGTGCCGGCCTATAGAATTACCATCTCTTCCTTTGTGTGTCGTAAGAAGTGACTAAGTAATATTTAGCAGCTTAGGGCGGCAGCGTTCCCCTGTTTTATTGTAAAACTTACTGGGGTCACCAAACCGCCTGCCCAGCGTGCTGAATGTGAGTTTAATCCCCCACCTGGACAAGGTCTATGTCTAAAACATGACACGATGATGAATAATGAGATATATCTTAATTTAGTTGTCACGTACGTCTATCTTAGAGTTAATATTAACTACAGCTACTAACATTATCTTTGACATCTTGTTGTCAGGTCCCGCGTGGCGACGCGCGAGATGGGCCTGCTGGAGGCGGCGCAGGCGTGGGCGCCGGCGCGCGTGCTGGAGTCGGCGCACGACGCCGAGGGGCCGCTCTACTACACCACGCTCATGCTCATGCTCTACCCGCACGCCAAGTAAGTGCTAACTGAGAATATATGAAAATGAACAGGAAAGAAAGTCAAATAATTTATTCTTGCATAGAATATTATGTCGATGTTTTTTTTAAATATTTCAGATTCGAACAATAAATACCGTCTACTTACTATGTGGACCGTTTCTTTTTCTATTTCAAAATACGATCTTTTCAGTTGCTGTAAATAAAAGCACGCTTGAACTTACTAAGTTAATACATTTTAGTCCCAGCCTATAAAAAAAGAAAAAAACGCGAAAAAGAATTCAATATCGTGCAGTAAAGTTTACATAAATAAATCCCCAATATTTTGTTACTCACGCAACCTCTTATGTATCTCCTGACAGATGGCGCGCAGTCCGCGTGGAGACGCTCAAGCGCATGCTGATAATCGCTCAAGCGCGCGCTGTGGCTCCGGGCGGACCCGCGCTGCGCACGCTTACAGCGGAACAGAGGGCGCCTCGTGCATGGGCGGATTACAAGCCTTATGCAATCTTCGTCGCCCTTATAGACCAGCTCTATAACGTCATGTTCAAGGTAAGGCTGGTTTATACTTTACTTTAACTGGATTTTAATATTATCGATGAAATTTGCGATAAGAAATGATGAAATAATAATGTCGCATGTTCGATTAATGATGATTAAGCAATATGAAAAATCCGCTAGATAGCAGTAGGTAGGCGTAGGGTCGTACTGGTATGTGATTTGCGAATTTTGATATGACATCGACAGATATGTAAAAATTCACCAATGACATATGTAGCAGTTAGACCTCACGCCTACGTATTGCCATCTAGCTGATGTCAATCGCAAACACCCTCATTAACACAGCAAAGTATGTCGCTTGCAGTTTCTGCAGCTCGTAATTGCCGCCAAACAACCTCTACTCGTTTATTGTAGCAAAAAAAACCTAAATAACTTTCTTTGTCAACGCCAAGGCACTAAATGAATTTCCTCATCTCAAACCAGAACGTGAACGCGACAACCGTCGAGCAGTGGCCGGTGAAGCTCGCCGAGTACATCCGTCACAACGACGAGGCGAACGCTAAAGCGGCCGAGCGCATCGTGACGACGCTCACGGACGAGCTGCTGCCGTGCGCGTCGCTGGCGGAGTTCTGCGACGCGGCCGGGCTGCTGGCCGACGTGCCCGAGCCCGACGCTTTCCTGCAGGCCGCGCTCGACGCGCTGCCCTGAGGCCCGCGCCCGCCCGCACACTGCCTCGGATACCACGGATGCATGGCTAGTTAACCACCTACTTCTATACTGTTCGTGGACGTGCTGACTCCAACTATACGTGCACGCTCGTATGCAGGATCGTACATTTACACCGTTGTCTTTTGCTTTTGCATTTGTTGTAACCGTAATCCGGGCAAATTGCTCTTCATATGATAAATGTACCACAAATCACTATGTGATTCGTTTTTGAAATCAGGCATATTTGGCATCATTTTCTCTCTTTCATTGTAGGATAGTTCCATATGAACTTTCATATTTTGCTTTACATCTATTCAAAGTACTTCCTTTATGGAAATACATTGAATAAGCGTCATAACAATTATTATAGTCGGGAATAACCAACCCAAAAATGTTCATCTATTTTGTCTAGCTTATCACAATCATACTACACACGCACTATGCCACTTTCGGTTTCACTCCAACCAAAATCGTACTAAATCGTACGTTCCTGCATCAATGTCACCATTCACACTCGTCAGCATGTCAACGAACTCGCCCACACTGTTGTAGCGCTCGTGCGTTCTGAATAGCGCGCGCTAGAACACGTCGCCATTGTTTGAAATAGCCCAATTTGTCAAATCAGTCCGCGAGGCCCGAGACGAACCGTCGACATCCCTTTCACAGCCGGGTCAAGGCCCGGTGAATAAATAATCCACATTAATAAATGTCACTAGATGTCTAAATTAAATTCAATAGATAAGTACTGATACTATTCTATGTTTGACTCCACGTATTCTTGTATTCGATGCTTGAAATGTATTCGCTTTCAATTTGATTTATTAAATAAATAGTTTTTGCTTTCTATTTTGTCTCTTATTTGTATTGGTTAACGAAATCTGAAATAACTAATATCTGAATATGATGGTAGAGAGCTTAACTTGTCGCCAATATTTTATATATAACTTTCATGATACTGGTAATATTTATAATCTTCGTTTTAAAATAATATTGGCCCTTTTTTCAGTTAAATATGAGCCTGTAAAAACATTTTTTTAACCTTTTGAACGCTAGGCGCTTTTTAAACTTATCGTTTAAAACACGATTGCATCGTGTCCTGATTTAACGTTTCTAGTTTATCTTTTCATCATCTCTAAGAAAAAACCATGGATGTCGTATTAGCCAACCCTGCGCAGGTGATATGTCGCGAACGATTAGCGGTGGAAGTCACGGCGCTTTCGCAACATCACAGATAGCTCGCTGCCGGTCGTGCGCTTTATACGTGTCAATGTTAAACGCAGCGTGTGACACTTTTGACGTACCATCAATTTATGTGCGAGCTTTTGTTGAATATGTCGATCAAGTGAAATGTTGTTTTTTTTCATATTCATCGGTTGTGATTGATGTACGTAACGTCATCGTTAGATTTAACGGGCGGGGTTACCTTTGGTTGTACCGATATTATTGACTATTTGGCTGCGTCTATTTATTTGAGTTACCTGAGTGTAATAATCGATCCGTCGCAGGCTGTAGCTAAATCAAAATATACTTTATTTACGTAGGCCACAGTTAGGCACTTATAGATCGTCAATATCACAAAAATTGTCTAGGGCGGCAGATATTGGTCTTACATCTGCAGCCTAGATATTAATAAACGGTATAAGTGCTAATGCCCGGATACCAGCTTAGGCACACATAAGATTATACTTGCAAATGAACAATGCTGCAAATGTTACGATTAAATTAGTGTGACAATTCAGAGCAATGGGTGGCGGGCTTATTACATGCACTTGCTCAATGGTGACATGCAGGTAATATAATTTGGATAAAGGTTAATGTTGTTACGCCTGTCTCAAGTCATTCATTTATGCATTGCAAGGATTGTCACATCCATTGTTTTAATGTAGGTATTATAAAGTTCTACTTAACAGGCCAAGATCAGACCGTATGCTTAGTGAATGGTAACATTTTTACTTTGAAAATCATTATGTAATCATATTACGAGTATAGCACGTAAAAGAACCGAACTATAAATGTTCGAAATAACAAAGCATCATAAACTTGCGAAGGTATTATTTTATTCGCGTAAAAAAAAATATGTACAATAGAAAGTCACACCACCACTTTTTAACCCTACAAGGCTCAATTTTTTTTTAGTTCGTGGCAAAAATATATTATTTGTAAATGGTGATCAGAAGCTTAGAAAAAATAATAAAAAAAATATTAAATCCATATTTTAGGAAAAAAACAACTTTTTATTTCAGTTCCACATACGGTACACTGAGCCTTAACTATATTTTTTGGTATTAAACTAATACAATTTGAATTGTTATGGAATAGTTACCTTTTTAAATTTTTAGACAAATATTTACAAGAAAATTAAATAATTATTTATATTTTAGTTTTTATAATTAGAATAATTCCCTTTTTCATATTTTTTATTATTAAATTATTTACTTAATACAATTAATATATGTATTTATTTAGGCAAAGTTCTACGTGCCATTTTTAGCAAGATATGAGTGATTTTCGTTTGCGACCAGGATATTTTCATCGTTGTCTTGTTTCAGTCACAGAACTAGGTAATATTCTAGATCTAGGACCGATTACATAGTCAATGATCGTCTTGGTGCCCGAAATTGTGTTATGGTACAGTAGTCGTCCCTGAAGTCATTCCTGATGTACTAGGCTCATCTTCCTAGCGTTTATCCCGTTTCTGTGTCGGGGTCCGCTTTGACCATCATCCAGGAGTTGGCGAGTCTGGTTATAACAGTGAAGTGTCTGCCACCAGACCTTCGTAACCCTTAGAGGGGAACCAGACAAAAAAATCGGATCATGATTACACATTCAGTTCTAACTGAAATAAATTCAGAAACTATCTGAGAGTGCAGGTTTCCTTACAGTGTTTTCGATCACCGTCCAGCTAAGGTCACAAATCATCACATAGGTTTTCGGAAAATCCTGATTTTTGTACCCGTCTTCGAACCATGGCCCTCACGTATGTGAGGCGCGGTCCTTGCCACTAGGCCACCATTATTCCTTCTACTACTTCTCGTACTAGGCTGAGAGTCTGCTATTCTGTTCTTCGCGACATTCCTCCTCCTCCTTGAGTCGTATTCCTCATACCTGAGGGTCTCGTGATCATTGTAGGAAATGAAACACACAACAACTCTCATAGCAAATTCGATAGAGTGGTTTGCCATTCTCTTCTCCATTTCACACACTTTCTTGCAGTGTGCAGGTTTCCTCACGATGTTTTCCTTCACAATACAGCTGGTATGAAAATTTAGCGACATAATCTGCAATAAAATCAAAGTATTCATAAAGTAAGTTATTGTTAGTACGTGTAAGAAAAACTCAAACTAAAGCTCAACGTACCGTATGTGGAACACAGATAAAAATATGATTTTCTCATACATTTGCTATTGTAACATAAAAAACATCTTACCTCTGCAAAATATACACATCTTTACACCACACAGAATTTTTTTAGAGCAAAAACTGTTTGATTTCTATTTTTATTTTATTTTTTAATTCAACCAAACGTCGAAATTATCACTTTCACCCAAATTTCACACCGAATGCTCTATTACATAAAAACAAACGACGTGTTTAGGTCAAAATTTGTATTACTACGTTGCTAAATGTCACAAGCTTCTAATAAGATGACAAAAGAGCCGCTACTCCTAATTAAATAGCCATAGGAACGATTTAATTTCGTGTTCCACATATGGAACCAGGTGCCTTGTAGGGTAAATTATGTGAAAAAAAACTAAATTTTGTGGAACTTACATACCATAGGTTGGTATGTTCCTGACCCTTAGGAGGAAAAACATTGAAATAAAACAATTTAATTATTTGACAAATATATTTATTCTTACTTTATAATTTCGTTAGCATGCTCGTATTTCGCTTATCATCACATTGTTAATCTCTTGTAGGTACATTCGCTAACAGGCACTCGATCATAAACATTGTTTATTTTATTTTATATTTTTACACAACGTTAAAGAAACTTATAATACTTTATTCACATAATATAAATAGACTTAGGTAATACTTTTGTATAAACCCTAATTTAACTTAAATAGATTAATGCATTTTCTGTAGGTATAGGCGAAATTGAATTGTGTGACTACTTCAAGCGCTTTATTCATTGATCTTATTAAGAAATAAGACATTCTTGCAAAGATGCAAGAATTTTATAGAAACACAATTGAATATAACCTAACAGATATGAATCAATACTGAAATAGACATTAAGTTTGAAAATAATTTTCCTCCTCGAAAATGGCTTTGGATTTTATTCATTTTGCAACATTTATGCAGTCACTAAAACAAATTAACAACTATAAACTCATTGATGGAGACATTTTAAAATCTTGCTTTGATAATTGTGTAGGTACTATATTAAACACAAAAAATGTGTAGATAATGTGGTCTACTTTTGATCTGCAAGTTGTGCTTAACAGTGAATAGATTTTTTATCTTTTGTTCCTTTCGAAATAAAATTCTTCTGAAGATCTCTCCATCACGAGTTTATGTCAAGAACTCTCAAATCAGAGATATAAATTAACCCCAATATAATAAATACAAACATCTCGTCTCGTCGTTTTCGTCAACTAAACGCGGACGGAGATGTTGCAGCTTAGAGTATAAGCAATGATATTTTATACTACAAAATACATCTTCATTATTTGCATTATCATTTGCGGTTTTATACAAACGCAGATTGCATTATCACCAATCTTCGATAGATCGATTTTAAGTCGTCTTTTGTTTTTATAACTAAATAAAGTTTCGCCTGGAAATAGTTCGTTCGGTGATGGACATGTTTTATAGTATAAAAAACCACTGATCGTAAGGCACGTTTGCGGTGAGTAAGTCGAGTCTAGAAGTCGTAGGATCCGCTCTCGCCGTCTTTGCTGAGGCGGAAGACGAACCTGTAGAGGCCGCCGGCGATGACTCCGCCGACCAGAGGACCCACCCAGTACACCTGGAACATACAGGTTTTATTTAATCTTCATCTCCTAATTTAGAGTTCACCTCAGCTAGCCGCGTGTTCTTGATCACTTTCGAGCAGCATTTGGCAAGCAGAGAGCATGTCAAGATAAAGACCTTGCAATCTGATTATCCTGCGTTGCGTTATATTATAAACGCTGGTAATTTATCAAGTAAAACAGTGAGATAAAAAAGAAGTATGCACTTGTAGCTAGGCCAATTAATTATACACATCGATCACAAATAAGGATTAGTTTCGACCAAAAACTGATTAGGATTTATTATAATCCCTGACTTTTTAGAATTTTTAGCAATGTCCATCCAATGACATTGCTAAAATTATTTATTGAGTAATGTTCAAGAAAGTTGATTTTCTAAATAACTTACCCATTGAGAAGTCCAGTCGCCGGCGACGAGTGCGGGTCCGAAGGAACGAGCCGGGTTCATACTTGATCCAGTGAATGGAATCTGTCGGACAAACAAATTGAAAAAATAACAAGCCGTTTTTCGACCATAACGGCCTATTCTACGATCAGCAAGGTACGCAGGATATATTATATTATAGTGTACAAGTGAAAGCGCAAACACAGGTGCATTCCCTATTCCTTACTCTCATAGTTCGATGGGACGGCAATCTGACACGACCGTAGTGAGAGGTCCAACGGGTTCGGAAGGCACGTGAAGCCGTTAAAATTTTAAAAATTGAAGTTACGGAAAGACCTATGGACATGGACCATGGTCTGGCTGTATCCTAGTTTGGTAAAGCAACAAAGAGCTTCGTAGTCTAGTGGAAAATCCTAGCTTAGTTCGTTTGGTTTGATAGCGAAAGGCTCAGTAACCTCGTAAAAATACCGCTTCCTCACCTCTGGATTAGCAAGCATATGTATGCTGAATAAACGTCGTAAGGAAGACAATCGCAAACCTCTCCATAACAACTGTCAAGAGAGTTGTTGATTTGTGTCTGTTTCACACAATGATTAATCAGTATTCCTATTAAAAGAGGACAAGTTGACTTACAACAGCGGCGTGGCAGGCTGTGATGGTGAGGCCGATGGCGAGCGGCGCGGAGCCCTTGACGTCGCTGCGGTTGCCGTCGCACACGCCCTGCACCACCATCACCAACAGGAACGTGATGAGCGCCTCCACAAGCACAGCCTAGAAATTAACATTGGCCTTTTTACTTACATACAGTATTTTTTAAATTAGATTTTAACACTGCATCAAGTCCATAAGGTTCAACTTAATGTTGGAATGGAACTATTTTGTGTGTATTCGTTAAAGGTTCAAATAATGGCTTGCCTTACTAAAGTGAGATTTGTGCTGTTTTAAGATACACCACCTTACCGCGGATACGATCAGATCGAAAGCACGTATTACCTAGGTAATGATATTTCTATACTTTTTTGTTTGTTTATAATATGATATCTATATCATAGATATCTTCAATTAACATTATAGATACTCACCTGAGGGTCAGTGACATTGTTTCCGGGCAGGGTCAGTCCTAGTCCAGGTTGTGCTGATGTGGGGATGGCCAGCTGCAGAAAAAACAAGTGTTAATTAAAAATTATATCACTAACTAGCGGCCGCCCGCGATTTCGTCCCTGTGCATTTCGTTTTCCGCACACATAGTGTTATTATAGTTCAAAGCCTTCCTCGACAAATAGACTATCAAACACAAAATATTTTTACTAAACAGCTTATGGAACTGTAGCAATTAACTAATAAACTTAAAAAAAATGCTTTCATAATACGTCGATTGTCAAATGCCTAAAAAATAGGCATGTATTTAGACACATTAATAAAATCGAAATTGAAGACTGGTAAAGAATGAGATCTATAACGACTTAACCGCGATAGATTCATACAAATGTTTGTACAATGGCAATGGATCACTTGTAATGTCTCGTACTATACGATAATCGTGGGAACACGTTGCTAGCGGTTTATGAATACACTGCGGTTATTTAATCTAAGTATTGTATGGGAAAGCAGTTCTCATTTAAAAACGCATGGAAAGTCGAGGGAAAAGTGAGGGAAAATATCAAAGCAATTTACTTTTACATCAGTTGAGATTGCGTAAGTAATATAAGTATTTTACCCTTTTCGTTACAAAGCTGGTTTTTGGATTAATAACCACGCTTGCCAAATGAGGATTGTTGATCACAAACTCGGCTGTGTTTGGAAAAACCGACACAAAGTTGAGAATAGGTAAGTAAATTAAAACAACAAAGGAGGCGTCCGTTTGTGAAATTAATATAACTTTGATAGATTATGGCTGGCCTTCATAAACTATCGGTTGAACTTAATAAATACTTAGTACTCCCAGATTGAATTTCGTAAATTATTTAATAACGCATCGCGAATATGTAACATGTAGTCTAGTATCACGTACTAAGTATAAAGGTAACCTGCTTTAAATGGTAATTAAATTTTAAACCTATTACAATTTATTATTAATAATCACAGCTCTACCTCACGAATTATTAAAATATTATGATCTGTCAGTTTGCAATGAGATTAGATTCTTATCTAAATAATACAGGTTGCATCGATTCATTGATATAAAAATATTTAATTTAGTGCAACCGAAAGCAGTTCTTTCAGCTCTGCAAATATTATTTTCATAGTTATAATAAAATATCAACAAGTCTTAATCATAATTAATTTATTTACAAAGACTTTCTTACGAATGGAATAGACTGTAAGTACTTAATTATCGCTAGGATTAAGTTCGCCGAAGAACTGACAAAGTTAATACGTTTATAGTACCTACATATAAGTTTAGAGACGAACTTCTTAGCTATCCATGGATTCTACGTGCGGGTGCCGGGTCCATCGCGTGGAACAGAGAGGAATAACTATAAATGTCGAGAATATTTTATATCAAACCTTTTTCACAGATTATAATTCAACCTCATCATAACTTGTGAATTTCGTACTTAACAAGCTAATTTGAAGTACCTACATAATATAATATTAAATATACTACGTATAACCTTTCTACAGTACCTACATACTAGATTGAAATAATGAGTCACATTTCCATTAAGCACGCTAGATTATCATGACGTAATGACGACTTAAGTTTAAAACTAATGTGTTAATTAATCTTTAGATCACAATATGCTCTCGCGTGACCTCTAGCGGACTCTGTAAAAACGCAATCCGTCACAGGTGGATCTGAGCCAAGCTCGTTGATTGAAGACAACGGCGAAGGTTGGCTCCAGTTCACTCCTCTATTCTAAAGCATCAGTGTCAGGGTGAGCGAGACACTTTTTAGAGCTCGTGCAGGGCTGGTGTGATTGGAAAAAAATGTAATGTGTTTTAATAACATTTTCATAAGTAAGTATTAGATGTTCATGTAAAGATACACGAACTGCAAATGCCTAGTAAAAATAACTTATCCATACGTCCGTACTTGTTTCATATTAAAAAAATCTGCGAAATAAACCTACTCATCGTATCAGTATTGTAGGTACTTCCAAGTTAATTAACAAAAATAACCAACGAAAAAGCAAAATACACTGAATAAATTATGTAATTGTTGAGTACATTTATGATACGTACTTTGGTTTCTCAATATTAAATCATTTTAATGAGTCCACCTTTGAGTCGGCCTCAGATTTATTCCGTAATCTGAAGAGTCAGCCCTATTATAGTCGAGTATGTGACATGTGAATATGGCGGTTAGAATGTCGCCGGGAAACCTTTACGCCTTATTAGTGCAGGAAATTATCGAGCGGCGTGAGGATGAGTCCTTTAAAGGGCATAATAAACTGTTAATGACACCGCAGTAATACACAAATTTATATAACACCTAGTAGGTCCAGAATAATGTTAACTCAAGTTATGTAATTCGGTATACGAAGCCGAATTTCATAATGGAACTGGCATTTTCACCAAAGCATTGTGTCAATCTTGTCAGGATTGGAAAAAAATAAAAGAATATGGACAAACTACATACCTATCGGGATAATTATTTGTTACGAAAGAAAAATAAAAAGGACTGGGTTCAGAATTAAATCCAAACATTTAAAATTCGAACCGAAATCGGAACAAGATTTGTTAATTTGGTACTTTAGGAACAAGTCGTTCGAAAATTAAAATTGAAAACTCGAGGGTATTTTGAGATACTTAACGAGTCTGTGGTCGAGTTTATTATTTCAGTACGGATGTCTTCTTTACGCGTTCAAGTAGTGAATCAGTGAAGTGTTTTTCGAGTTTTAAATTTATTTATCTTTTAGTTCAACATTAATCGTTGGATTGTTCTTATATGCCTTTCATGTCTTTTTATGATAAAAATATAAATAACTTTCCTTGTGATCCGGACTCAAACCGCGGGGTCATTCTGGCATAGTTAATCTGGAGCAGTGTGTGAACAATCAACATAGTTTATTGACGTGCTTAAAATTTACTACGCATGTAGAGTGGTGAGTTGTGTGAGTGAATAACCCGACTTTCCCTATTATATCACGTAAGCCTTATGTGTTACCCTGGTCTATTATGTTATCTGTGCCCTTGTTGTGTTGTTCTGTGCTTCGTGTAGGTACTGACCCTGATGAAGGCAGCCCCGGCGGTCGCTCCGAGCATCTGCACGACGATGTACAGCAGCGCCTTCATCAGCTTGATGTCGCCGGAGAAGAACAGCCCCGCCGTCACCGCCGGGTTGATGTGCCCGCCGGACACGTGGCCGATCGACTGTGGACAAGCAAAGGTAAGATGATTAATGCAATCTGATTTTATTTTATACTTGTAGTTCCTGAAATAAGCGCGTTCAAGTAAACAAACAAACGAACTCTTCAGCTTTATTATGTCAGTAGTATAGATTATGAAGGATCTAATTAAACTATTAAGTTTTTGAATTTTCTAAATGTGCACATTTAGTACTATTAAGCGATCAGTGAAATCGAAATTATTCAAAATTGAAAATGAAACTGTTTTAACATCAGCAATATTTAGGGTGATGTTTACAGGCTCTCTTCTGATGCCAAAATGTTATAAGTTAATATAAACTGTATTGAGGGAAGGAATATTTTAGATTCATTTCATTTGTGCTAACTATTATGAAGGACAGGAAATATTCTAGCTAGGAACACCATTTGGAAAAGTAACAACATGTTCGTTTTCTCCGGCCAAGGATACACATTTTCAAAGTCAATATCATTATTAGTTGAGGCCAACCTCAATCAGATGGAAAATAGATATCTTAGATATCATCAGTGATAGCGCAGTATCAGTTAGTATCTGATAAGGCGAATGATATAATTTGTTAGTTTACCGAGATAAAGATCGCTACGTAAATTAATCGTAATCAGTACAAATTGTAAATCGAAACAAACATCATTAAAAAAATGTGATATAAGATTATCAAGATTAGGGATAAATCATATTTTCATAAGATAGTGGAGCTTGCCCCGTCACACAATATGTTTTACCGGCGCGGCGTTTAATAAATAATCATTATACAGGGTCAAGTCACCCTGTAGTTTCTTCACGTATAAATGCGAATGAACCTCGACGGCTCCCTGTGAATCGTAATACTTTCACGATAAAAACAAGCACATAGTGCACAAAATCAAAGTACGAAGAAAACATAAATCGTACGAAGATAGAATCAAAATTGAGATTGGTAAATCCAATCCAACGCAAACCGCGATATCGTAGAGTTTCTGTAACAAATTCTCGGAAGAAATAAGTAATTACGAAGGTTTGGTTTTGAACTTGAACCAACTCAAGCATATTGATAACTGCCACAAAATTAATTACTTTGCGAACTGTTGCGGAGTTATTATTACTTTAATGATTTCTCACTTATTATTTATTTTTAATAACGCCTCTTGACCCTGAGATGGTCCTGACCTATTAGCGCTCAAATGAACTGTTTAATGGTCGTGGAATTTATTGGCGGTCGTGCGGTTACATTTTGCGAAATGTCAAAGGGGATGCATAGTGCAATTAACGTGCGCGATACTTATCACTTGGTTATGAGTTATGCTTATAAATCTCAATTAGAGGTTCGCGATAGTAACAATGATGGTAATTGAATGTTGGTAATATCTGCGCGATCTAAAGTAAGGCAATAATTGCTGGGCGCGGGTCGTGCGCGCGCGCACGCGGCGACACCGACCTGCGTGACTCATCTGCTCCGCTTGTTATGTCATAGGTCAGACGCGAGCGAGTAATTAAAACAAAGATCTTTTGCATATTGATTCGTGAACCGCACTAAATACGTTTGCAAACCTTGAACTGCCAAACGCGCACTGTTAAATAACAAGATAAGATAAATGCATTAACAATTTTAACTCTAAAGTAACTTATTAAAATAATTGTAGAGAAATCTTACGAGTGAAATCAAGAAAGTAAACAGACCAGTCTCATATACATATTGCCATATAGTAAAGTTAGTTTGCCTGGCTCCTCATGCCTTTCTATTCGAACTTCCTCATTATTTACGCCTAGGCTTTAGCCCATTCAACCGTAGAAGATACCTACAGAGGAATATGAAAATAGTTCGGTTTATTGTTAGACTTCAATAAACCGAACTATTTTCATATTCCTCTGCAAATCGTTTTCCAATCTATCTTTAACCTTGGTCCTTGCAGGCATAAGCTTATTGCTGACACTTTTCGCAATATAATTATGTATGTGTAAAATAAATTTGAAATATTTACTTTATGAACGTGAAATGAGAAACGGAAATACATTCAAGATTCTCGGTCAGCTAGTAATAAATAAATGTGCAACCATTAAGCTTAATCCAGTTCACACGAAATCGTTCGGAACAGGCAATAAATAATACATTTTATATTTCATAATCGCAAAGTTGTTCTAACGATTTGCAAATAAATATAGTTAATATTTGATATCCTTACGATTTATTCGGCCAATGATGTAGGGAGGCTAGCCATCGACCATGACACTGAAGTTAATGAAACTACGGTACGTTTTTATAATCGTCGATGCGTAATTAAAAATATCAAACTAGTTGTGAGTCACGAGCTAATTAATTGATTTTATAATTTAAATTTGGCTTCCTTATATCATATTATGTCACAGGTGGGTGACCCTTCGCAGTAGCTAAGTAATGGCCGATTTATTGATAATGATATGCTTCCTTACATAATTAAGTATCATAATCGATTTTGTTACTTGATGGTCGACCACTTCTGATGAGAATCGTGATGAGTCAGTCATTTCGAAAAAGTTCGGACGAACTTTTCCGAAAGCAAAGAACATGAACTTTTTTAATATAGTATACAAATCATTATTATTTAATTATGTTTATTTAGATGCCTAGTTAGTTCCCAGACATGCCATTTTCAATGTAATATACTCGCGATTGTTGTTATTCTTTAAAAACTAAGTGTGGGCGACGAAAGGAATATTTGCACTAATCCCCTAATTTGTGTCAACTTTGCTGTTGGATAATAATTAATTGTTAGCCAACTCTGGTTACCTAAATCATGATAAAATCTGCAATAACCCTGAGAATTTGTAAGAAAAATACGCATTATACAAACAACAACATACCTACTATGTTCTAGATATTAAGCGTAGCCGGAGATACGGTTCGGCTAAATTCTAGAACGGACTGGCTCACACGTGCGCTTGCGTGTTTTTCTAGAATTAACCGTTCACCAGCCCGAAGGATGTATGTAGGTAGAATACACACTTTAGTACTAGGCCAGTTAAGGGCACTATACTCGTTATGTGGAATTGCAATGTCACAACGATTTTTTCTTGTAAGAGCTATCATGTTTGTTAACATGCGGTGTTCCGCATATTCCGATGATGAAAATAACGTGTGCGTGGACGAATTTATTGGTGGCTAAAACTTTGGTTATCTTTGAAACATATCTAAAATTAGGATGGCACGTCAAGACCCTTGATTTGTGTTGATTTCAATTGTCTATTCGCTGAAATAAGATACTGTAGGTACATTTAAATACAAAAACATTATTTGAAGTTTGACTTATTAATTACTGCAACAATTAAAAACAAACATGTCCAGTTTTGTACAAAGTTCACGTTTGGTATTTTACCGCATAGTGTAAAGTGCCTTTAACGCACAAGGCTGGTGAGACACAAAAAGGCAGCGTTTCACATTGATCTGATTTAAAGCAATTTACGCCCGGAAACCGCTCCCGCGACTGAATTGTCCATGCAAGCCTTCTAATGACGTCTATAACTCTTAATATTATTAATAGCCATCTATTAACACTTATGAATATCTAATTTACGCCTCTGATGCTTTAAAACTATATTTGATTTAGCTTTTCGGCAGCGAATGCATTTTAATGCGCGCGTATTAACATACTCACTATGGAGTGGCAATGCTCTGTTTGGCTCATTTGGTAGTAAAGACCTAGAGTAGAAGCTAAGATAGTAATTGTATTGAACATCATTATTATTTCTAGCTATGGTAATTTATTTGATTATTTGTGTGGCAGTGTGATTTTTCTAAAGGTTTCAAAATATGGCGCATAGCAGTTAAGATGCATTTAATAAAGAGCATCCTTAAATTGATCGTTATCTTAGATCTGGTATTTCTACATTCTTAAATGTCAGGACAAGATCTATTATTGGAAAATTTTGTCTCATATTTAATATAAGTAATTAATGAAATAATGCAATAAAAGAGCAATATTCGAAATATCAGCCAGAAAGCAATTTGTTGCATAATACTCATAATTATTGATTGATCAGGTATTCTTTATTTATATAATCGTGGGAACCTCATCAAACTCCTAATAAATATATTACCTACTAGCGGCCGCCCGCGACTCCGTCCGCGTGGTTTCCGGTTTCCGCAAACGTAGGTATATAATATACCTATAAAGTTCCATACAAACATTAATCCCCTTTTTCATCCCCTGGGGGTGGAACATATAAAAATCCTTTCTAAGGGGATCTTTATGTCATAGTAGCTTTATGCATGCCAAGTCCCAGCCCAATCGGTTTAAAATTGACAAAGTTTCATACAAACATAAATCCCCTTTTTCATCCCCTTGGGGTGGAACATATAAAAATCCTTTCTAAGGGGATATTTATGTCATAGTAGCTTCATGCATGCCAAGTCCCAGCCCTATCGGTTTAAAATTGACAAAGTTTCATACAAACATTAATCCCCTTTTTATCCCCTTGGGGTGGAACATATAAAAATCCTTCCTAAAGGGATCTTTATGTCATAGCAGCTTCATGCATGCCAAGTCCCAGCCCGATCGGTTTAAAATTGACAAAGTTTCATACAAATATTAATCCCCTTTTTCATCCCCTTGGGGTGGAACACATATAAAATCCTTTCTAAGGGTATCTTTATGTTAGTAGCTTCATACATGCCAAGTCCCAGCCCGATCGGTTTAAAATTGACAAAGTTTTATACAAACATTAATCCCCTTTTTCATCCCCTTGGGGTGGAACATATAAAAATCCTTTCTAAGGGGATCTTTATGTCATAGTAGCTTTATGCATGCCAAGTCCCAGCCCGATCAGTTTAAAATTGACAAAGTTTCATACAAACATTAATCCCCTTTTTCATCCCCTTGGGATGGAACATATAAAAATCCTTTCTAAGGGGATCTTTATGACATAGTAGCTTTATGCATGCAAAGTCCCAGCCCAATCGGTTCAAAATTGACAAAGTTTCATACAAACATTAATCCCCTTTTTCATCCCATTGGGATAAAATAATAGATATATACTATAGCCTATAACCTTCCTCGCAAAATACACTATCCAACACAAAAAGAATTTTTCAAATCGGACCAGTAGTTCCTGAGATTAGCGCGTTCAAACAAACAAACAAACAAACAAACAAACTCTTCAGCTTTATATATTAGTATAGATGTATTTACTAAAGTAGTACCTATGAATGATACGGAAAGATCTAGAAAACACATCTTATGTATTCATGAAACCTAAAATGAGTTTTCAAAACAAAATCTGAAAAATTGGAATCAGTAACCTATATTACAAGAGTTATCTTAGTGGCCAATCCTCCTTATACAGGGCACTAAACAATTAATGCTATTTTAAGATTTTTATAGATTTACACATGTTTTTGCTATCTTATCAGTACGTGATAGTCAATATATTTTCTGGTATATTATGGTATTATAATATACTGTTATAACATTTCGATTGAGTATGATTGAAGCGTGCTGTGTTGAAAGCAGTTGTCAGTAGAGTACGACGGGTGCGCGGGCGCAGGTCACGGCGCGGTCATACATCAAGCATACGAGTATGCGTGCGGTCGCCGAACGATCAAGGGCGTCTACAATCTACTAACATATGACTGCAAGTTAGCAGCGAGAGCGATAATATCTGAGTATAAGCAGGTCGCGTAAGGCAAAGGGTATGCGTAAATGTATTTCTCTGAACATAATAATTTATGCATAAATATGTCGGATAAGAATTCTAGATGCCTAGAGTTCGTCAGGAGGGTTACACACAACAGGCAAAAAGCAGAAATGACGTCTCAATTTTACGGGAGATTCGTCACTTTAAGCGACACGACTGAGAAGAAATGAATTAACAACGCAGCAAAAGTGTCGGTGTCGCCCTATGCAATAGTTAAAGTCCCTATATTCCCATCAATTCTACATGGCAATCAAGTTTTAAAGCAAATTTTATTATTTATTAAAATATCTAACAAAGATGCAAAATCCGTCAAGATATTTACGCGCACGCAATTAAGTCTCTATACAAAACGGAATTCAACTTTTTTATGCGCAAAATAAATACTAAATAAATACTCGATAAGCCTATGACTTGTGCCACAGCGTAACGGTAACACACATTACGCACTAAGCGGCGTGTCCGCTGTTCCGATTCCGGCGGACGACCGCATTAGCAGCGACATTAAACACACGTATTAATTGACCACTCCATTTGACTCGTACACAAACAACCGCGGTTTAATTATATCGATTCCACGTAATTCGATCCGGCCACAAATTATGTTAAACAAAAGTTCAAGTTCATTTGAGAATTGTGAGTAGATACTACATAAGTACGGGTACCATATCTACACCGTGTGATCATACAACCTCAATGAAAACGGGTCGCCAACTAATATGATGTAATTAAAGGATGCAGTCACGATCGGAAACACGCAGGCATAGCAATTAAGGAGACCCTTCGAGCAAATATCCAGTGAGACTCATTTTTTAATATTTATGTGAATTCCATTAATAAATAATTTGTTGGTTAATAAAACTTTTCTTCCCCTGTCGGTAGAGAAAGATACGTGAAGTGAGGAAAGTTCATAAATAACAACAGGAGTTTTAGTCAAGCAAATTTTTTACTCTTACAAATGTTTTTGTAACTATTTTATTTGTCGGATTATATTAGTCAACTCATTCTGTTGAACAGTCATAAAATAGTGATGCATTGATTCGTCGAAAGCTATAGGTGAAAGTCTAGAAATCCCCAACAGTATTATTACAAAGTGTTAATCCCATTCATCGTTCAATAACTTTTGTAAAGATTAATAATATCCACCATTAATTAAAGTGTCTCTAAAGCATTCTGCAGTTAACCCAACGAAATTGGCGTAATTTGTAATCAACTCACTGAACTTTTAGAATGAAACATGTTTTAAACCGACAGTAATGGTACGAGTAAAACTTTACTCAAAATCAGTATGTTACTAAGGTAGTTTTGTAGCGTAGATATTTGTGCCTAAGTATTCTGTGCAACAGAATTGGGACATTAATGTAGTTCAATAAAAACAGAGACACCTGCGCTTATTAAATGTTAAATAATGAAAATTGGGCTTGATCTGATTTTTAATGAAACCTAAACGTCAATCTAGTGTTTTAAAGTTTTAGTAATTTAAAAATATAGACACGATGTTGGATCACTACGTGGCTTACTTACTATTACATAATTTACGAATGACGCCACAAGAACAGAGATCAAATAAGAGCAAACATTGGCGATGGGGGTGAATACTGGTTGAGTACCAGACAGGGTATGGTCAAGGTTTTTTAGTCGAACTATGAATTAAGAAGAGCATAAACTAAGGTTGGCTGGTAGAGAATGCCATGAGGCATTAAGTCCGCCTTTTGTACAATATTTTGTGTAGTACAATAAAGATTAAATAAATAAATAAGTTCTTCCCACGAACATGATCCGTTCAAATAATGCTTCGTTAACCGTACTTACTTTTCATGAAACTGAGACTGTGCTATTTTCTAGATTTTTACACGCGCGATTTCATGTTTATTTTATCTGCGCTGACCTTTGACGAGCAGGTCAGATGTTCCGTTAGACTGCACACTGGTTCGATTTTGTGTGCATTAACTGTAAATGGTCGTAAAGACACTTGATTGAGCCCGTGAGCGTCACACACGTGAGTGCTCAGCGAAATGTGGACATTATGTGTAGCGGTTGTAGGCTTATGTAAATGGGCAAATACAGTAGCGATCACCAACTTGCATTCTTACTATGTACATACATTACCTACATAGTCTTAAGTGGAGAGTTATAAGCTGTATGTTTCAAATGTATTGTGGAGTATATCATAACATCACCGGAACCCGCGTGATACTTCTTGATGCGTTTCTCCCAACGAGGCAGCACATAAATTGGTTTTATAGATGTACCTAAATAAGCCAACTTTTCCATTATACAATTACTAGCGGCCGCCCGCGACTCCGTCCGCGTGGATTTCGATTTCCAATATCCTATGTGTTATTCTGATGTATATAAGCTATATTGTGGTAAAGTTTCATTCAAATCCATTCAGTAGTTTTTACGTGAAAGAGTAACAAACATCCATACATCCATACATACAAACTTTCGCCTTTATAATAGTAGTAGGATAATCGTTGCCTAGTTTTAAATTGGTTTATCTTCTTTTATTAACATTATTTTCGCTGTAAGTATGAATCCCGTATGTCTCTTGGATCGAGACTCTATCTACGGTAGCTAGAATTTACCGCTAGTCTACCACTCTATATTCACAAGTCTATATAGAAGTACCTATATTCTTAATAAAGTATATACTTCTAAAAAGTAATTCACTAAATAATATAATACAAGTGGATATTACGTGATAAAACTTGTCGCTGTCAATGCATCAATACTGAACAATATTGTAGCCTTGACTTTTAGAAATTAACATTATCGCGAACTCGAATATTTTGATGTAAATTAAATTATTGAACATGATCAATCGGGCGAGTGCACCGCGGGCGGGTCACTCGGGTGCATCAATCTTTGTACGTGCATGAAGAGATCGAAATTGCATATGCTCCATGTTACTCAGTCAATCGTATTTCAAAACGAAGAGATTGCATTCCGATAATATGTCAAGTGCAAAAGGACCTGTAATAAGTATAGTTCGTTCGATCAAAGATTTGTGATTATGCTTCAAGCTGATAATTGCACAATGAAACGGCATAATGTTTGTTTGATTGCCATTTACCGCAGCTGCTATAATAATGAAACAATAAAACCTGGGCGAATAAGGACATCGTGCAATCTGAATAAGCAGATAATGTATAGTTATTTGGTATTTTTAATATTGACAGAGCAATATTTTAATACGGAACCCTAAAAAACAAAATTACAAATATTGTTCTGCCTCACGCTTGAATTTAAAGGCCGCGGACACCAAATTAAACCACTGAAATAAAACGCTTTTATTCCTGAAATAAAACTACTTTTAAACGGATATAATCGCGGTATATTCTTGAAACTACATATTTACAGGAAAACCCGACGTTTCGGCTTTTATTCCATTACTAGCTGCTGCCCGCGGCTTCGCACGCGTGGACTACAAGTAAACCTATTAGGTGGTAAACCTGCCCCTGAACCTTAAAGGTGGGCATAAATGGCCCTTCCGTTATTTTCTTTGCACCAAACGATGTCATCTGGAATGCATTATTATAAGAACGAATATTTTCCAAGAAGTGTTTAGATTGTGGATGATCTCCATTTAGCTGCGCTTTTAAAAGTTCTGGCGGCTCTAGAAACAATGAAATATGTACTTTTCCACTCGCACAACACATTCCGCTGGTTTCTTTTTGCCATCTGAGAGCTTCACAAAAATCACATTTTAAAATCATTCCACCCACAAATGAAAACGAAGCATAATCAATTCTGGGTGAGTATGTAAACCCACTTTTTTCTTTTTCTGTCCAGGGGTATTGTTCGTCAGAATCAAGGTCAAACTCTTCAGATGAAACCGACCTTCTGTTGAGTAAGTGTCGAAGTTGATCGGACTCCAAGCGTGCTTGACGTTGTTCTTCTGATTCATGCTGTCTTATTTCATGTATTCTCTCTCTTTCTCTTAGTAACGAATCCTCACGATCCTGGCGCATAAGCTCATAGTTTTCCCTGGCCAATTCTAATCGTTGCTGGTGTTGATCATCCCTTTCTAAAGCACTAATAATATTTTGACGATATCGAGCGTTCCTCACGTTGGGTAAAAGTTTGTGAGGCATAAGATAATGTATGGCGCTCGCGATCAGCTGTTAGACGTACCTCTCGTTCTTGACTCGTTTCTGAGACTCGCGACAACGCATGACGTTCACGATCGGCTGTTAGTCGTTGCTCTCTTTCTACGTCGGTTTCCAGCGACCGAGAAGCAGACGTGCGGGTGCGTTGTGAGCTTAAGCGGGACTCTCTTTGAATAAACGTCTCTGAGACTCTAGATAAAGAATGGCGTTGCCGATGACGCTGAGAAGGATTTTCCATAGCGCGAGCAGTAGCCTGGCCAGTAGCCTGTCGAGTCGCAGTAAGTCTTGCCTCATGATCATCGTTACTTTCTTGGGATCTAAACAACCTAGATCTTTTAGCTTCTCTTGAGTACTGAGAAAGATTTGACCTTTTTCTAGGCATTGTGAAGAAACAAACCGTGAAAGTATTCGCCGATAGAAATATATATTCTTTTGAAAATGCACTTTGTGGTTATTTACGAAATAATCGGAATTATCACAGAATGACTTTCAAATATAAACAGATAGGTAACGTATGTATACTCTGTCCATTTTATTAGGCGTCTTTTGACAGATTGACGTTTGACACAATTGGTGATGTCCTAAAGTATCTAAAATGTGGTCATTCCGATTATTGATAAACTCGAGTTACGATTTAGTAATCCCTAAATGTAGAAAGAAACCCACTAAGGCGAAAAAACGCAACCGAAAGTCGGCGTGAATGCATTTTCTATACGATGTAACGCGACATAAATTCGGCACGGCAACCTTATTTACACTTATGAAGAAGTTTAGATTCATAGCATTTATTTCTACCGATTATTCGAAATCTGTGGCACAATCGTAGTAATCGTTATGTGTTGCACATCACTGAGTGGACGGAATCGTTCATGAAGTACAATATTATTTTTTCGAAACACGTTAAGAAAACTATATGTTTTTTTATGGGCATGGGCTGTCAAAAATCGTCTTCTAGAGTGGACAGAGCTTTCGACGCTAGACAGCGCTGCATGTTAAACTTTTTTTACTCGACGCTAGATGACGCCATGGACTCTTCCGTGATTTTGTGATTTTCAACAATGGTTTTTTAACCATCCCACGGGAACCCTTTAATATTCCGAAATAAAAATTTTCTAAGATGTTGACCAGGGATATTAGGTATTACCATGCAAAGTTTCATTCAAATCCGTTCAGCCGTTTCGAAGATTAGCCCGTGCAAACAGACAAACAGACAAACAGACAGAGAAATAAGAAATTCTAAAAAATTTTTTTTTTGTATTTTCCTTTTATTTACATCACCCTGACTTCGTTTTAAGCATTTTTTTCATTTGTACAGACATTCGACCTCTACGATTTTATTATATGTATAGATAATGGCAGAAAATTGCAAAGCCACAGGATATACGAACAAAATCTAAATAAGTCACGTCTTCGACACAGGATGCTGTCAATTGCATTTCCCATATAAGCTCGCCACTGCCTTTTGAGGTGCATTGTAATTTGAATGCACATAATATCTAAACTGTGTACAGTCCTGCTAGTGTTTCATTGTGGAATAACAAGCTTTTATAAAAATAACTACGAGTTTCTTGCACCTATTTTTGAAGCTACTCTTTCAAAAACAATAAGGACGCATCGCATACACTTTCTTGTTCAATTAACAGAAAAATGCACCAAATACCTAACAGATTTAATACGGACAAACACCAAATAACATTATCTAATACCACTGCTGAAAAACATATGTTGTTAAAAATATACTTATAATTTCTCTTAGTTAGTAGAATCCTATTAAGTCTAGGCATTAATTTATACGACAACTTTAACATAAATATTAGTTGCGTATATTTTCTCTTTGCTGGAGGAAACATATTCTTTATAGCCATCAAAGTTAAAATAACGTCTGCCTCCGGACCATTATTTATATGATACGTAATTCCACCTGAATGATAAGAATAAATTTGATGTTCCCGTAACGGTTGACGCGGCTAAGAGTCGTATGCACTCGTTGCGTATTATAAATTTCTTATGCATATCCCATCTCCCGTCACATAAAACTATTTCTGTTTATATTTACGATCGTATGATATGACTCATACAAAAACATCTACTCATAAACAGAATTCTTTGGGATTAAAGAAGATGCACTATGTTAATATTTAAGAAGTATTCGGTTACTGAACTCAGATTGTTAACTATTAAATTAACATACAGTAATGTTAACTGCCGTGCACGAGATGATTCTGGTTTATGGGATAACATTTAGATGAATATTAACGTAGGTGTAATTTAGTTATTTAGTGTGTTAGAGCACTTAATGTCTTCTTCACAGATAAAGGTAGTTATGGAGGGCTTTGCAGCTTTTGAATATTTATAAAGGGAGCTGTAAAATTAAAGACAAACTTAAGCATTTGAAACCTAAAATTTAAATTTACTGTCGACATATTGAATATATGGTAGCGCTTTTAAGCTTCCAAATTTTCCACCAAGTACGCAATATTTTATCACATTGTCAATTTTTCATCGATGTCAAACTGTGTCGCAAGCGCCCTAAAATACCTTTTGCAGATAACCTTTATGTCATTCAAGATTAAGGCGGGTTCGCCATTAGTATGTAAACGTATGCGGACTCGCAGTCCGCTCGACGCCAATCGACTATCGGTCTCACGCACAATTAATTAACACAAGGACGAATGCGATAGCATGGAAATCAATTTTCTCTTTCACTAAATCACTTCATTCGTTAGTAGTGTTGAGTTTTTTGTTGTTGTGGCTATGGAAGGAATGCACGGACTCGTAAATATTTATGAAAGAAAGTGCTTTAGTTGTTTCCCTTTCTTAAATACTCGTATCATAATAACTGTAGTTTGTTTTGAAGCAGACGCCGCGTTGGTTAATTAGTGTAAGTGAAAGAAGCACTTGGACGTGTACGTTAGGATGGGAATGGGATTTCTAATTATTTGATTCAACTGATTCCGTGGATTTCTGGAACTCAAATAGGTTGGCTGGGTTTGTGACCACTACGTATCTGGATGAAATCAATATATGGAATTTTTGCCTTTTATTTTCAATATTAGAGACAAGGATATTGTAAATAATTCTCTGTACGCAATTAATAGACCACAGGAAGACGTGTATTTTAAATTGCGTAGTTTAATGTAAGTCACAAACTTAGCATACATATTTTACCTAACTAGCATGCACTAGGGAATGTAACAGAATTTCGTATTCAGAACAAGCAGTGGAAAGCTCCATTTTGGATTACCTGGCTGAGATAACATCGAGAAAACGAGTTGTTTTCGTTAATCGTGAATAAATTTCTCGCAGACCGTTATGTGCAGCGATGGTTTAAATAAACTCGAGTTAATCTGACGCTGGCGGCCTACTGCGCATACGCACGCTACGAAAGGGCTATTAAATCAGCGACGAAAGCGGACATTCCCTTAATTTGATAAATATTTAATTTATTTCAAGTTATTTTTAAATTAATATATGTATGTATGTATGTTCTTATATCATTAATTAAGTCTTTTAAATATTTGGAAAACTAATTTTAAACCTTTCCGTCAATTTGTTGCTTACATCGATGCGATGGGTCGCGATATATTCATAGACATATAGTATCTCATACATTTGGACGTGATTTCCACATCCCACATAGTAACAAGCCGCCACTTGGTGGTTCATGTCTTTAAAAATGCTTTTATTTTGCATAATATTATGTTTAATAGCTTTATAGCCTTTCTTTTTGCAAAACATATAGCCAACTTCGAAATAAAGTTCACCTTCCACTTGCTAGTAAAAAATGTCGATAAGAAGAGAAGGTCCCAAGATTACTACCGAGAATTTCTCATATGAGTTCAAAACTTAAACTTGTGTCTAACTTGGACCACTCCGCATACATTTGCAAGTGAAGCGACAACGTCGGCACGCGGCACTGCTTAATTAGCTAACGGTTATCTCCGCGGATTACAACTTGAAGGAATTCTAATTAAGGGAATTCACACTAGAGTAGTGATGCTGGTCACTAAATTTCAGAAAAGAAGCATCATTATTTTTTTTTTGTCTTGTAGTACCACCACCTTTAAATTTATCTTGTCGTGTCGTGGGTGTCTTAAGAAACGACCAAGAAACATTTTGAGGTGATGGGAAGCATTATTGGAAGGCACATTACATTATCCTCAGAGATGTTGATAGAACTAAGGATAGAATAAAAATGTAATGATAGATGACTTAAATGTTCTCTATTAATTATTATGCACATTGAACCACGGTCAAACATCAACTTAATTCTATGAACATCTTTAAGTTTGATTGATTCAAGTGATTCAACTGTTGGATAGAGTCAAAATAGATAACTTAAAGTTACATTACATAATTACATACAGTTAGTTAACCATATTATTATGACTAATGATTTGTTCGACCACATCAATGCAGATTATAATCTTATTTAATACATTAACAGGGGAGTCGTGATTAACTACTTGTATCGCGGGACGGCCAATGTCACGTGAATCAGCTAAGTGAATATTTGATATGGTAATTTATCAAATCGACAAGTGTAAATGTCCATCATTATAATAATGCATTTGCAATTGAATTAACTTGACGTCTTATTTTTTAGTCACGAAAGCCGTACATGTTTTTTCTGAGGGGCACTGTACACGTGCTGAGTAATTGTTTTTATAAATATTCTTAGTGCTTATGAATTTGTTTTAAAGAATTCGGAATATTTTGAGATGATATTCCTTCAAGAGAAGAGTAAAGAAGTATTTTGCGGGCTGGTATGGCGATGCGAATGGATAAGATAGGATACCCTCGGTACCGCATCCGTTGTCATGGCAATCAGGGCTCCTCTTTTGTTTACCATCAGGCAGAGTAAAGCCAATATATCGCGCCTTTATAAAAAGAAATTAAATAATTTGTTTGTCTTCACTTGTTTTCTCTATCTCATAGTAACTTCGATTTGTGAATACATAAAGTAATAGTACCTTTGTTATACATTACCCTTTAAGTTTAAAATAATACAGATTGAATGAAGGAATGATTTATCCTGATTTTATACAGTGTTTGAAGTTTAACATTTATAACTGAATATTTTTTAACTTTGAGCACTTTTGTTTGATTAATTATGCAATTCAGCACCAACATGCATTGTTAGGGTGTGCTTAATGCACATAACTAAATTTATTACGGTTTGAACCGTTTGCTCGCATTCGAATTTACAACTTCAAAAAATTAAAACCATGATTGCACGTTCGTTGATAATACGATAAGTATCATTTTCCAAACGGACCTTCATAAACACAAGTTGAGGAGGCTTATTATGTTTTTGCAATATGGTGGCATAAACAGATTCATTGGCACTCCATCGAATCATAAGTGCAATGAATATTTATGGGACCACACCCGCGGCCCACACTGGTCTCGGAATAATGCCTGTACTCGGATCCTTACATCGACTGATCTTCGAATAATGCATGTATTGATACATGGTTAAGGTGATCATCCAATCCATAATTTTAAATTACGAGTACATTACATAGGCGGTTTGATAAGTTCGTGCAAAATCCGAGAGCTTATGCTATTGCTTCGTTTTGAGTTTATGTTTGATTACTAGCATCTTTTAGAGGACCATACGCAAAGTTTCAGCTTGATCGGCCTACTTCTTTGTGTTTGGCATTGATTCGCGTAAAGGAAGTCGAGTGATTTTCAGAACATTTTGTGAAACAGAATTTCGTGTGGTGGTTTCACATTACTGTCTGAAAAGCAAAACTCCTCAGGAGACAAAAGTGATGATTGACAAACATTATGGAGACTCTGCACCTTACATTATCAAGTGTTTTAAAAAAATTGCAGTGATCTTATGGGTCCAAGTGATGCTAAGCCATCTGGACGTCCTGTAGAGGGTACTACTGCAGTAATGTTGGTTGAAATCCATGACATAGTGATAGATGACAGAAAAGTGAAGATGCATGAGATTACTAGTGCTATGGACATCCCGAATCAACGAGTACATAATATTATTCACCAACTATCAGAGTCGAGAAAGCTGTCTGAAAAAGTCATTTTTTATTATGGAAATGTACCAGCCCACACCCCAGAAGTTGTGGTCCCAAAATTAGTAGAAATAGGCTCCCAATTTGTTTAATATCCCTGTTATTCTACAGAATTGACTCCCTTTGACAATAATCTGTCGCTTTATTAAAAAAAAATATTTGCATGAATAAGATTTTGTTCAAACAAGGAGGTGATGGCTGAAAAATTTGGCTATTTTTTAGACCTTTACAAATCCTATTATTTGGATAGGATTAACTAATTCGAAAAGCGTTAAATTACGTGTATAAGCCTCTAAGGAGTCTATGTCGAAGAATAAAAAAGGTTTACCTCAAAAAGTAACATACTTTTTATTATTGCACGAACTTATCAAACTGCCCTCGTACATACAACATTGATAAAGGTAACATAAAATTTTGACAATCGACCTTTCATTGTCATAATTACGTAATAAACGCATATAAAGCTTGTGGCGTCATCAAACCATCATTTGATCTCGCCAAAAGATGGAAAAGCGTTCCATTGACTTCATAAGTTCAGCAATCGATTTCCCATGTAAAATGAGGTAAATGAAATACTCATGATATTCACTGATAGCTGGCAGATTTCTCAAGTAAAATTAAAACATCACAGAAAATATCCGTAGCTCACATCTTAAGCAAATCGCAGTTAGCCTCGGACGTTCAATGTCCTTCACATACTATTATGCGATATTAATGATGCCTCCGCAGAAATGGATGAACACAATCAGTCATAGCAAAAAAACAATGGACACCAACTCCACACAATGGCGGCGATAAATATTAATTTACATTTTAATCGATCGATTGTTTTACCGCACCACTGTGGGTTATGGCCGTATTGATCGCGTTTACGTTTATGTCGATCACGATAGCTGATGTAGTTTTCTGTCTGAAAATCTACTTATCATCATCATCATCAGCCTATCGCAGTCCACTGCTGGACATAGGCCTCCTAGAGCTCTCCATTAGGCCCGATCCTCGGCGACTCGCATCCAGCGAAAATCTACTCAGTTAGTGCAGAAACACACTAGGCCGAAATTACGTTCGGCGACAATGCATTTTCTATAAAACATTACGAGACGTAATTTCGGCAGGGTGTGTCATACTCCATTTAAAACACAATGCAAGTGTAGTCACCACGAACTTCGGTCGCATTTTTCACCTAATGTAAATAAATAAATAAATATTTCACAACATCACATACATTGATCTAATGTGTTTAATGTGTTTCTAAACTTACAGTCCGCAGTCTTAAAATTAGTTGCGTGTACCTACAATTCCGGCAAAACAAAAGACATCACTCAGTACTGTATCAGATTACTTTCCTGTAGAGCTAAGTCCAAAGGGTACATAATGTATTTAGAAGTGCGCCTTTGTTATAGTATATTTCTCTTATCCTTGCGTATCATCCACTGTGCGCTGCGGATATGATCCACTGTGCGATGAGGCCATCATATCATCATCATATCATGATGATGATATGATGATGATGGCCTCTCTCACAAGGGACAACAGAAAATTTTGGATCATTTTGGGAACCTATTGAGCCTTACTAAATCCGTTCTTAGTTCAAAGACACGATTGGCGATTGGAGTACCTAGTCTGCTAACACATAATTGATGGGACGTATTGAATGATAAAATCGAATAAATGTTGTCGTGACATATAAAGGCAAGCAGTTTGTCAAACAATAGTGCAGATCTATGATCGATTGTAGCGACGTCGGCGCGCGGGCGTAAGCTATCGTGTGTGGCGTATCGTGACTAGATTGACTCTGGACTTTTGGCTTTTGTATTATCTTTGACCCAACCTGCTTGATACATAAGTTACCGGGCAATTTTAAAAATAAAATGTTAAGGAGTCTCTCAATCAAAGTACCTATGTAGGTAAATGTGAAAGTTTGTTTGTTGGGATGTTTGTCCATGAATCACGCTGAAACTTCTGAATGGATTTCAATAAAATTTGGTATACAGGCAGGGTATGGGCTGGCGTAGGCGATAGGATACTTTTTATGGGATAAACAGGAATCTTAATAACGAGGACAAAGCTGCGGGTAAAAATTAGTTTTATTATACCTAATAATAACTTGCTATGAATACCCACTATGATACCGACTAGACTCTCTCTTTGGAACCATTCATAAATGTGTAGGTAACAGGTTTTGTATGAATGCAATCAAAAATAGTTCGATATAAAACAAAAACAAATCGCGGGGAATTCAACGAAAGTGTTACGATTCTGCTATTTTATTACTTTCACTGCCTTTGAAAAACGTTTTGTTAGTCTATTTTTAGTTGAGTGACTTTCGTTTAAGCTATATGATGCGACTTCAATGAAACATCGCAAAAGTTGCGGTTCCACTTTTACGCGACTCGCCGACCTGACTGACTGGTGTCATTTATTGACTTGACACGGAGTAGCAGTTTCGTTAACGGAGAATGGTCAATGTCAAATTCATTAAAGGCTTCGAGTACGCCCAGAGCTACGGGATTGGATATTTCACGGGATTACAAGATTATAGCCTCCTCGATATTAATCCATTTTACTAACAGCGACTTGCAGCAGAAAAAAATTAGGTACTTGTTCCTAAACGTTTTTAGATTAAATATCAGTTTCCATCTGTTCACGTTAGGAACCACCTAGCGCGATCGACAGCGGAGAGCGCGTTGCTGTTTTACCATCAGCGTCGGTTGCCATAACGACCGCTACGCGTTATTGTTGTTAGGTATTTGCTTTCCTAATTTTAATCGGTTTTATTAATCTCGACCAGGACGGCATTTATTTGTTGATTTGTTTTTCACCTTCTGTCATCGACGACGATATTAAAAGCTGTAATATTTACCTAATATTGTAATATACTCGTAAATGTTTCAATAGCGAAGTAACCTTGTTTCACTGAAATAAAAACCTGCCTTAACGCACAAAACCTAACTGAAGTAGAAGTAGTACGCAAATACCCAACACCATCTTATCATCGTCTTCAATACAGAGGCAGATCATTTCGTGTAGGCATCGTGTGAGCTTCACCGGTGTGGCCCGCGCCTGCCAATTATGCCGAATAAGGGCATGCGAAGTAAATACTACTTGTGTACCGTCGTGTAAACAAGTTCATTCAGAATGTTCCAGCTCGAAGGCTTAACACATTAATTAACTCGAATTCATGTTTTATGCTTACATCATTATTACGGTTTGAATATGAAAGATGTTTGTGTATTGATATGTATTCGTTTTTGTTTATCTATAAGAAGGTTCAAAGCGTTCTGTTTGCATTAAAGAAAAACAAATTTTTCAGGTTATTTTTTTTGTAGTCACCATGTAGGACCATTTGTTCATACATTGCTGTATTCGAATCTATACTAATTTAATAAAGCTGAAGAGTTTGTACTTTGTTTGTTTGAACGCGCTAATCCCTAAAATAACAGACTCGAATTGAAAAAATATTTTTATGTTGGGTATTCCATTTGTTGAGGATGGCTTTTAGCTATAGTAACACTATGTGTGCGGAAACCGAAATACACGCGGATGGAGTCGCGGGTGGTTGCTAGGACAAATAAAAATAAACTAAGCCAGACTAGTGACCTGACCAGAAGGCGTCTATGCCTACTAGTGACAGCTCAAGTCAAAAGCGGTAAGTGAAAGAGTTAGGAAGAGTTCCGGTGGTGCGCGCGCGCCGACCGGTCGCATCTGGGTCAAGTGCACCGACCGCGCCTTACGTCACGACCTGACCGCTGGCGACATTTAAAAATAGAATTACCTATTCCGATTTGACAGATAGGAAGTTGTCAATGAAGCACTCGGTGGGATCGGGAGTGTCGGTTGACATTTCGCGAGGATGTTGCGGTGCTGGGGAAAGTGGGATTAAAATACGTACATATATCCTTAAAATGAACAGAGCTTTTTAAAGTTTTTAAATGAGATTAAGATGATAGTATCTTCAAGAACGGATAGCAGCCCATTTGTAATACGGTAGTCACTTAATCATTCTATTTTATTTTCATTAATTTCAATCAACAAATGTCTGTGCGTCTTCCCAAGAAATAAGAAAATATTCTCATCATTCCAAACAACATATTTAACTAATGTTTTCATTCGTTACGTTAATTTTCAACACACATGATATTGATCATTTTATGATAATCTTGTTTATTATTTACTTATCTAATGAAATACTATATCCCTCCTCGACACATTTATCATAATCTACTCATTGAACAGGACACTTAACGGTAACCATTATACTCATTGATTAAGATCTATGCTGCTACTCGTCTTTTTCTCATTATATAATATTGTAAAAGTAAAATGATATTAAGAAAGTAGTATTAGATTGTCCAATGATATCGTACTTACATCACAGGGAACTAAGCACTCAGATCAACTAGAACGGGTGATGCACTTTTCAGATCGTAATCTTATTATGTAAGTTATACAATATTGAAAGCATTAAAGAAATATTACTTGTAAACCTAAAGAAAAAATATATGTTCTGTGACCTTTCACCCTCCCCAACCCATAATATCTTAGACAACGGCAAGGTTAACAATTAACCGAGCTCGATAATTAGACCACCCAATCAAAACAAATAAATTTTGTGTCCCTCGCGATTTTAGGTTTAATTGGTTAAGGTCACAATCGACCACAAAGCCATGCTGTTACTTCATCCAAATCAATAAAATATAAACTCTCTTAGCAGACTTCGATAGAATTTGGCCACGCTTTATTTAGTCAATAAATCATTTGAATAGTAAAATTGCCATAATTTTTGCGAGTCGTGTATAAGTATTTCGCAACGTGCTCTGTGTGGGCTCATTGTCAATTGAGCCCCGAGGCGCGGCTACTAAACCCATTATCAAAAGATATGTTATATATAAATAATATGGCCAATAATAATAAAATAAATATTTGCCATCAAGGCTAGGACAAACTGAAAAGTATAGATTTTTGACTGGTTCCGATTTTGATTAAACGGTATATGAATAATTGGTGACCGTGAAATGTTAATGAGTGATTAATGTATTAATTCGAAGTGATCGGAACCTTCAGCTGTAGACCGGGAAGAAACATGAAGTGTCCAAGAGGTTAGGTTCAATACCGTGGTATTCAAGACTTGTCTATGCCGAGGTAACGTCAAACAAAACGTACAAAAAAAAATTAACTCTTAAATCAATTGGCGCTGTAAAATACTCGTACTCATTTACGGAAACAAATGAGCGTCTTCTTTTAAAAACCTTGTCTTCCCTTGATATAAATGATCTACCCTTCCAAATACCGGTAATTTCTCGGCAGTAAAAGGATAGATAGTTAATTCCGTAAAATACGACACAAACACATAGTTATCACGTTTAGAGAAGGTGATTAGTGTGTTATTCTGCACTTTACAAACGAAAATATCAGTCAGATTGCAGTTGATTAGGGTGGGTACAAGTACGTGACTCGGGAGTGATTTGCGTCCAATCGACGTCACTTTACACTTCTTTAGGTTTAATGACGTTGTTAGGTCTGTCAGTAATCTGAACTATTCTGGAATTGCATTGCAGAACAAATTTTCTTGTGGTGTGATTGTTACAACTCAATTTATGTACCTACTACGAGTAGTACTCGAATATCTAAGAATTGATTGATCAAATGTCAAAGTAATTTTTAAGATTACTTTGATATATGATAATCTGAATAGAAGCTACTTGTTAATAAAATTAACTTCGTAACCACAATAAAGGAAAGGCTTAACGTCAAGGCGTAGGTAGAGGGAGTTAATGGTCCCCGTAGAGTCCCGGAAATAGTGGAAATTGCTTCACCGACAAGAGTAACGCTCTTAAATTTGATGATGATAAACAACAATTTCGGTTTGTCTCTTTAAATAAATAAATAAATATATAAATAAATATTTCACAACATCACATACATTGATCTGACCCCGTGTTAAGTAGCTTAAGCACTTGTGTTACAGACATCAGAATCAACAGTGGTATTACAAATATACTTAAATAGATACATATAACACCCAGACCAGGACAAACAGACATGTTCATGCACACAAATGTTTGTCCTGTGCGGGGATCGAACCCGCGACCTCTTGCGTAATTGGCAACATCTTGACCATGACCATTACACCAAGCGGGTCGTCAAAGTTCCGCCCTAAATGGTGCTTAACAGTATTTACTAACTAAATCAACAATTGAACCCAAACTTCTGAACTGTTATCTTCACAATCGCACTAACAAACGTTCGTGATTATAAATGAACTCTGCACTCTGAATTATTGACTTTACCAAGTTCGATCGCTTCCAATTACACGGTGGTATTTGAAGTAAATGGTGCACGCCCTTTGACACGAGAATTGGATATGAAACGATATCCATGGCAAATGTTTTTTTTCACCTTGCCAAAAGAACGTTTGTTTACTATGAAATTCGTCTGTGACCACCATTTTTATCGATATGTCATTGATCATTTAGGATTAAACGATATAACAATTACTTATAGTGACGGGTTCTATAATTAAGAAACTGTGTAAATTAAGCTTCAATGCCATTATAACAATACGATGATTCAGAGTCTACGCTGTACCTAAACATACATAAATGACCAAACAGGATCTTCTGAAATGATAACAAAAGTAAAATAACTTAATAACTAAAATGGCAAGTGTGAATGGGTGAAAGGGCAATGTAGTGCGCTTGCACTGTCGAATTCACTCAAGTGTCGGAGAGCAAATGAATTCAAAAGGACATTAAAAGGGCAAGCCGCGTATGCTAAGGTTGCCCATAAAGACAATGTATGAAGATAAGTACGTATCGTTTTTTTTTCATATTTGTTAAAGCGTTTTATATACTTACGAGTATTTTTAACTTATCAACAATTTTATAAGCGTCAAGCGTTAGGCTAATAACAAGGAAGAATTCATCGGGCCCAGTCCTTACTGGTGGGTCTCGGTGGCACAATAAGTTAGTGCGCTTGAACGGTTTGCAAGAGATGCGGGTTCGAATCCTGCCTGTGGCCAGATGATATTGTCCTTGTATGTATTTATGAACGGATTTATAAACCTGTTAGATTTTTGAATATTGCTAATTAATGTCATTACAATCATGAAATCAGTTTTAATAAATCATTTTATTAAGTTCAAGTTTCAATTTTAATACCTAGTCATTTTGAGCGTTTTAATGATAAGTGCCTAGGTTCACGATTTCCTGCTTAAACTAAACCACACCTTTTAAGTGTTAATTAATAGTTGTTAAATACTAATGATATCCTCATTTAGAGCGCATTAAACTACTTTCACAAACCCGTTCGAAAGTTATCAGAGATTATCAATAGAAAGATGGTCGTGTGTTGCTTTGCTACTTAAGTTTAATTCAGTAGCTGTAATTTTATTGAAGCTTTCTTTCAAAAAATCTTACCACAGTTGACTGATTGATAGAAACGCTGCTTCAGTCCTTTATAGATACTTGATATGGATGTTTGAATTATCTATATATTTTTTTGTATATTTTTTTAAGCATTTTTTACTTGTGCTAATTTAATCCCCCGCCTAAGATCAGATGTTTTTTTCTTTATTTATAATTTAAAAAAAATATTATCTTTGTTTTGTAGACTAAGATTTAAATAGTACGCTAAACCGAAGATAAATGACACTACTATTCTACTTAAAAGACACAACATACAATCTTTAAGGGAGCTGGAGTAGGTACCTGTTTAAAATGTTTTTATTTAATGGAAATAATTTACCTTTTTACATGGTTACTGTTCTCGGCGCCAACCCTAAAATGTAATCATTAACAAAGATGTCGTAATCGGAGCGCTCAAATGATAATAATTCTTTTAAGTTTTACTGGTTTTTGAATACTTGCGAAACGAGGGAAATGTCACGGTCGGTTATCCAGATTGATTACGGAAAGTTCCTTTTGTAATACAGTAATCAAAGGACACTTATTATGGGACAGCAGGGTGGCAGAATCTTGTTCCTTGCAGGGTAAAATTGTGCAACAATGTAAATATATCGTCATTAGGAAAAAAATGGCAATGTGCCAACCCTATCAAAGCCAACAATTGACAGCTTTTTTTCAAATTTAAATTATCTTGTTTGATCAGTTTCAATAAAAGTTTGTCTCAATCGATTTATTTTTAATTTTACCTAGTTGAAATTTCCTTGTCAATTTTCCTGAAATGTTATTTTAATTGAAAAATAATGGATTTAAAAATAATTATTTAAGTTAACGGACTAAATAGTTTGTATAGAGAAATATTAAAAAAAAAAAAAAAGCTTTTAAATACAATGTAATGACTTTTTTCGAAACATTTGAGCGAAAATGATCTCGCAGCAGGCAGCACGCAGGTCACGCGCAGAACAGGTCGCGGGAATCAGAGTCAAGGCCGCCGTGATCTACGAGTGCGTATCGATCAATGATCTACAGCGCGGCGGATAAGTGTAGAACACACTTAGCCAAAAAAAAGCGACCGAACTTCGGAGAAAATCCATTTTTTATATGGTACTAGCCTCTAGCGTTGCAGAACTATCGATAGTTTGACTATCGATAGTTAACCTCGAAAAATAGTCACAATATCGATAGTACTATCGATAGTATCGATAGTATCGATAGTATCGATAGCCAATAGTATGCAATACTATTGATGGGCAGCAATATTTTCGATACTATCGATACTATCGAATTTAGATACTATCGATAGTATCGATAGTATCGATAGTTTTTAATCAATACTATCGATAGTATCGATACTATTAGTACTATTTTTATGAAGAACTATCGATAGCTAAAAACTATCGATAGTATTGTTACATCGATATTAGGCGAATAAGCAATAGTATTAATTTCTGAATGAATTTGATTAGTTAAATACTTGTGTACTAAAACGTCAGATGTTAATGTAACCTTGTTCTTCCATGATCCCTAAGAGCCTTGCACTTGCAACTGAACACATAAACGCTATTATCCGTATTTTTAAATGGCGCTAATGCATGACCAACCTAAAGTGGCGGCTCACGGTCGTGGCCTACTTGAATTCGTTCCCATACCATTTTTTTTTATTCGTTCTATGTCATACGCAGACCTACTGCAAAAATCAAATAGACGTTGTTGTTAAATATTTGAAATAAATATCTTCATTGAACAAGACAATTAAAAACTATCAATACTATGGATACTATCGATAGTATCTAAATTCGATAGTATCGATAGTATCGAAAATATTGCTGCCCATCAATAGTATTGCATACTATTGGCTATCGATACTATCGATATTTTATACTATTGGTTGCAACGCTACTAGCCTCCCGCCCGCGACTTCGTCCGCGTCCCGTCGTCCCTTCCCTATTTTTCTCACCTTTTAAACCTTCCCTAGACCTCCATGAATAATTCAAGACTAAGATAAGATAAATCCGTTCAGCCGTTCTCGAGTTTTAGCGAGACTAACGAACAGCAATTCATTTTAATATATATATGTAGATAAGGCGACGTTATTTCGGCATAATGTATCATCCATCAATAATTTCAAAAACATTGCAGGTGTTATCACGCTTAACTTCGGTCGCTTATTTTCGGCCTGGTGTGTGTGATTCTGCATTTATTCATGTGCGATCGCTAACTACACTTTTAAACTCGAACCGATTTTTGACTGTCGATTTGAAACAATAGTGCGATATTATCGTAAAACGCGCGTGACTTTTGATACCCTAGAAATTGATTTTCCCTGAAGTCATTTAAGACTGTGAAATATACCTAGATGGCTTCATTCTTTAACAACAACATCCTGCAAAAGCAGACCTTAACGTTTCGAATATTTTCACGTATTTTGTTTCTCTTTAGCTTCTGCATAGTATATTAACATCTCAGTCTATTGAACGATACACATTTTTTTACACACATTATTTAACATTAGTTTAGGTAAGGCAGGTTGGGAAAGGACATTTGTAAACGATGAGGAAAGCTTTGCAACCGACATGGCTTCAATTACAATAGGTAATAAGTTAAGCAAGGATGGCATGGCTCAAGCTGTGATGCAAATTGCACTTTTGATGCATTTTATGAAATAGCGAACCGCAGTGGAACTCATTCACTTAAATTATACACCCATCCTGGTTGTAGTAACGGAGTTAATAAAACAATGTTTATAATCATAGGATGTTGTTCTGTGTGAAATTCGTAGCTCGTAGGTACTTTAAAAGTGAACCTAATAAATTAAATTAAAACATCGCACTGTAGTTTATAAAAAATAGTATGTAGTGTGCTATTGAATCACAGACCAGATATTTATACTTAACTTAAGTATATTTTGATATTTTTTTTATTTCGTATTAAGTCTGTATCTATGCAAACAGCAGCGGTGCTATTTTTAGTGAAACGTGTAAAAACAGAGTTTTGATTTCATTAAACATGAGTGTTGCTTATGACAGTATTTTTTATGTAAAATACATTTCAAAGTAACTTCATATGCAAAAATTGGCCAAGTGCGAGTGGGACTCCCGCACTGAGGGTTCCGAACAAATTCTATTTTTAACGTTTTAAAAAAACTACTGAATAGATTTCGTTCGAACCAATTTTCGTTGGTAGTTTTTATGGTAATGTACATTATATAATCATTTCAGTTTTATCATCCTCTTATTTTAGAAGTTAGAGGGGGGGGACACACTTTTTTCCACTTTGGAAGGGTCTGTCACGCAAAGTATTCACTTTAGAAAAAAGTGATATTAGAAACCTTAATATAATTTTTTAAGACCTATCCATAGATACCCCACACGTATATGTTCAATGAAAAAAAATATTTCGAGTTTCAGTTCTGACTATGGGGACCCCCACTATTTTAATTTTTTTCTATTTTCGTGTAAAAATCTTGTTGCGGTTCACAGAATACATCTACTCACCAAGTTTCAACAGTAAAGTACTTATAGTTTCTGAAAAAAGTGGCTGTGACAGACTGGCGGACAGACAGACAGACAGACAGACAGACAGACAGACATGACGAATCTATAAGGGTTCCGTTTTTTTGCCATTTTGGCTACGGAACCCTAAAAAGTCTTTAATGAAACATGACCGTGTGATTGGAAATGTGTGTTACATTGACAAAAACCAGTTAGCTATTAATATTACGATGACATGTTTTTAATGATTGGGCCTTTACGGGACTTTGATACGATAATACGTTTTTAACTGTTTTTATTACCACCATATAAGGCTAACTACGCTTCCTAATTGAAAATGAATTGGTGAGTGCTACTATATAGTCTTTTTAATTAATGAAATGGGCTAACATTGCGTGTTAGTACACAGTTAAGGCTTGCAATTACGAGAAAATTGTAAATCATAATATGTCTTTTTGTCAGTGTCAGTTAATCATTCAAACATTCTTGGCTCGGACTGGGAATTACTCACTCGTACTTGTGTTTGTTCCACACTTAAAGGACTTTTTTGTTAAAGCTGCCTATTTTTTACTAGCGGCCGCCCGCTACTCCGTCTGCATGGATTTCGGTTCCCGTATTCTAGTGCTATACTACATTAAAAGATTAATTTAATTTTAACCTAAGTAGTTCCTGAGATTAGCGCGTTAAACAAACAAACTCTTCAGCTTTATTATATAAGCATACACGTAGAAATACAATTAATGAATCATCGCTGTAGTTGGACTCATTTTAATAATTATGAGCAAAAACTGAATTGGTTCTTTTTGAACGTGACCACATCACGTCGTTTTTGTCCGATTTTCAAAATGGTAAGTGGTTTTTTGAACGGGTAGTCTCTGGGTCGGTGTGTCAGTCATCAATCATGGATTATCTGCCACATGCTTAGCCATCGTTGAGCTAGGGATGCTTAACAACGGAATTTAAATTCATCCGTGCGAAACGCCTACTTACGAAAAAAATATTTTTATTGAAAGTGGTCGTTTTTCCATTCGGGCCCCATTAAGCCATTAACACTTGGGTAGGTTGATTTTGGATGGTCATGTATGGTGTTGCAGTAGTCACTCAATTTGCCTTAAACGATAGCATTCTCGAATAATAAATAAACAAATAACATAACTTATACTAATCAGACGCCGGTTGGGAGTGTGCGCGGGGATCAAAGCCGCTATTTTTTTATGTAACAGTCACCTTCTTGACCATTCCACCAAATCAGTTGTGAAACAATAAAAAACAATCATTGCGGTGTAATGACATGACAATTTTTTTTGATGATGTCATGCTTCCTTATTTATTTTGAAGCAGTTAAAAAAGAAAATATAATTATTCCCCAGGATTGTAGTAACCTGAACACCCTAATCGGGACTAAAGTCCCGCGTAGTTTCGACAACCCTAACCTGCCTATTGTGAGCTATGGCAACAGATTGTTTTGCAAAAAAAGAGCTTTTATCGCAATCTACGCCGTAGCTCGTAGTATTTCTGATGTACTGTGACACTGGTCTTTGTGTTTTTAATGAATAATTATTTAGTAACACTCGTAATTGTATGTCGGTGGATGTACCTTAGTACGCCACTTTGACCTACACGGAGTTTTCGACACTTGCCACTGCTAATTACAGACAGATAATGATTGAAATATTACTAAAATATAACAATGGATACACCGTACAGCAAAGTAAGCACGGTTTTCGGCCTTCATTTATATTAAAACAATTAAGATATCTTCTAACGTACTAACTGCCACAGTAACCGAACTAAAATATAAATCGTGATCTTGACCGTATCAAAAAGTGTATCTTCACAAGTATCATACTTAAAATGTTATAAATAGCTACAACATAAATGATCTAGCACAATCAAAAAACCAAATCACAGTACAAATTAAATTAAGCTGTTTTTGTTAGTCGTAATTACACGAATATTCTGACGCAGACATGACATGTGAGCGTTTCCTCATCCTTTGTACGAGTACCGTTAGCTGCGATGGCGGCGCCTGCGCAGTAGGTGCATGACCTGAGATCAATTTATAGGGTTCCGTACCCAGTAGTTGCTATAAGTCATCTTGGTCCCTTATGAAGTGACAGTAAAGTAGTCCCTGTACTTGGTGTTTGGTGACTTTAGTGTAAAAAAGTAGGTAAGTACTCTGTAAAGTCTGCCTTGTGGTAAAGGACGCCCCTTCCCTTCATGCGTAGCTCGCGCGTCTTTCGCGTTGGTTCAAATTCAAAAGCAAGAGTATCGGTTCCAACGTCAATGCCTTAATTGGGAAGGAAACCTCAGTGGTTTAGTAGATAGTCGAACAAACGCCTTGTGTCAAAAAAAGGGTCTGGATTATCAAAGATTTTCGGAATTTCTATCAGCTCTATGGTAAAGGAAAACTTCGTGAGAAAACTAACATTGGTAGATTAGGGTGTGTTATATAGAAGGCAGTTAGTAAACCACTCTGTTATGATTGCCAAGAAAAACATAGTCCGTTTCTATAGATAGTTTAAGATAATAGTACGGAACCCTTCGTGCGTGAATCCAATGCGCACTTGGCCGGTTTTTCTTTTTTACTCCTCATTTGGCAAAGATTGGATACCGTTACTCCTGAAGATTGGATGTAGGCGTATCATGTACGACAATGAAAGGCATAGTCATTCTACTGCGAGACAATATAATAGATCAAGCAAAGTAACAAAAAGATGTAATCGTTCGATTATGTTTTTATATCTGTTTGTGCTTTTCTAGAAGCCTATTTGGTTGCAGTTATTAAGGTGTTGTGTTATTATTATTCTGTTATAAGCCATTATACGTGAGTGATATAGTTACGAGTATCATTAATAAGTAATTCCGAAGTATTATTTTATCAATTGTACCAAAGGTCTCAATGAATTTGAGGCTCCCTTAGTTTGAATGTCCCTTAGCTTGAGTGCATTCTCGGATTTCGGCATTTAAGTAAGACATAAAAAAAGTACATAATGATTTAAGGAATGTATCTATCTTCTGTACAAGCCTCACAACATTAGACAGACACCTTGCTTAATGATTAAAGAAAATGGATTTTTTATTCCAGTTAGTAAATCCACTATACAAACTTATCAATCTACACTTTAATGTGTTTTAGTAGATATACAAGAACTACTGGAATAAAAATGTTGATTGTCCACTTAACTTAACCGCTGACAATTTAACTTACGTAAGAAAACTAAGTAGGGTAAGTTCGCCGGTTCGCGTCCATCGCCCAGTTCGCGTCCACTTTATTTTTAAATCCTCGAAAATAAGTAAACTGCTACACCAATCAAACGAAAAAACTTTACCACTTAAACCTGTATGTTTAAGAAGCTAGCACTTATAAACAAAAGGTCCGTACGTCAAACCAAAATAAAACGAAAAAATTATTTGTCCTTGCTGTTCAACAAAAAGTGCGAAAACGCAGGATTTTAAGAAAAAAAAATAGTGTGCAGCGGTGAGTTCGATGGTAAGTATTTTATTGTTTCATATGTATTTTGGGAAACTTAAATGTTTCTAAACTTTTATAATGAAAAAAGGAATAACAATTATAATGAATTTGTTTATTTTTTTTATATTTGACTAATAAAATAAGGTGGACGCGAATTACTACATCAAATTTTCAAAATTTCCACTTTGCGTCCGGGTGGACGCATACTATAAACATAGTAGACCAAATTGCGTCCACTATGTATGTATTTTTGCTAAAAAAAAATTGACTTTCTTGTAAAAATAATTTATAAGCTTAAATTCTTAAATGACAAGTGGACAAAATTTCTTTTTATCTTCACTAACAACTTTTTGATTTTCGGGTAGTTACCGCGACGTTGGTTCCATGGTGTCCTTAGACGACAAAAGAATTCTACCATTAGAAGATACTGCATCAAACTCCAATATTAAGTGATGAAAAAGAAACTCTCGTAAAGGAACTTACTCCAAAAATTCCTTTGACTTCATCATCAGCACCAACTGTATCGCTACCATCTTTATACCCTCAGAGTCTTAATTACAACCATTTTCAGTCACTACACAAAAGGGAACTACTGATTAATTTGAACACCACCTGGTGCTGCTGACCAGCTGACCAGTATTTTTTTACAATGCTGGAAAAGATAATCCCAGTACTCCAGCAACGATACCTTCTGCTGCATGAAGAAAGTGTTAGGAAGGAAAAGCAGGAAGCGCGTTATTATGTATTAATCAATACTGATCTTAGATTAAAATTAGGAGTCATCCATTGCCGTGTAAGGGTGTCCTTAAAAAATCACGAAATGTAAGGGGGGAGGGGGTGTAGTAATATGTATATCATGTTTATTTTGTTTCCGGCAAATTCTCCTACTATTATTATAAAGGCGAAAGTTTGTATGTATGGATGTATGGATGTTTGTTACTCTTTCACGTAAAAACTACTGAATGGATTTGAATGAAACTTTACCACAATATAGCTTATAAGTACATCAGAATAACACATAGGATATTGGAAATCGAAATCCACGCGGACGGAGTCGCGGGCAGCCGCTAGTATGCTATACTTATTCAAAAATCGGCGTTAAATCTGTGGTGTGAAGACATTCTTAATAAAATTATGTTCATCTAGTGTTGTAGCGTCGGGGGGGGGGGGGGGGTTCTTAAACCTCACCTAGGGGGAGGGGTGTGGTCAAAAAAACATCACATGATAAATGGACCGCCCCTTAACAGAACTCATAATGCTTATCTTTAAAGGTGCCAGTACTGGTTAGGTTCCTACTACATAGTTATCTTATTTTAAGTTCAATAATTGTAGCGAATTAATTTTTAAAGTGATTACAATGTTGATTTTTAATTATTTATATTTATTCTTAAATGAAGACACTGATAGAATACAATCTTTCTTTTCATTTTTCTTCATATCACCCCTATTATCCTTTACTAAGCTGGTGGACGCAAACTGGTCCATGGGTGGACGCAATCTCGATTTTGTGGACGCAAACTGGGTAAAACGCCAAATTCCGATATTTTTATTTTTTTGGAATAAATACAAAGTGTTTTAAGCAAATTTGAAAGTTAATCTTAAAATAGACTATATAATGAACTCATAAAATAATTTTGAGATAGATACTAGTGCTGGGATATTTTTATTTTCGCCGTCAAACTTGGGAACTGCACTAAATGGACGCAAACAGGCGAAATGACCCTATGGCTGTTTGTCGTAGTGGGCCTAATAAATAAATGTCGTTGATACTTTATCAGGTTAATTATTCAATGTTGATTTTACTTTATAGCTTTCGACACCTGGCGGCTTACTCTATTCGCTATTAAATTGATGGAGCCGTAGATAATTAGTTGTGTGGTAGTTCAACTTTAGACATGTACCAACATATTATGTACGATATTTACATATTATGTACATATGTATTTAAGTGATTAGACAGTTAAAATAGGCTGTCATTAGAATCAAGCCTGATTTTATCCAATAAATATATATATATGTATGCCAATAGCGGATGAATGTGAAACTTCCCAATAATATAATTGATTTAAAGTCTAGCTCCTAGATTTCTTTTCCACAGAGATAATTAATACCACTTCTCGATGATAACATATTATAATTATCTACTAAAGTTTACTTAAATGGTTTAGGCAATAAATAAACAATAACGGATCTTATCGATTTGGGTTACATAGTAAATAACCGATTACCCCCTCGGTTTAAACAATGAAAGATTTTTAGACCATAAATGAACCGTATATTAAGAATCAATTAAAATAGAATAAGATAAACCAAATGATAGGGGCCTAATTGGAAAAATACTACTGTTATCGGATAAGGCAAGATGAAACAAAATTGCATCAGACCTAACTGGTATTGATAACATTAAGTCAAATCAAATCGTTAAGTGGTCCATTATTACTTATAAATCGTTTACAAAAGTTTTAGTGGTTAAAGTGAAAGAGATATACATACAAAATAAGGAGAAATATTCAATTAAACCTTGTGATAAAGTGCTCTTTAGATTTAACTTTTTAGCAAGGTTTTGCTCATAAAGGGCACTACAGATTCGCTCGGGCGTGGATTCACATCTCATCACGACTGATTCTGTTGAGAAATAAACCACAAATAAAAGATGCCACAAATGCCTATCAACATCAAATAAGGTACATTGTGCAGTACTTGACACAGATACTTGACGTTATAATAGTATTGATGGAACAAATATTGGCGACAAACAAAACAGACCTTTATTTACATTTGCAATTTTGAAATAGCTGCACTTTTCCTTCTCGTGAGTCCGTGAATAAACCACACAAAGAATAGAGTTGCATTAAGCGCAAATAAATGTCTGAGAAATTGTGTTCGCTATTAAAGAACTATTTATAATAAAGGTTAGCGGAGGTAATTCCGGAGATTTCTATTTACAGCTCTATTATAATTATCCTACTATGATGACCACGGTAAAGGTCGTAAGTGGCCAGTGCAGACAGCTTGAGTCTCATCTATGACAACTAATTGGCTGTTAAGGCCTGCCACCTCGTAAAACTAAAGTTCTTTAGCTCTTAAAAGTCTTTAAACAGTAAAACAGTGTTTGCTAATAGGAACATATTTCAAACGTGTAGGTAAAATATGCTCGTGTGTTTGCGGATCTAAATTGAAAATTCTAGGACATCTACCGAGAATTTATAATTAGAAAGATAAGGGATATGATATTTTAAGTGCTCAGTTTTATGCCTTGTAAACATTATCTTATTCAGTTTCTAAGGCATAAAGCCTAAGAGACATTCTTACATCTTTAATTAAAAGCATATTTTTTAATGAAACTTATCATGAGCACGCTTGTCTGTCTGCCTCCCTATCACATAAAAAATAAAATATACATAAAGAATATTTGCTTCACCAGTATTTATTTATAATATTACTAGCGGCCCGTCACGCGGTTTCACCCGCGTCCCGGGGAAACTACTTCCCGTACCGGGATAAAATATAGCCTATGTTACTCTGGGTGAATGTAGCTTTCCAACACTGAAAGAATTTTTCAAATCTGCCAAGTAGTTTCGGAGCCTATTCAATTCATACGCACAAACAAACAAACAAAAAATCAAACCTTTCCTCTTTGTAATATTTGTATAGATGTATAGATTTCCGATAATAATTTATTTCTTCTTTACGACTAATCAGTATATGTGCTTTTCAAAGTACGGGAAAAACTAGACCGCCCAACTACCAAACACCAGACTCCCCAGGTATAGGATGATATTATTGTATTACACTCGGTTTGTCATCAACATCTAGGACTTAACGGGCACCTTAAATACCATGGACATAACTTTGTAGTCAAACATGGGCTGTACGTAATTTTGTCGAAGTCTATCTGCCATAAACCTCTATCCTACAAAGGTGCCAAATGCCGTATTGCGATTTTAAGGCAATTGTGTTGTTTCTGTTTAGTATTTAGGAATGTGAACGTGTGGGATGGGTTTCGCAACATTTGCCCAATGTTTGTAAATAATAGTTTCGGAAGATGTTACGAGTGTAGGCAAAGCAATCGATCGTGGAGGCAACGAGTGCCTGCATTGATAGATAAACGTACATTGCAACGGATACGAAGCAATGTAAAAACTTGGCACTTTATGTTAATTCCTCTTAAGAGTGCTCTTGGGCTATCTGGCACCATATTTATCACTGAAGGTGACACAATTTATTTTGATTGATTGAACGATACAAAGGAATGAACGCAACGTTTAGATGAAATGGGCGAAAAGAAGATGCTGATCCAAGTTCAAACAAAGCACTATCTTTCTACTGGTTTTGTAGTTAATCTCTGAGGAACCTGAGTAGAAATTGTAAATAAAATTATTAATGATACGATGCAGATGTCTTTTTTAAGTCCCGCAAACGGAGATTGATGTTCATAATAAAAGATGTTGAAAAAGATGAACATAGCTATAACGTACACAATATCATTATAATTTATGAATAGAAAATACTTTCCATTATCTTAAAATAACCTCCACTTAATCACGTCTTGTCACGGAATCCGACGACATATCTAGGCAAAACTGAAAATAGATCAGCAGAACACAATGTTAATAAACATCAATGCTCGCCATTTTTCTCAGGCACACTCACAACTCCAACAATATCATCAAGTGACAGTGACATTGCGCACGCACGACCGGCGCGGGCGCATTGTTCAATTGTGATGTTAATCCGCGATTGACAGATGAAGTTGCGCAAGAGTTCGCCGCGATCCGATCTGCCACGGTGAACGCGTGGAAAATTGTACCATGGATTGTTACGCACGTGTACGTAGTGAATGTCAGGACTAAGATGACTTATTTTTGGAATGTGGCTGTTATATATTACAGAACAAGAATTGGATCCAGGTGTTCACGTAGATCCTTTAAGAGCAGGATACATAAGTAGTTGTCGTGACTAAGTTACTGAAAAATCTTGGGTTAATATTAGAAAATCCATACAGGTCTGTCATCGGATGGGTGACCGAAAATTTGCAGCTCGAGCTCGTCCGTACTTCGGAAGGTACGTTTGGCCGTTGGTCCTACGCCAAGGTCGTGTCAGATTGCTGTCCCACGGAACTAGGGAAGGAATAGAGAGTGCACATGCGTTTGATTATTCACTTGTGCACTTTAACTAATCCTGCATACTTAGCTGATTGTAAGATCGACCGGATGGGATCGGAAGGCTATTATAATTAGTTTAAAACCTGAAATTAATTTAATAAATAGGGTTAAAATAGATAGACTTGACATTATTCAATCAATGATTTATTGACAGCGAGGTGAGTCACCAATCCCCATACATTCGTGCCCTAGCATAGCAATCATTTTATTAGACGGTTACATTTTCAAGACGCGCTCATTTGAATCCGAAGGATAATTTATTAATACTCCGTCCATTCCCCTGATTACTGACGACTCCGTCACATCCAAGAGAATTGAAAGATGCTTGACAGACGATTAACATGTGATGACTAAGATTGATGGATATCTAGATCGAATTGCGAAGTCGCAGCTGTTTATGCACCACAATCAAATAAACTGGGTGGTTTAAACCAGATTAAATAAGCACGGAATTGCTTCTAAGTGGTCTATCTTTGTATTGTATCATGGGAAATAGAAATTTCTCATGACACTACTGGTAAGTGCATTGGTTACGGAAGATGCGTGCGTGTAAAATGCCGTAAGTGCGTGCAAGAAATGAATTTACGTAATAAAATGGATAACTAAAGTGGGAAGAAAAAAATACCTATTATCAAGATTATGATAATTGGGCCTTGCACTACATAAACGTTGACAAGCTCAATAAAAATATCACCTAACTACAAGATATCGTATAATACTAATCCAGTTTGAAGAAAGTAAGATAAACCATTCGATAAATGCCAAAAATATTTCTTTATCATCAGATATGTGCACTTATACTTATGTGCAGTGTAAGTACAAAAAAATATACATACACATTAAATTCAAATCAATTACTTTTGCCAAAAAGGTCAAGGAATTTTCTCGTCATCGATGAAATAATTATTGATAAGAACATGTGAATTGATTTAATGTTTGATTGATTGATTATAGTGCGGAATAATAAATGGTTCTTTCTTTAACGGTACGTATGCGGTGCATATTGATATAATTTTAAATGTGTTTTTAAGTTACCTTAAGTATCTATTACCAGTTAGGTAATGGCATATTATCTAGGTCAGAGTTCAGTGGTAACCTATTAAGTTAAATGAATTCTTAAAAAGCGGGATGATGTAGGTACTAAAAAGTAAAGTAACATTTATGTGCCACTGCAGAGGAGATCCATCATTTGAAATCATGTTTTTGTTACAGAAGGTTATGGTTTAAATACCACGTTTGCCAAATGCGGATTGTCGATCACAAACCCGGGCTGTGTTCGGAAAAACCGACACAAACCACTACACCATCAAGTCGTAAACGTTATATAGGTAATTAGAGGTTAATTGATTTTCTCCGTTCGTAGAAAGATAACAGTGGTGTTACCGCTATATCACACAATTGATCAATTTGCGCAACGCCTAGGGCGGGACATGCGTGACACTGCGATGCCGTATTCGTGACCACTCGACGATCTCGATTACACTCTAGTTCGGTTTGTTTAACTAACTATGATAACAATTGCATGGTGTCAATAGCCAAATATATCTAAACAGGTCACGGAACTCTGCGTTTTTAAACCCACGACAATCCTAGAGGGCGAAAGACTTTAGTTACTTGCGTAACTAATTCTCCTTTTTGGTATATTGAGATAATCGTTGTCGTCGTCATGGCGATAAAAAAATTGAATGCATTCGATTCTAATTTTTCAATCGACGACTATTAAATTTATTAACGTGACCAGTCTTTACCAATTTTCTAATATAGACATTACATATTCGGGTATGATGCATACGTTTTAAATGTTTTATGAGTTTACAAGTTACCCAATGTGTAATAAAAAAAAAACGATTGTACAGAAATTATGAAACCGAGAAAAAATTAGGGCAAAGGGAGGTTCACGAGTACGTCACGCATTTTTGAAATCGTTTTAATACCCTAAAAGCTTTCTACAAAATATTTAAGTACACAGGGAAAACATTAAATATCAACTTCATACCATTTATTATAATCAGCGTGCTTGTACATAAGTCAAGGTCGATTAATTCAACTATTTAGCATATTGGCCTTTAAATGAATGAGTTGTGTGCGATATATTGGACACATGAGTGGCCAGCGCCCGCGTGGGAACCGCCGGACATTGTCAGTATTGTCCGACCGCTGTTATTACAAACCACATTTTGTTATTGAACTATTGTTATAGTAAAATGAGACGGATAGCTTGTTATCTTACAGCTGTTTGGTTTAGATTAGCTGGGTAATGCGACGGTGATTGTAAAGATAGCGGTTTGATTTAGCCTCTGTGGTTTCGGTAGGATCGTTGTAAAACTTGTTTAAACATTACACGGCCTTCTTAAACTTAGTTAGCTCAATTTTTTTAGGTGTGCACAGTGCACATAGTCTAACGTTATAAAGGAAAATCGATCACTGTCTCGGTTATTTAGGCTGCAACATTTATTAAGTACCTAGCATTAATTTATTTGTGGTGTCTTCTTTCCTAGTAACATTTAAAAGACTGACACTTCACTTGTCGAGTTGCATTGGAGTAAGATATATCGAAATCGACCGATTAGCTAGCAACATATTTTTTTTATGAAATATGGCAATTCATTTCCACGATTCGTACGGCTTAACTGATTTCATAAGACAAATAAAGTAATAGTGAGCAACGAAAGCGTCTTAAATACCTCGTTAAAATAAGGAACAAACATTTAAATATTTTTTATGTAATACATTATTCGGGTCAATTTACATTTACCATAGTCTCAGTCGAAATAGAAATTCACTTAATAAAAACTAACAGGTCAATTCGGAATTATTACTTTCCTTATCGTCTTATAGCGTTCGGCTGTACCGTGACTATCGGTCGGCTTATACGCTTCATACAATTGCAATATACATACTTGTATGACTCAAAGAAGAAGTATTGAACAAACGGGACCGTAGCAAATTGCGATACATACATAGTAAATATACGGTAAGAATTTAGAATCCTAAGTAGAGCAAATTGCAAATATGCTTGAGCAAATAGACATGCAAATTATTCTCAAATTATCTGAGTAGCCTAATTCTTGTGAGATATCATTCTGGTCAGTCCTAATAACCCTACATCGTATCAATCGTTATGTCAATGCAAAATGAAATCTAACCTTAAAGCAATAAGAAGTAACATACCTGAACAATAGCAGCGACGAGCAGTCCGAAGGCGATGGCTATGCTGGTGGTCCTGGGCGCGTCGGCCTCTGGGATGGCGATGCAGGCGCCCACACCGATGGAGACCAGCACGAACGTGCCCAGAAGCTCCGCCACCAGCTGTCTCCATAGCAGCTTGTTCTCCGTCAGCTCTGAGAAGCCCAGGATGGAACCCGTCTCTGTAAGGGAAGATTAAGGCTATAAATAAATCTTTATACAAACACACCAATTGCCTAGCCCCAAACTAAGCTCGAAGCTTGTACTATGAGAAACATTTGCCCCTAGCGGGTTTCGAACCCGCGCGACCCTTGGTTTTGTAGCCAGTCTCTGACCACTAGACCGACGGGCCCGTCATAAGAACAAGCATTAGATCACCTTTTTATTTCCTTTATACATATATAAAAAGGAGGCGTGGATTGATTGGCTGTGAGGGTGAGAAAGCTGGCAAAGTTAGCTTGAAAAATCTTTGCATAGCCATACTGTTGGTGTGGTTCTGTTTTTAGGGTAAGATACAGAGAAAAATCAAATCGGATCACGGTGCAAGCATATCCTTACTAGGTACAAAACGATTAGGAAAAATCTGAGCGTGCGTATCATGACTTTATTCCTACAATATCAGGCAGAGTGGAGACAATAATACCCAAGCAATAAAAAAAATCTGTAGAATACAAAGCAAAAATATAATTGAATAAAAATAATTATATTTTATTTATGTTCCGGGTGTTGGTATTGAAGTTTGCGTCATTACGGTACAAGACAATGGTGTGATATTTTTTGTAGTTTTTATGGAATGTTATTATATCGTATTAATAGTCCATTCGCAGATATTTCAACCCAGATTGATTGAATTGAATGAGCTTTTGTTATTGCCTTCATTTTAATTGAAACTGATTTATTAGTTGCTATGAAAATAGATACAATAACTTGTGTATAGCTAAGTAGGCATATCCTTTTTTAAAATCATCATGATATTAGCCTTTTATTTCCTAGACTAGAAATAGTTGTAGCAATGGCATATTAATATAACGTCAAATGCATTATAACTTGCACTGCTAAGATGTGGTCAAATGTTGTGATATTATGTTTCATATTATGTAAGATTACGTCGCTTCTGATAATATCATTCAAAGCATTCAATCTATTGTTTAATGTCTAATCAATTTCAATTTTACAGTTTAGTTGATTTGCCTTCAATGGCTTAAACTCGTAATATTTTGTCATCATTTAGCCTTTTCATTCCGTCATTCTAACTATTTAACCAAAACTGTTTATAAAATATTTTACAGACTACTCAATTTCTAAATGTCAAAACTAATATTTTATGTTATGTTACCAAACTTTTAGATTTTATTGGATTCAATAACTATCCAGTATTTCAGCAATACGACTATGTTCAAACATTTGAATGGTTTCTTAATTAATAGGTTCCTATTTGTAAAACTCACATTAACCTTTTGTATTTTAGAAAGGAGAAAGGTACGATCCATGTGTGGCATGTTTGAACATTTTTAAGAACCATTCACTGGGTATTTGATTGATGGACAGTTTGTCAACAAGATTAAACGGAACCGTGTGTGTCCTTAGAAGAGATGTAGATAAAGATCGAGTTTATTGCCACAATTTAGAGACATTTCCATGAAAAAAATGATCCATATCGGTGGGCGAAATATTTTTGACTCTATATAAGTATAGAGTAAGTTCTATACCATTCTATGTAATAAGTAGCATTTAAAGATGAAAATATTCCATTACAAAGTAACGAAATAATGGCTTTATTCAGACACCGTGTCTCAAATATAATGGTGTTTTCGATGGCCGAAGTTTACATCATAAAAAAATTGTTATCAGCTATAAAGAAATAAAAAGACTACTCCAATAAACCTAAAAGCAATTTGAACGCTTAAATGACTGTAACAGATACAAGAAGTCCATTTATTTTAAAGCATTCTTTTCTAAAACCAGCTGTAAAATTGGAGCATAAGTGGTGAACTTTACTACTGAGACTTCGTTCTCAAACCTTGAAATTAGATCACGAGTCGATCGCGAATTCTATGAAACCACAATTACGAATTGATCTTCAATTACTTTTTTAGCGTCTCGCAGCTTTTTTCATCCGAAATATTTACGGTAGCGAAGAATTCATTTATTTTCAATTCGTGCCGACGCAAAAAAGCTTGTAAAACCTTGAAGAGGTCTCAATCTGCGAAGAAGTTTTGTTTTAAATGACTTCAAGATGTTTCAGCAGATATGATCCTAACCACATGATTGGGATCATGTTCAGTGAAACATCATCGTATCACTCACGTCGGTGAAAATTCGTTACATTTTTATTGGTAAATTTATTTCAATTTTACTTTTTTTTTCATTTTAATCCAATCGTTACAAGATCACTTTTATTTGTTTTCAGGTACTTGACCTCCAAGAAGAACGAAGTAAAAAATCAATAATTTTCTATCAAATAATTTAAGACACAACATACCCATATTAAATAAGTGTTTCGTAGGTATTCCGTATCACTTTGTACCAATCTAGTTTTTATTCACAAGCTCTTCCGCACTGAGCGTGTCCAACACACCAAATCCGATTGTGAATTTGTGCCGCTGTTACGAATATTTTGATTGTCATCAAGACCACATCAATCAGAAGCGACTTCAGCTGATCAGTATGCAATCGATTGTGCCGAATATTTACATATTAAAACAAATAGTTACTCTTAATATTTGTCTTGTGATTTCAATTGAGTTTGTTTGAGTCGCCATAGTCTGTAACCATCTAGATTTAGTTGACCTTACAAATAAACAAGAAATGAGGGAAATATACCTATGAAGTGACATATTTATTTCTGATGTATCTAATCTCTCGTATTATGGCTGTATAAATAAAATTATAACAACCAAAGCAATATAAGTGTAGTTAAAAGTTACTACGTTTTTATACATAAGTCGGTATTCTGGTTGAATAGTTACTAGCAAGAAATAAAGCATACAATAAAATAAATTAAAAAACTAAAACATATAATAGGCACTACCCACCAGAGGTTTTAAATAAGACATCACAAATTTATTTAATTGCGTAAATAAAAAGTGTCTTATGAGGTATCTTGGGAAACTTACTCTGAAAATACGCTAACATCTTTTTTTACATAACGTAACAAGTTCAATCGATGTTATTGATGTACTACACTTTACGTGGTCTGAGTTAAACCATAGCGGGTATGTAGCAAATGATAAATGACTACATTGATCCGTTGAGCAAAAAGCACCCAACACTATTTGCATTACAAATATATTAATGGGTGTATTGTATGGAGACAAAAACATTTGCTCGGATTCATCTGTAATGATGGATCGTTTTGACGAAACGAGTAGGTACAGTAAAATACAAGTTATTTCGCACTACTTATAATTTAAATATTTTTTATTTCAAAGTTACATATCTGACAACCATAGCAATCCGAATGTAAAAAAGCTATTATAATTCGTTATCTTAAAATAGTTTATAGCATGGTTTATAATTTGCTAGTAATCTA